>CAJINV010000003.1:9914600-10330063 GCA_905178155.1 Amoebophrya sp. A120
GGGCTACTGCTACTGCTGTAGCAGTAGTGGTTTCGGGGCTGTTTTTTTTTCACTTTTTTCGCGAAAAAATCGCGCCCGCGCGCGATTTTTCCGCGGAAAAGGGGCCGCCGATCCGCGCAAGAAGGGCCGCCGTCGCCTCCGGGCGGGCCGCCGATTCTCGGAGTGCCCCAAGGTGGTTCCTGGGTTGCTCCAGGATGCGTCGGGGCTGGGTATTCGAGACCGGAACCCCTTAAAGGGCCCCCGGGCGGCTCGCGCAGTGCCCCAAGAGCCTTGCGGGGGAAGCGAGCGCCACTCTTTCCCCCAAGGGGCCCTCCGGCGTATTCCCGCACGGCCCCTGCGGCTCCCGGGCTGTTCGGGGGCCGATTTGTGACGCAAAAGGGCGGCCCCGGCGGCTTCAGATCCGGCGCGAAGCATGCAGCCTCGCGCGGGATCTGAAGGCGCCCGGAACGAAGCCAAAAAGCAAGCCGGCCTCCGATGGCCCTTCTGAATGAGAAACCAGCCGCAGACGCGGCACAGCCCTGCCGCCAATCCCGCGGGGCCCCTGTACCAATGAAGGCGGCACTGGTGTCGCTTTGTGCGCCCCCTGCAAGCGCGTAGCCACATTGGTACAGGGGCCCCGCGGGATTGGCGGCACCGCCCTCCTTCCGCTCCGCGGGGCCGCCAGAAGGGGAGCGCGGCCCGCCGCGTCCGCCAGCTCCGCAACGAACTCGGCTTCTTTGGGCCAATACGTTTCCGCGCGGCCTGCCGCGCCCGCCAGTTCCGCGACGCATTGGCTTACCGTAAGCCAACACGTCGTCGCGCGGCAAGCGCTCCGCGCCGCGTCCGCCTTTCCCGCGACGTATTGGGTTGCCGTAAGCCAATACGTCGGCGCGAGGCAAGCGCGCCAAGCCGCGCCCGCCAGTTCCGCGACGTATTGGGCTACCGTAAGCCAAAACGTCGTCGCGCGGCAAGCGCTCCGCGCCGCGTCCGCCTGCCCTACGACGTACTGGGGCACCGTACGCCAATACGTCGGCGCGAGGCAAGCGCGTCAAGCCGCGCCCGCCAGCTCCGCGACGTATTGGGTTACCGTAAGCCAATACGTCGTCGCGCGGCGGGCGCTTCAAGCCGCGCCCGCCAGTTCCGCGACGTATTGGGCTACCGTAAGCCAATACGTTGTCGCGCGGCAAGCGCGCCAAGCCGCGCCCGCCCGCCTCGCGCCGAGTTGGGCTACCGTAGGCGCACACGTCGCCGAGCACAGCAAGGCGAGCAGCCCCCAACTGCCGCGGGGCGCATTGGCCTAGCGGAGGCCACTTCGCTGCCGCCCGGCAAGCGTGGCAAGCAGCATCCGACAGCCCCGCCACCTGCGAGCATTGCGAGGGCCGCTGCGCGCTCCGTAGCGTATTCGGCTGGCGCTGGTCAACGCGCGGACGAGTTGGCACAGCCTCGGTTTCCCGTTTGCCGTCGGTGCCGCCATGCTGCCGCCATCGCTGCCGCCACCCCGTTTGGCGGCACTTCAGCACGAGCCAACTCCGCACTTTCGCCACTGCCGCCATACCAAAAAAATAAAAAGACTAATATTTAAATATTAGTCTTTTTATCTTTTTTCGATGGCGGCAGTGGCAAAGTCGCAGCGTCAGGTCGTGGTAAGGTGCCGCCAAACGTGGTGGCGGCAGCGTTGGCGGCAGCTTGGCGGCAGTCGTTTTGGAGCGATGGCGACGGCGAAAAACTGCCTCCCGCCAGCAGCCGTGGCGAGGTTGGCGAGCAAGACCGCCAGTTGGCGGCCCGCGCGATAAGTTTCGCTCTGGCCTGCGCCCAAGGCAGGCGACGCCCCCGCGCCAAAAAGCTGGCGCCCTTGCAAAGCTGGCGCAAAAAGCACAAGAAAAAGGCGAAAAAAAGCCAAAAAAAAACCTGAACCGCTACAACCATAAAAACCCGAACCGCATCACTGGAGCAAGCAGAACTGTTTGCTTCAGTGATGCTTCGGGCTACTGCTACTGCTGTAGCAGTAGTGGTTTCGGGGCTGTTTTTTTTTCACTTTTTTCGCGAAAAAATCGCGCCCGCGCGCGATTTTTCCGCGGAAAAGGGGCCGCCGATCCGCGCAAGAAGGGCCGCCGTCGCCTCCGGGCGGGCCGCCGATTCTCGGAGTGCCCCAAGGTGGTTCCTGGGTTGCTCCAGGATGCGTCGGGGCTGGGTATTCGAGACCGGAACCCCTTAAAGGGCCCCCGGGCGGCTCGCGCAGTGCCCCAAGAGCCTTGCGGGGGAAGCGAGCGCCACTCTTTCCCCCAAGGGGCCCTCCGGCGTATTCCCGCACGGCCCCTGCGGCTCCCGGGCTGTTCGGGGGCCGATTTGTGACGCAAAAGGGCGGCCCCGGCGGCTTCAGATCCGGCGCGAAGCATGCAGCCTCGCGCGGGATCTGAAGGCGCCCGGAACGAAGCCAAAAAGCAAGCCGGCCTCCGATGGCCCTTCTGAATGAGAAACCAGCCGCAGACGCGGCACAGCCCTGCCGCCAATCCCGCGGGGCCCCTGTACCAATGAAGGCGGCGCTGGTGTCGCTTTGTGCGCCCCCTGCAAGCGCGTAGCCACATTGGTACAGGGGCCCCGCGGGATTGGCGGCACCGCCCTCCTTCCGCTCCGCGGGGCCGCCAGAAGGGGAGCGCGGCCCGCCGCGTCCGCCAGCTCCGCAACGAACTCGGCTTCTTTGGGCCAATACGTTTCCGCGCGGCCTGCCGCGCCCGCCAGTTCCGCGACGTATTGGCTTACCGTAAGCCAACACGTCGTCGCGCGGCAAGCGCTCCGCGCCGCGTCCGCCTTTCCCGCGACGTATTGGGTTGCCGTAAGCCAATACGTCGGCGCGAGGCAAGCGCGCCAAGCCGCGCCCGCCAGTTCCGCGACGTATTGGGCTACCGTAAGCCAAAACGTCGTCGCGCGGCAAGCGCTCCGCGCCGCGTCCGCCTGCCCTACGACGTACTGGGGCACCGTACGCCAATACGTCGGCGCGAGGCAAGCGCGTCAAGCCGCGCCCGCCAGCTCCGCGACGTATTGGGTTACCGTAAGCCAATACGTCGTCGCGCGGCGGGCGCTTCAAGCCGCGCCCGCCAGTTCCGCGACGTATTGGGCTACCGTAAGCCAATACGTTGTCGCGCGGCAAGCGCGCCAAGCCGCGCCCGCCCGCCTCGCGCCGAGTTGGGCTACCGTAGGCGCACACGTCGCCGAGCACAGCAAGGCGAGCAGCCCCCAACTGCCGCGGGGCGCATTGGCCTAGCGGAGGCCACTTCGCTGCCGCCCGGCAAGCGTGGCAAGCAGCATCCGACAGCCCCGCCACCTGCGAGCATTGCGAGGGCCGCTGCGCGCTCCGTAGCGTATTCGGCTGGCGCTGGTCAACGCGCGGACGAGTTGGCACAGCCTCGGTTTCCCGTTTGCCGTCGGTGCCGCCATGCTGCCGCCATCGCTGCCGCCACCCCGTTTGGCGGCACTTCAGCACGAGCCAACTCCGCACTTTCGCCACTGCCGCCATACCAAAAAGATAAAAAGACTAATATTTAAATATTAGTCTTTTTATCTTTTTTCGATGGCGGCAGTGGCAAAGTCGCAGCGTCAGGTCGTGGTAAGGTGCCGCCAAACGTGGTGGCGGCAGCGTTGGCGGCAGCTTGGCGGCAGTCGTTTTGGAGCGATGGCGACGGCGAAAAACTGCCTCCCGCCAGCAGCCGTGGCGAGGTTGGCGAGCAAGACCGCCAGTTGGCGGCCCGCGCGATAAGTTTCGCTCTGGCCTGCGCCCAAGGCAGGCGACGCCCCCGCGCCAAAAAGCTGGCGCCCTTGCAAAGCTGGCGCAAAAAGCACAAGAAAAAGGCGAAAAAAAGCCAAAAAAAAACCTGAACCGCTACAACCATAAAAACCCGAACCGCATCACTGGAGCAAGCAGAACTGTTTGCTTCAGTGATGCTTCGGGCTACTGCTACTGCTGTAGCAGTAGTGGTTTCGGGGCTGTTTTTTTTTCACTTTTTTCGCGAAAAAATCGCGCCCGCGCGCGATTTTTCCGCGGAAAAGGGGCCGCCGATCCGCGCAAGAAGGGCCGCCGTCGCCTCCGGGCGGGCCGCCGATTCTCGGAGTGCCCCAAGGTGGTTCCTGGGTTGCTCCAGGATGCGTCGGGGCTGGGTATTCGAGACCGGAACCCCTTAAAGGGCCCCCGGGCGGCTCGCGCAGTGCCCCAAGAGCCTTGCGGGGGAAGCGAGCGCCACTCTTTCCCCCAAGGGGCCCTCCGGCGTATTCCCGCACGGCCCCTGCGGCTCCCGGGCTGTTCGGGGGCCGATTTGTGACGCAAAAGGGCGGCCCCGGCGGCTTCAGATCCGGCGCGAAGCATGCAGCCTCGCGCGGGATCTGAAGGCGCCCGGAACGAAGCCAAAAAGCAAGCCGGCCTCCGATGGCCCTTCTGAATGAGAAACCAGCCGCAGACGCGGCACAGCCCTGCCGCCAATCCCGCGGGGCCCCTGTACCAATGAAGGCGGCGCTGGTGTCGCTTTGTGCGCCCCCTGCAAGCGCGTAGCCACATTGGTACAGGGGCCCCGCGGGATTGGCGGCACCGCCCTCCTCCTTCGAGCAATCGGCCGTAGTTGTTCCCTCCCTCGACCCGCTTGCTTTGCATAAGAAGTTCGCTAGTCCGGTCGAGCGTGTGGCCGGAACCCCAGAAGCGGTCCCCTTCCGCGGCCTCGTACAAATCAGCATTTCCAGTCGCGAGCAGTCGGTCGCAGTCATGGGCGTTCACGTCGGGGTCGAAACGCGCGTTGATCGCCGCGGTCATCATACGAATTGACAGCGCGATGGACTTTTCGATCTTCGCCGATCGTGACAGTTTCTTCATCTCTACTGGATTCTTCGCACTCATGATTTTGAGGACCAAGTCGTGACGTCGAGCTACTCTGCACTGCTGCATCTGATATGCTTGCTCAATGCAAGAACAGTCGCACCCGTCCAGTTGGAACTTGCACTTGTAGAACGGACTCAGAAACCCGTGCTCCCCCTTGGTGCCGCGAAAAACGAGATGTCCGTCCGCGGCGTCGACTTGGTCGATTCGGGGTGACTGGTCAGTCGGCTGAAGATGGCCGTCCTCGTCCTGGTAGAATTCCGGACTCGAGTCAATTTCGTACTCGCGTGTGAGACGCTCGTGCTTGCCATCCACAACCTCGCACAAGGGCCCATACCCAAAGAGTTGGTCGTGAAGCCGGCTCCCTTCCTTCCAGTAGTCACGCGGCTCGCTCGTCGAACTGCCCGGATCGTCTTGATCGGCACCTGGCAAGAACGTCACCTCGTGCCAGATCCCGCGACGATCACGTTGAAAACGGCCGGTCTTGTAGATTAGTTGTACTCCGCCTTCAGTGTTCCGGTCGTGGTGCGAGCACGCGTCATGCCAGCCCTCGTCCTCAAAGAAGACGCGTCGAACTCCCATGATCCAGTCGTCTGGTCCGGGCCCTTTCCCGAGTTCCGTGGAAATACCGTGGCTTCCCCGGCGTGCCACCCGGAGTTCGGCTGGGTGATTCTGGAATACTAGCTTGACGAATTCAGCACTTGCGATGTTGACGACCGGCACGATAAAAGTGGCCTCCTCGACCGAACAGCTCACGGCTGCCAAGTACGTGTTCCCGTGGCACAGGTCGGGCGCGCATCCACAGACGAGCGCTTTGCCCCGAACTTGTCGTCTTGCCTGGGCGAGCAGTCCGGTGCGCGCGGCGAAATGCGTGAAGTGGTGGACAGACTCCGCAGTCGGAAATCCTCGAGCTGCGCTGTACGGGTTGCCCCACTGTCCGACCTTGTATCGACGGATGTCCACGTACTTCGGGTCGTTCTGCCAGCCCTTGGGCGCGTCTCGTAAATTGATCAACTTCGCAGGTTCCCATGTGAGCTTCTCCTCCAGCTTCTTCGCCGTGTCGCAATAGCTGTCGACTTTGTCGTATTCGTCGAGCCACTTGTGTTTCACGAGCCGATCCCACACGTCCTTCGGAATTCCACACATCAGAGGCTGCCCTCCCCGCACCCCGTCGCGAAGGCGTTGAAATTCCCGCGCGAGTTCAGCCCGCCGGGGCCTGGCAATCTTTTCCAGTATCCGGCCCGGTTTTTTCCCGTAAAGTTTTTTTGCGCGGACCCTGGGGGCCCGAACGAAAGCAGGCCCCGAGCGCGCTCTGGCGCGGGTGTTTCCATGATGCGGCCCCGCAGGCGGGATGGTCCGGCCCCCGGGATCCCGAATAAACGGGGTCGGGCATGCCAAGACCATCCGCTGTTTTCCCGCCGTAAATTTCCCGCACATTCCGTGTCGATTCCCCGTAAGTCCCCCCGTAAATCCCCGACGAAAACCCCGATCGACCTCATATAGCACCAAAAAAATCAAAATTTTTATCCCGTAAATCCGCCGTAAATCCCTGGTAAGTTCCATGGTAAATTCCCTGGTAAATTCTCTGGCAAATTCCCCGTAAATTTTTTCACAGTGAAATCGCACACGATTTCACGTGACAAAATTTACGTGGAATTTCCGTGGAATTTACGTGGAAATTTACGTGGAATTTACGTGGAATTTACGGGGTGCTTTACGTGGAATTTACGGGGATTTTTTTTGGGTGTTTACGTGGCAACTTACGGGGAATTTACGGGGAATCTTGGGGGGGTGGGAACTGCGGACCCGCCTTCGCGGTCCGAGAAAAGCCGGAAGTGGCCAGCGCCCGCGCGGGCCGCTGCGCAGGCCTGCCACAGTCCTGGCAGGAGGCTGAACCACGCGGCGCCACGGGAGGGCGCCTCCGCGCTAGCCTCACAAAGCCGAACAAACCACGGCACCAACGCAGCCCCGGCCGCATGCAAAAAAAAAATTTACGGGAAAAACCCGGCAGATTCCCGGCGGCTTTTTGCCAGGGCCTGGCGGGCTGAGCGAGTTGAGCGGCCCATCGTAACAGCGCCTCCTCTCTTTCGGCCTCCGGTGGAATCCACGCGTGGCAGTCGGCCGCCGGCAGTCCAAGTTCAACGACTCGTAGGAGTTCTTCGTACAGGTGCAATCCGATGCGGAGTTGGTTGCACAGGTACTCAGTGTACCAAGTATCGTCGATGTCGTTGCCATTCCACCACCCCGCCTCCTCAGCCCGGACGGCCGCCTGAAACCTGGGGTGCATTGAGTCCGGTATTTTGGTTCCATCACAGGGCCGCCGTTCCCGCGTCATGCCTTGCAGCCCGACAATGTGCTGGATCTTGCTCGGTTCCTCGGTCGACTCCTTGGGGTGGTCAGCACGCGTTTCCTCCGCCTCGACGACCGAGTCCGCGTCAACGGTTTGCACGGCTGCCGACGTCGTTGTCTTGCTTTCCACGGCCGCTGGTCCCGAGTCCGCATCCGCAGTCGAGTTCATCGTCGTCCCAACCGAGTCGTCAGCGCCGCCCTGAGGTTCCGCATTGCGTGGTGGAAATAACTGCAATTCGTCATCCGTGATAGCCAAGGCCGCCTGGAGCGGGGCGATGCTTTCTCGATGCGGCAGGATCGTAAACGTCTCTCCCTCTTCCTTGCGATACTTCAGATAATTGATCAGCGGCCGGATGATGTAACGAACGTCCATCGGGACGCTACTGTTGTACGTGAACTGCCGCCCGAGCTCCGGCCGCACTGTGTCGTCGACGAGGCACAGCCGGTTTAACACCGTTTCACAGTACTCCTGGTCAGCCTTCACCAGCGGCGACGGCGGCGTGACCGTACTCCCGTTGTTCCCGACCACTCGCTGGAGTGCGTCTTCGGCGTAAAAGCCCTGTGCAAATGCGGCTGTGGCATAGCCAAGGGCTGACAGCATGTTCCCGGCAAGCTCCAACGGTAGAGCGGTAATGCCCATCATCCGCACAGGTTGCGCTTGCTCATCCGGTTTGGCCGCAGGGTCAGGAGTGGGGTCAAACTTGATCTCATATACCTTGCTGCGCTCATGGAGCTGGGTAGCGATGTTGGGCAAGTGCGCGAGAAGCCGCACGCTGAGCGGATCCGTGGCTTTCTCGTTGTCGTAGTCTTTTCCCAGATCGTGTGGATAAGACGCCCCCGACGGCAACGTGGGTGTGACGTCTGCGACCGTGATATAGCACTTGGCGGCGGGGAAGTACTTGCGGATCGAACCGCTCGTCGGCGGCATCAACGCGAGCTGGTTCAGAAAGCAGAGATCTCCCTCGATGATGTTTCCCCGCGTGTTCCCGCTGGTGCGCGACATGTACTCGGTCTTGTCCCCCAGACCGTATGATGTTCCGTTGTACGGCAGATTCCCCTGGTCGACGTTGTGGACAAAATGCTGCGCCAGTTTGCCTGCTTTCGTGTAGTAGAAGGGCTGGTAGTCACAGTAGCCGTCCTGCTCCGTGCCGACCGTCATCGACGTGGTGGCCCGCCACACGTGGACCATACTTTTTACAGGCGTGAGCACTTCAGCGAACCGCCGGCACGCGTCATTCAGCCGTTCTCGCAACTTGTCATGCAGTAGCGCATCTCCGACTTTCCCACCGGCGAGGAACACCGAGTTGAAAAACGTTCCGGTGTCAACGAGTCGTAGCCGGTGTCGGGGTTGGGTGCGGTATTCTTGTAAGAGCGTGCACATTTGCCCGCCCGTCAAGTCGGCCTCTTCGGGAATCGTGATGATCCACCGCCAATCCGCCATACAGTCCTCCTCCGTGGGATGGGCCTCGCGTGGCACAAACCTGGACCCCTTGGTGGCTTTCTTTGGCGACCCGCTCTCGGCGGCGTCAGCGCCGACTTCCCCGATGGTTCCGCAGTCCTCGGTCCAGAGTGCGATTTTGCGTACCACCCCGCTACACGGCTGCAGATGCGGCGGCAGCTCCTTGACGAGCATGCTCAGCACTCGACTCTTGAAGACCCGCTGCAGGAAATCGCGTTGCGTGCAGGCGGTCTTGTTCGCGTAGCCGCGCTCGCACATCTGCTGTTCATTGTTCACGTCGAGGTCGGTGGCCCACTGACCCTCTCGCCAGAACTCGGACAGGAACTCGTCGTCGTGCTCCGTGCAGCCAAGTCGCCACTCGTCGTCGTCCCCGGCCGCAAACCGTCTGGGTTGTTTTGAAAAATTTTCAACCCCCTCAGCCTGGGGAGTTGGCATGTTGATGCACCACGTGGATGGAGATGTGAACCCTAGTCCATAATCGATGATAGCTGATTCGATGCCGGACAGCCTGGGAATGCTGCGCTCCTCCGTTGTGTAGTTGACGTCGATGAAGATGTTTTCGGCGATGGAGCGCGGACGATCCTCTTTGATACTGTGCTGGCAGACTCGCAGACCAACCTCCCTCAGGAAAGAAGTGTTGGCCAATTCCACGTCGGGGACTAGTTCGAGACAGCGGCCTCGGAGGAGTACAACAAGGCACAGATCGACAGGCTCCGATCTGCGCTGGCGTCCAAGGTCTGGATCAGCAGCAAAATCAGAATAACACTGTTGTTGCGGCTCCCGGTACTCGGGCGGGTTGATGTAGCCGAGTAATTCGAACTCGTTGCGCACGACGGTTTGCAAGAAGCGTCGGGCCAGCGCCGCGACGGACGGCGGTGCCTCGTCTAGCGGGTCAAGCGGAGGGTCAAAGTAGATGAACTCCCGCACACAGCCGGGGCACGTCATTCGGAGTTGGTCGTCGGTTGCGTGCGCGCGACATGTTGGACACGGGGTAATGTTCGCTACGGCAGACAAACCGTACGGAATTTCGAACTCCCATGGCCGTGGAATGCTGATGCGATTGCCGCCGTTTGCGTGTCGTTTCTCGGGAACGAGCATCAGGTGGACTCGCAGAGGCGTAGTCGGGGTCTGCTCGTAATGCGGAATGCCCAGTGCTCGGGCACATTGCTGCAAGCTGGCCACACTGCGTCGCGTTTCCAGCGGCAGGCTGCGCACGTTTTCACGTATACGCATGAGTGACCGTAACTCCAGTTCGGCGCTCTCGTCACGCGGAGCCACAGAGTGTTCGAGTGCAAGAACAGCAGGCTCGAACTCGAAGAACTTGGGATCATAGTGTGGTTGATCGTCCGGCTCGCCTGGTGGAGCCGGCTCCGGCGGTAGCCCGACTGGCTGTTGGAGATCCGCAAGTCTGCGGTCGCGCTTTGCCTCCTCGCGGTCCGTGGTGAGTTCTTCTACGCATGCATGCGTGTGCAGAACATTGGGGGTGGCCTTCTCGGATGGGATGACGTGAGCGCCCGCGTACTTGAGGCTGTCGACGGGCTCGCCGTAATACAGATTGCGCTGCCGACGCACGAATGTTTTGTCTCCGAGAAAGATGTCCGCGGTCAGCAGCTCGTCCGCTGGAAATGAATGCCGTGTTTTGACCATCTGCTGGAAACGAAACCGCGTCAACACCGGATCCGCGCCCGAAAAGATGTTGATGACCTGCCGAGCCATGCTTGGGGAGCGATCCTGACACGCTTTGCACCCAGTCACGAGATTGTGAGTACGGCGGGGATGCGGCAAACCAGCCGACTTCGTGAGAAGCGTTGCCACGCGTTTCAGTGCAGTCTCGAACACGTTAGTTCGCAGCTCGGGGCGATCCGAATTGAACTGGATTGGCACAACGTAGCACCGGTCGTTGTCCTCTGGCGTTTCCTCCTTTGGGGCCAGCTGGGGCGCGCAGCATACGTAGAACGTACTGGTGGCGGTTCCCTGCCAGTCAAACTTGAATTCTGCGGAAGCGATATACAGTGCGACTGGGTATGACGTCGTGACGTGTAGCGTGCCTACATGCGTCGCTCCGTGAATCGACGAAGCGGACGCCCCGCACTCAAATCGACTGGGAATGGCCATCGCACTGGGTCGATGCACGTCGAGTTTGGTGCCCATCATGTACGCATCTACCCGCTTGACGATAGCAGACTCCGCCATGTCAGCTTCGAGTTCGGCGGCCGACTTGGATCGTTTGTGCTCCGCCGTTTTTTGCGGCAGTCCGGTTTGCCTTGACTTGAACACCGTCGTCAACTGCGTAATGTCGTCTAGGTCGTTCAGCTGCATGACTACGCTCTCGTCGCGGTGCAGCGCACGCGCCAGTAGACTGTCGGAGTCCTTGCATGAATCGTACCACGACTGGGAGATTAGTATCACGAGCAATTCCTCCGGCCGACTGAAAAGGGAGGTGGCTCGCTCTCGATGAACGAACCCTGTGTCGCGACTCGCGGCCATCGTGGCAAAGACAATGCGGGCGTCTTGGCCTTGGAACTCGTCCACCGTACTGCTCTGCCGCACCGTCTTGAGGTTAGACGTTAGTTCTGCTTTCTGCAGCTTGTACGGAGTCAGCGCCACCACGTCGTCCACGTGTTCGTCAATGTGGTCAGCTCGCCTGGTCTGCAGAAAGTCAATTATCTTGCCGGCGGCCTCCACTTCGTTCCTTGTAGTGCACGTGGTTACTGTTCTCTAGTTTCGGCACAGGGATCACCACCACTGGGCTGTCGTAGTGCTGGAAGGAGTTTCTCGGACCCCGATTCTGCAGCTTGTGGTCGTGCGCCTCGTTGAACAAAGCCACGTGCCCGTCGCAGGACCGGTGCACGGAAACCAGCATCACGTCGACCGGTCGCTCCGTGCTTGTGGCCTGCGCGACCCCGTAGCCTCTGGCTTTCTCAAACGGTGGTAGTTGGTTCTTGTCCCCCTGTTGACTTGACAATGCCCCAGTCTTGTTCAGCTTGGCGATGGCAATGTTGTACTCGAGTTCGCACAATTTCCAGGCCTCGTCGATGATCTGCCGCACGATCGAGACCCGCTCGGGGATACTGGCTGCTGAGTTCGCGGTGGAGAAGATGACGTCCGCGCAGCATGAAATGATGACTATGGCCATGACGATCAGGATCGAGCGTGTCTTGCGCAGCGACGCGAGCATCTCTTGCTCCGACCGGCTGGACCCAGTTTTCTGCTGTGACTTGATTTGCGCCCGTAGCTCCGCAGTGGCTTTGTCGATCTTGTTGATGGAGCCGAAACACGACCAGGGCATGACTTTTCCGAGGTACTTGATCTGCTGATTGATCTCCGCATTCACCGCTGCCCCTCCTCCAGCCAGCGCCTGCCGTACGGATGCAATCCACGTCAACGCGAGCAGCCGAGCGTCGATCCGGAGTATGAGGTCGATGATCGGCGCGTTGCCTCCAGCGCACATGTGCGTCCGCTCGAACTCGCGTTCACAGTTGCGGACTGCGAGCGCCTGCATTGTCGTGACAGCCGTGATCGCCGTGGTTTTGCCGGCTCCAGGCGGTCCGGTGATGCGGGGCAACGGAAACTCATCTTCCTTAACTCTTTGTAACATCAAGGCGGCTGCAATGCGTTGCTCCTTGTTCAGCGTCGCAAGGGGTTTCTTGGTGGCGTCAGACAGACTCTCCAACTGCTCGACCGCTACGGAGACGTTCTCATGGCCGGTACCTGCAAGGTGGTACGGCAATACAGGGTGTTGCAGAAGCTTGGTCAGCGCTTCTACTTGTCGATCGTACATGGTTTCGGGCTCGAGAATTCCCCCTTGCACTTCGTACGTTTTCCCCGTTTCATACCCCAGCTCCCTCAATGACTGCAGGAACGGGCACGCGGGCATGCCGGCCCGACTGGGCATCGAGTACACCTTGTGCGTCCCGCCACCATCAAGTGGCAGTTGAAGAAAAAGTAGCGACCGTCCGAGCTGCGGCGGCACGGCAAGTCCGTTTTTCTTGTTGACCCACACGACGCCGCACGGTTCACCGTCGACTGATTCGAGCGCGCTGACGCTGATGGACAACGGCGCTATCTCTCGACCGCAATTTTCGTTCCGCGTCGCGTGCCGTTCAATGTAGGACAGTTGCTCCATGTGCTGGAGGTAGCGACGTGGATCTTGACGAATGAGTGCAGAAGGTCCGAGCTTGATTGGATCTGCAGGAGCTTTGTAGATGGTCGTCTCGACTTGCTCGACGAAACCGGCACCGATTTCGTAGGCTCCTCCGAGAAGATTGTCGTGTAATACTGATGCGACGTGTGCGTCCTCGGTGCCTTCGGGCACGTGAAGACTGCAGTGCCCCACCTCGTCGCTAGAAGTGAGATGTACGCGCACCCAGCCGCTCTCCGGCGCGTCGTCAGGGACGCACGACGGACGACTGACTGCATCAAAATAGATCAGTTCTTCTTCGATCGTTAAGACTTCTTCGTAGTGTTCGTAATTGTCCCGGCGAGTAGTTTCTTCTGTAAGTATTGCAGTCTTGCTGGTTCGAATGTGACTGCTCCGCACTACCCTTATAGCCGTGTTGATTCGAATCTACCGTCTTACACACAGTCGCCACTTGTGAGACTGCGTTGCGAACGGAAAATTTGACGCCGGCAGCTCGGTGTTTTGATGCGACTTGTTCTGGGCACGACTAGATCCCTGCGTGAGCCCGCTGCTCGGCCGCTCATTTGGAGTTGAATTGTAGTTGTTACCGGAACTGGAACCAGGACTGGAGTCGTTGCCGTTGCCGGCGGAGCCACCTCCACGCCAGTTGCTGTCGGACTCGGCACGGTTCCCGCCAGACGCGCTCTTGCTGCCGCCCCCCTGGTTGTTGCTCCAGCCTCCGCTGTTCCACTTGTTGTTGTTGTTGTAGCCCTTCCATTTGGTGTTCTGCTCTTGCTTTGGAGCGACAACTTCACGGCTCTTTCCTCCGGCGAAAGTCTCCGGCGAGAGGTGCGATAGCGTGATCTTGTTCTTCTTGCCGGCATCGATCAGTTGCTTCGTCACTTGCGCCTTCTCCAATGCCCTCGACGGACCGCCGTAGCGGATCGCGCACTTGTCGCACCAGAACGCGCCGCTATCGGCGGTTGCACTCGCGGGGAAGTTCTGCTCATGCGTGCGCGTGTCCTTATGCGTCTTCTCGATTATTTCATTGAGGGTCGCGCTCTCCAAACCAGCAAAGCGCTGATCGCCCGCCTTGGCACGACTTTGTATGTGGAGCACTGCTTCCCGTTGCAACGCGTGCCACTCCTGATTCTCCACCGTGTGCTTCACATCCTCCCACCGCAAACCCGCTAATTCGCACGCCCGTTCGCACCAGAACTGGACGAGTTCCTTGAGGTTCTTGAAGCCGGAGGCCACGTGTTGGTGAACGCAGTAGATGCCATACGGGCACGCAGAGCAATTTTTCCACTTTGATTCTCCATTCCACATCATTGCTCCTAATCCGAGAAAATCGAGGAAACATGCCGCCCAATGATTACGTCCGCGAAAGGTCCCGCGCATCGTCGTAATCGTAATCACTGCTTCGCCACGCTCATTCAAGCGAAGTTCGTACGCAAACTTGGCTTGTTTCCATTCTTCTTTCACAGTGCCATCGGGGTTTTTGTACGTCATCGCGCTGCTTGCAACATGCGGATCTTTGGGGAACTCAACCCGGAGTTCGCCGATGCGGCCGTTGCCGTAGTCCACCTGCAGTTCGTACACGGAGCCGGTCAGACCCTTGGCGCCGAAGGCTGCTTCGTCATCTTTGGAGACCGGAAACGGAGAGCCCGGATTCTCCTTGTTCAGGTACAGCTCCGTGTCGGGGGTGGGCTTGTTGTGCTCCATGATGTGGTGTGTGCCGGAGGTCTCGAATCCTGGAGCTATGGATTCGCACTGCCCCACCTCGTAGCAGCACGGCGCACCGAACTCCCCCACGTAGTCCTCGGCATCATTTCCTTTGGCAGGCGCCGGGGGTGGTGGTCCACCCGGCTTGATGCAGCGCGACTGCGTCACAGTGCCAACCCCACTGGTCAACACGATCGAAGCGCCCGCGCCACGCTGTTGACCGTATGGTGCGTGCGGCGGGTCCGTGCTAGCCTCGAGTACACCATCTCCATATTTTCCAGTCGGCGGCGTCCACTTGTTGCTCCACTTCACGGAGCCACCGTTACCACCCGTGGCACTGCTCTTGGGGTTTTCGGTGGGACTGTTCTTGGTAGACCCCCAGGTCGACGGCTTGCCCGGAGAGGGTTTTGGTACGGTGCTTAGTGCGGCTGCCGGCGTTCCACGCTTGCTGCGCAACTCGTCGACTTGATTCATCAACTTTGTTAATTCCGTTTTACCGGAGTGCGAACGGGCCGAAGGGGGTCCGAGTTGAATGTTACTGGCGATCTGGTAAAAACTGGTATCTGTTTTGCGTTCGATCGTGCCGATCATGTCCTCCAGCATTTGTAACGCATCAACTCGACTCTCTTCCCGCTGCATCTGGTCCACTTCGAGGGTCTCGATGATGTTTTGCGAACAGTAGTACGCGAGTTCCCACCCACGTAGGATGTGCGTTGAGCGGTGAAACCGGAACACCCGCACGCTCTCGTGGCTCTTGTACAACTTCCGGAAGTCCGTGAATCGACGGTAGAAAGCGTCCAACGTGGTTTGAAACGCTTGCTGCGCGGCTGGGTGCGCCCAGTCGTCCTCGGCCAGACGGCAGAACTTCATGTAGTGGCCGAGCACACTGGCAATTAGCCGCTGAATCTTGCCGATGTAGACCTGCGCGTTGGTCCGGTCGTGAGCGTACTCTGTGACGCACAGCATTTCCACCACCGCCCTCACCAACTGCACAAAGAAAGCGATGAGCGCGGCGTCCTGGATACTGGTAGTTTGTCTTTGCAAGATGAACTGGCGTCCGGACCGCTCCCGCGTGAAGGCTTCTTCGTACGCTTCCAGCAAAGACTCCGCACTGCGGTGGAGGCTGAACGTCTCCTCGGCCATCGTGCTACGTAACACACGTTCCAACGATGCGATCGCGCCGCACCCACCTTCGCTCTGCAAGTTCTTGGTGTGGTCCCGGAGGTCGGCCCAGATCAGGTCGCAGACCGCGTGGAAAAGTGTGAGAATCTGCATCATCTCGCTCTGCCCCAGGTAGAACCCGTTCGGAGCCTTGTTGTTGGAAGTGGCCCACTGGCCCATCGTGCTGTCGTACAATTGCGCGGCGGCGATCTCTCCCTTGTAGGCGCACAAGTACAGCACGGCGCAACAGACTTCCTCAGCCGACATCTCCGTGGCGAGGGCTTTGAGCGTCTGCGCGAGCTCCTTTTTATCATCATCTTTTACGTAACTGACATTCCAGCCAACCCCCCTGCTCCGGAATTTTCGACCACAGCTCCCTCGCATCACGGACTAGTTCGTACGGTCGGCCAACCTTCGACGCGTAGCCGATTAGCTTCAACAGGGCTTTCGCAATGTCCCGGGCGTCGTCACCGTTGGTGAGCTGCGCCGACACGAGCGCTGGCCTGCTTCTCCAACCTTGATTCCGCGTCGGCCGCTGCTCGAACACGCTACGGTAACCGAGAATCGTGGGCACGTTGTTCTGGAGTTCCTCGAGAAAATCTTCGGGACTCTTTGCCGTCGCGTCGCGACCCGCTGGTCCTTCCGGTCCGGTTTCACCGATTTCACCGGGGGGCCCTCGTGGTCCTTGCGGGCCTTGGAGCCCTTGCTTACCTGGCCTGCCGTCACGACCGGGCTGACCATCGTACCCTCGTTGTCCGGGGACACCGGCTTTTCCGGGTGGACCTTGTGAACCTTGTGAACCTGGCGGCCCTTGCTGTCCCGGCGCTCCGTCACTGCCGGGTTGCCCCGGGGGACCCGGGGGGCCTTGATATCCGTAATCTCCTCGCTCTCCCGGCATTCCTCGCTGTCCGGGCAGCCCTTGTCGGCCAGGCGGTCCGGGCGGACCCGGTGGTCCGACGTTTGAGGCAAAAGTACTAGCCGGCTCGTGGGATCCCTCTCGCGGATTGTCGGTTGCACGCGGCTGATCCGTGGTCCGCTCGGCGTCGCCGCCATGGCTGAGGACCGAGAGCGGGTTCTGCTCCAACTTGGACGTCGCGCCCTGCTCGGCGGCGGTGGACGACGGGATCGGAATCAGCGCAGCGGCTGTGCTGCTCGGCGGCGCTTGAATTGCGGCACTCGCGGGTACTGAGGTGCTGAAGTCTGGAACCCCCAGGCTCACTGGCTGAAGCTTGACGAAGTTGCTCTTTGTGACATAGTCGTACATTTGCGGATCGGCTAAGTGGTACGCTCGCAGAACGTCCTCGTCGAGTCCCGTCGACCCGAGCATCACGGGGGTCAACCTCCACACCGGCGCCTGTTGCTGCAGCATGTCCCCGACGTTCAGCGCTACTTGCATTTCGACCTTGCGCACTTCCTCGATCGTTAGTCGCTGCGCGAACACTGGCACGTTGTTCGGGTCCATCGTGCGCTGCACAACTTCGACAAAGTCGGCCGACGGGTCTTCCATCGCAAGCCGCTGCTCAATGGCGATGTTCGTCAGCGCGTACAAGTCGGCTCTACGTTTCAACGAGGAAGCATGATGGGCTGCTGTCGCTGCGCGTTGCTGTTTCAATTTTTCCAGGCGTCGCTCCGTTGCTCGCTCCGTCGCTTCCGCTTGCGCAATCTGTAGCGGATCGGGATACGCCTGCAGTCCTTGGAGGATGGCTGCTTGTCCTGGAGACGGAGGACGTTGCGCTGAGACGCCACCGACGGGGGATTGTGGTGCGTTGACTCCGGTGCACAGCCCATAACTGTGGCGCGGGGGCGACGGCACGGGACCAGCGTGCGCCATACTGGCTCCGTACGGGTTCGCACCGGCGATCCGACCCGCGGGTGGACTGGGAGAGGCCGTCGCCATTTGCGGATGCACGGTTGCTGGTTTCACGGCCGTAACGTGCGGGCTCCACAGCATGGTCTGAGTCTGCATGTTCGCTACGTCGTGCAACGACTTCTGCAGCGTATCGGGATTGACGTCTTGCGTGATCGGCTGATACCCGATGTTGGCGCTCGTGAAAGCCGTGGACGCGCTTCCGACATTATTGGCATTGGACATGATATTAGCCGAGCTAGTCGGCACCGGACGCTGGTCCTGGCCGAACAGCGTAAAGGACGGCGCTGCGGTCGTCCTCTGCGGAGCAAGGAAGCGTGTAGTTGACGAGGACGACAACGAGGCCGCCACATTTGCACAGATCGGTCCCGTCCCGACCGCTGCAGCGTACTGGTCACTCGGGCCCGTGGGGTTTTCGTGGTACAGGTAGCCACTATACTGCGTCTTCTCGTGCTGCCACTGGCCACTACTGTACCCCGAGTACGCGTACGGCGCGGGCGCACTTAGAGCTCCGGTGTGCGCGGCAGACTGCGGGTTCGTGTACGTGGGCACATGCCCCGGCTGTCCAAGCGTGAACGTGCTCTGCGCGTGACTGGTGACGCTCTGCCCACTCCCAACCGTAAGGTCGGATTCGCGGCGCGCGCGACTAGCTTGCTCTTGCAAGTGCAGTGCGGTTTCTCGTTGCAGTACGTGCCACTCCGGATTCACGGGGTGCATGCCGGGCGCCCGGGACGTCAACGACGGACTCACCGACAAGTCGTGGCTACTGCCCTCGGCACGCTGCATTCCAGTGGACGAAGAAGTCTGCGTCGGCGCGGTTGGTTCGGGATGGAACAATCCACGCGATCCACTCTGCATTCCGGATCCAGCAGCCGACTGCCGGAAGTAGGTGGGCGCGCCGAACGTGTTTGTCGTCGTCACCACGTTCGCACTCCCGTCCGAGCTTGCGACGCCCCTCTCCTCGCTTTCACCAGCGTGGTTGCCTGCAGTGTCGCTGAATTCCGCGGAAAGCGCGAGCGTCGGATCACGCAACAGCTTCAGCTTGTCCTCATTGCTCAGATTGTGATGATCAATGTGCACTGCCGTGACCGTACCCGACACGTCCCGGTCGATCGTTACTGTGCCGTGCGGCTGGAGCACCGGAGTGTCGCTGGGCTGGGAGTGTTGTGAGCAGATCGAATACTGTTCCGGTCCGTCCGAGCGGGCTGCAGATTCACGTGGCGGCGGGGTGGCCTTGCTCACGGGACGGCTGGCCGCCTTAACAACGACCGTCGGTTGCGCGATCCCAGCGGGATCCACGTCCCCGGTCACGCGTTGGCACTTCTGCGCCGCTGCGGTAGCTGCTTCGGAACTGGACTGCTCTGCATCATCCGACGAACCACTCGCGCGTTCCCTCTTATTGTCGGTCGTCACCTGCGACTGGCTCTGCTCCTGCCTGAGTTCTCCCTTTTGCGTGAGCTCGTAGGTGTACAGACCGATGGCGTTGGGCTTGAAGTCGTCGCACTTCAGCTGATGAAACGCAGGCTCTGCTAGCAGTTGTTGAGTATGGTGGTTCAGGACGTCCCAGGGAACTCCGACTGCCGTTGCATGGATTAACGATTCCAACGCGCCGAACGCTGGTTCCGGGCCAGTCGAGGACGCTGCGTTGTCGGTGTTCGACGTCGGGACGGGCGAACTCGGCTTCGACCCCATCGTGATCATGGTGGGCGCGGCCAGCGGCGTGGCTGCAGGTGTCGGCAGGAGTTGCCTGGTCATCGTTACTTGCCCGCTGACGGTCAACGTCTGTGGTACGGACTGCGGAATGGACTTGGGCTTGACCAGCGGGCCGTACGTCTTGGTCGGTCCAGCGGTCGCGGACGGTTCCGACGTCACGGCTTCCGGAGCAGAGCTCGACGGTTCCTCGACGATGAAAACATTTCCCGTCATGAGCGCCTGTTGCGCGTCCTCCATGATACGCTCGACGACTTCGTCACTATTGAAATTCGTTTCCGCGTCGATCTCCGCATCTTGCGCCGGGCCAGAGGCGATGCTTCCGGTGAGCGCCCGCGCGTAGTCCTCTTCCACCATCAGCACTTCGTGCTCGAATTCCTCGCTGCTCCCGATTTGTTCAATGCGGGACCGTTTCGCGGACTCTCACGCGTTTTGTTCGTGCGCGGTGAAGTACACCCGCTTGAAGAGCACGCCCATCAAGTCTTCAAAGTACTTGAGCGCCAAGTCCATGCGTTGCCGCGTATAGACGATTCCCTTTTCGTCGTTAATCGTGACGCTCAGGAAGACGGACCCAGGAACCGGAGTCTTCCGTTTGATCTTTTGCTTCTCCTCGTCGTAGTTTCCCATTGCGCGGGCGACTCGGACGAGCGTCTCCTTAACCTGCTCCGCGTTCGTGATCGCGGCGTTTGCGATTGGCAGGTCCATCGCGAAAACGCAAATCGGATGCCGACTGTTCTGTCCTCCGTAAAACATCGGAACCGCTGGCCCGAAGACCTCCCGAATCCGGTCCGGCGTAGCCATGACTGCATGACGCTTTCCTTCTTTGAGCCCGTATTTTCGCGGCTCTTTTGTGGCCTTCTCGGCTCGGGACCTGATCCCCTGCGCGGCGTTCCCGGCAGCCACGAGGGCCGTCGGAGCCTTCTTGCTCGCCGCAGCACGTGCGGACATTTCGTTCGTGACGTCGTCGAGACTTGTCGCGCACGAACTTGTAGCGTTTAGACGTAAGTGTGGTCGGGCGGGGCGTAGGTTACCGTGTTAGAGGTTCGCACGTGTGAACCAGGACTAGATAGTCGCTCGCAGACCAACGTCGGTCGTTTTGCTCGTGCTGCCCGAAGTAGGCGTAGTTGAGACCGGTGCCGCAGTGGCGTCCGTGATCGCGATGTCGCCGCAAGTCGGCTTTAGGCGTGAAGCGCCGGACGACGGCTATTGACGTAGTTGCTCAGTCGCCGAACGACGGCGGACGATCTACTACTGCCGGAAGACGGCTTATTATGTCCTGCTGCCGGAAGACGGCTTTCTCGGTACTATTGTCGGAGCCGGAAGACGGCTTCAAATTATTGCACTGCCAAAAGTTGGCACTTACGGAAAATCAGCCAAAAGTTGGCTATTGAAAGTTTACCGGCCACCCAAAAGATGGGGGACCTGGAGGAAGAGGCTGCCAGAAGATGGCGTATGGTACACTAGTTATGCCAGAAGATAGCAATGCCGAAAGACGGCTACTATTCCCGTACGTCAGAAGATGACGCGTAGACTGGTTCTTCGTTCGCGTCGTCGGCCCGTCGACCGCCTCCGCTGTTCGTGGTCCTGGCAGGGGTGCCAACCGACACACCGACCTGCTGCACTTGTCCGAAGAACTCGCCACCACGAGGGTGACGTCAGTCGTCGACTCACGATCGTCTTTGTTGAACGAGTATGATCTAGAACTTAAGTTCGTCTTACGTGGAACAGCCTACATCGTATAAGCAGGGGCGCCACCTGAAGGCAACAGGACTTCAGACGAAAAGATCGCCTGTTAATTATTTGTCGTTCGCGAGTACTTGTTTCCTCCAAAACGAAAGACGCTGCTGTTGGTTTGTCAAAATCGGTTTTTGAAGTTCAGGAAACACGTTCTTCACCTGTTCACGGGGTTCGACTACGGGTGTGTCCTAGAGAAAATTGCGTGGTTTGGGAGGGTGCGGGTAGATCAACGCGCAATCGGGGTGCTCATCAAATCAACAAGCTCGTCTATCTTGTGCGAGCGAGTGCTCTCGTCAAAGCTCATGGAACGTGTTCACGTACGGTTGTTGGTGAGTTGTATTTTGACGTTGGAAAGTACGAGACGGCTGTTCGTCAAGTTCAAAGATAGCGTCGTGCGGCTAAGGCGGACGTTACGTGTTAGTTGATCGTGAAGATTGCGCTTACGTGTTCGACTACTCTGACCCAACTTAGAGCAAAAGAAACAGCATGGAACAAACAAAGCCACGAAGTGGTTGCTCTCTCGTGTTCGTGATTCAAGTATAGACGTATCGAGACGGATGGCGTACGGCTAATCGAATGAAGAACGGACGCGAGTGCTTGTCCGACGTAGTTCTTGTATTGTAATAATCCGATAGGAACAAAGAGGATTAGCTTTGCTTGTGTCGACCAGACAAAACTGGTTTGACGGTGATCACGTGCAGGCGCTGCTGGCGTGCGGGTCCCCCTGCTCCTTTTTTAATTTTGGGCTGGCAGGTCTGGCATGCCAGGGTGAAGCGGGTAACTGAAACGGATAACCTGGACGGTTTTTTTTTTTTTGAAAAAAAAGCGTGCCAAAAAGCCGGTCTTCTGCCGCGGAAGACCTCGCAAAATTGCAGCTCAAGCGCAACGGTTGCGCTTGGGCTGCAATTTTCCGCTCTTGGCGGCCTGCTTCCTCCGCAGCGCAAATCTTCGCTGGGCAGCGCAGATTTGTGGCGCGCGCGCCACAAATCCGGGCGGCACGGACTAGGCACGACTGGGAATGCACTGGCCAAGCGTCCTCGGCTGGGTTTCCAGCTGAGGGCGCCGGCTCAGTGGCATTCTAGCTGGAAGCGCGCCTATGTCGCAAGCCAAAAACGCGCGGTCTAGTATTGAAATAACTTAAACCAATGCTAATGGTCTAAGTTATTTCAATACTTGCGCGGTGCCTTAACTTGGCACCGCGTTCATTTGACTCCGAATCCCCATGGTATGGTGGATTGGCGTTGACCTCGGTGCCACGCAACGATAAAAAAAAAAGAATACTAGTATTATTCTTTTTATTTTATTTCTTAACCCTGTGGCACCGAGAAGCGAAGGACGGTGCTACGGTGGCGGTGCCACCCGGATGGCACCGGGTGGCACCGCGCAAGGAAATCACGCGAATCAGCATGCTAGACAGGCGCTTCCGCAGCTCAGTGGCGCGCTGCAGTTTTTGCGCGTTCTTGGTCCGCTTTTTTGCTACTTTGCGCGAATGCAGTAGCATCCCCTAACTTTTTTAGTAAAAGGCAGCTTTTCCGCATGGTATAAGCCTCGGGAAGTATTCGCTCCGCCGTTTACCATTAAAAGTATCCCAGTTTCTTGCTGTGTTTCCTAACTAGAAGTGCCGGAGAGGGAAACGGAAAAGGCGCGAGAAGGTATTGAAATAACTGGAAGCAGTACGCACAACGCTGGCCGACTTGGCAAATGCGACCAAGGCCATCGGGCGATGTGTGGTCGGAGAGTTAACTGCCTTGCGTGAGGCGCGCCGCGCGCAGCTAAGCCACGCGCCTCGGCGGGAGAGTATTGCTTTCAGCTATTTCAATACTGCTGGCGCTAGCACGTGCCGGCGCGCGGCCTTGTAGCCGCCCGCCTTGCGCGAGGCGCGCCCCGCGCAGCGAAGCCGCGCACTATAGCGAACGAAGGCAGGGGCTTTGGCGCAAGTTGCCGCAATAGTTCCTTGCCGGCGCGGCGCCCCCCCCGCGGGGCCCCGATGCCTAAGTGGCGCCAAGCGAAAGCCGAATCGGCCGCCCCGGTTTTTTTCCGCGTTCCCCTTGTTGCGCCTGCTCCGCCGCTTGCAGCTTTGCTGCTCGCCCCGCGGAAGTCCGACCGGAGCAAATTTCTTGCATTGCAGATTTGCCCTCCCGCCTTCTAGCGCGCCACTGCTTTTCAGTATTGATGTGCGGCATTTCAATACTTTTCGCGATTGGGGGAGGACGCTTCTTGGGCAGCATTGGCCCGCCAGGGTGCCACGCCGGCGGGGCCCCTGTCCCAATGGGGCGGCCCGTGCCGTGGCAGCCTCGGGATTTTTGCATTCCCAATGGTGCGCCTGCTCCGCCGCTTGCAGTTTCGCCGCCCGCCCCGCGCAGCGCCGTGCGGCTTCGGAGCACCCATTGGGGACCGCCTGCGCCAATTGGGAAACCCTGAAGCCGCTTGGCGATGCGGTTTCACCTCAGCGGGGCCCCTGTCCCAATGACGGCTCCCCCATTGCAGGGCACTCCTGGCGTGCTCGCTTTGGGAGCGGGGAAACATTGGGACAGGGGCCCCAAGGGAGTGACACCGGGCCAAGAGATCCCCAAGCGCGGCGACTCTGCCAGCCCTCGCCTCATGGCGGGGCGGGGGGCGCAGCGCCTCCGTGCTTGGGGGCACCCATTGGGACAGGGGCCCCATCGCGTTGGCACCGCCGGCACGGCCTGGAAAGCCCAGCGGCTCGGCTTGCCCTTCCATATTTCAAGCGTGTTCAAGTATTGACTTAGTGCAAGGCAATACTAGCACGCCCCTAGCCGGCATTTCCGTCTGGGAGTCCAGCTGGAAAGGCCTTGGGCGGGCATCCTCAGCGCCCTCCCAGCTAGAATTCCACAGAGAGGGCGCCTTCAGCTGGAACTCCAGCGGAGGGCGCCCCTTCATTGCACTTCTAGCCGCAAACACAGCAGGGGGGCCAACTGGTCACGCAGCCGGAAACGGTTGCGCTGTCGGATGAGTATTGATTTCCTTTAAGTCAATACTAGTATGCAATGCTGCATTACAAATTTGCAAAGCAGCATGGCAAATTTGCAATGCAAGTCCAGACCTGCGACCCCGCATTGCACATTTGCAATGCAGCATTGCAAATTTGCAACGCAAGCCCAGACGACAGGCGGCGATCCCGTGCGAACTTGCAGCACCAATCGGCTCTCGGGCTGATTTGTGTGGCATGAGCAGGGAGTCAGTTCAACTGGTCACGCAGCCGGAAACGGTTGCACTGCCGGACGAGTATTGATTTACTTAAATTCAATACTAATTTGCAGCGCTGCATTGCAAATTTGCAAAGCAGCATGGCAAATTCGCAAGGCAAGTCCAGACCTGCGACCCCGCGTTGCAGATTTGCAGTGCTGCGTTACAAATTTGCAATGCAGCATTGCAAATTTACAATGCAAGGCCAGACGGCGGGGCAAATTCGCAAGGCAAGTCCAGACCTGCGACCCCGCATTGCAGATTTGCAATGCTGCGTTACAAATTTGCAATGCAGCATTGCAAATTTACAATGCAAGGCCAGACGGCGGGGGGCGATCCCGTGCGAACTTGCAGCACAAATCGGCCCTCGGGCTGATTTGTGTTGCATGAGCAGGGAGGGCAACTGGTTACGCAGCCGGAAACGGTTGCACTGCCGGACGAGTATTGATTTGCTTTAAATCAATACTAAAGCGCAGCGCTGCATTCCAAATTTGCAAAGCAGCATGGCAAATTCGCAATGCAAGTCCAGCAATGCGACTCCGCATGGCAGATTTGCAATGCTGCATTACAAATTTGCAATGCAGCGCTGCAAATTTACAATGCAAGGCCAGACGGCGGGCGGCGATCCCGTGCGAACTTGCAGCACAAAGCGGCCCTCGGGCTGATTTGTGTTGAATGTTCGGGCGGGATCTAGGTTTGCACTTGGGGGGCGCGTTGTATCTGTTCCTTGGCTCTTGTAGGCTCCGGATCCAAGGCATTTCCGACTTTTACTCGGAAATGCCTTCGATCCGGCACCTAAAAGCGCAGCACTACCTGGCTCTTTTGGGTGCCGGATTGCGAGGCATTTCCGAGTTTCCTCGGGAATACCTTGCCGCCCGGCACCTAAAAGAGCCGGGAGATGTTCTCCCAAAAGAGCCTCCAGAGCCAAAAGCTCCTCCGGAAGCAGGTTGCCAATTTGCAATGCGCAAATCGACTCTGCGACGCAATTTGAAGCCCCGGAACGCGGGAAGGGGGAAGGGCGCGATCCCGTGTGGGCTTGCAGTACAAATCGGCCTCCGGGAGGCAGATTTGTGCCGCAGGCTCACACGGGATCGGAAACTTTCCTTGTGGATCTGGCGACTTCCTGTTCCCAATTTGCGCTGCAGGATGGCCACTTGCGACGAAAGTGGCATCCTGCAGTGCAAATTGCAGACGCCCAGGAGAGAGCCGTCGCGAGTCCATTTGCAGTGCGATCTTGCACTGCAAATCGACTCGCCCCGCGGAAGCCCGGCCGAAACGGATAACTTTTTTCAGAAATGCAAAACGTCGGACTTCATGGTGTCCGACGTTTCGAATTTCTGAAAAAAGTTATTCGTTTCAGCCGGGCATTCCGTTTTTCGCGTCTTCGCCTTGATTTCAAGGCGATTCGTTTCAGTCTTCCGTTTCACCCCTGTGCCAGACCTGCCAACCGTTTTATTCGGAAGGCGAAAAAGCGCGCAAAACGCCTCCCCTTGCGCGCGCCATACCGTCGGGGCTAAAGTTCTACGGCGGAAACCGGGCGCCCAACTTCTTGCGCTCTTGCGTGCAGCCTGAAAGGCCGCGCTGCTTCCCGGTCTCCCGGCGTGCTCCAAAGCTGGAAGAGCTGGAAGCCCCGGGCCCGCAACTTCTGAAAGCGAAAGAACGGGCCGCCGCGCCCTTCGTGTTTTCTTCGCTTGCCGGCAAGGGGGGCCGGCGCTTTCCAGCTTCGCCCGCTTCGGGAGCTAGCAGGCGGGCTCCTTCAGAAAAATTGAAAAAAAATCTGGTGGCCAACTGGGGGCGCGCCTTTAGAGCGGGCGGGGCGTAATAGTATTGAACTGGGGTAAATCAATACTATTTAAGGCCCGGCGGGCCGGCGCTTTTACCAATCGCCGCCCGCCCCCGGGCAGGGAGGCTGCCTGGCGTCCCCTGCGGCGCCGCGTTCTTTTGGGTTTGCCTGTTCAGCAGCCCGAGCGGGCCAGCGGGCTGCTTGGGACAGTTCCCGGGGGCTTCGCCTGGGGCAGCGGGGCGAGCCTGCGGCGCCTTTGCAGGCTTGGCAAAGTTTGGGGGCTCTCGGCTCTGCGCCCTCCCCCCGCGCCCCCGTTGAACCCGCGACGGGAACCGTTCGCAGGCCGCCAAAGCCCGCAGGCGGCGCGCCACGAAGCCAGCCCGCCCCCGGCCGGGGCCGCAGTGCCTTGCTGGCGCCAGCTGCAGCCTTGCGGGCCAATTCGGCGCTGCCAGTTTCGCGCACGCCCCCCGCGCCCCCATTGAATCCGCGGCCAAGACCGCTCGCAAACCCCAAAAGCATCCCGGGGCGCGCCACCGAGCCAGGCGCGAGCGCACTCCCGAGACCATTTTGCGGATTCAACGGGGGGCGCGGGGGGGCGCCGCCGCCCCGTCTTCTCAGGCGCCTGGCCTTTGTCGGTGCGCGCGCGCATTCGTTGCGCGGGGCTGCCTATGCCGGAAAGTTCTCGCCGCAAAGCGCCGGCCCCGCCCCGACTTGGATGCAGTTTGCCGGCTTGCCGCGCGCAGACTCGCAATTTGCAATACGCAAGTTGGCAATTTGCAATGCGGAGACTGCCGGCCCGCAGTGCGCAGGCTGGCAACTTGCAGCGCGGGGCTTGCCAGTTTGCAACGCGCAGCTTGGCGATTTGCAATGCGGAAGCTGCCTCCTTGCAATGCGTAGGCTGGCAATGCGCAAGTTGCCAGTTTGCAATGCGCAAGTTGGCAATTTGTAATGCGCGAGTTGCCAGTTTGCAATGCGCAAGCTGGCAATTTGCAGTGCGCAAGCTGCCTGCTTGCAATACGCAAGCTGGCAACTTGCAGTGCGCAAATTGCCAGTTTGCAACGCGGAGGCTGGCAACTTGCCTCAGCCGCCTCAAGGGTGTCGGACCTCGGGCGAGTTTGCATTGCAAATTGCAGTGCAAATTCGTCCCGATTTGTCATGCAAACTGGCCACGGGGGGCTAGTTTGCCTCTCCGGCCCCCCGGCTGCTTCGGATCTGGCAAAATACAAATTGGCCTTCGGGGTAGAAGGCCAATTTGTATTGCAAATCCGACCGAAATCTGGCGTCGGAGCTCCGCCTTCCCACGCGGAAGGCGTTGCAAAGGTGCAGCTTGGCCTCCTGGAGGCTAAGGTGCACCTTTGCCCTCCGCGCGTGGGGCGGGATCAGGTGGTTCTTTTAGGTGCCGGATCGAAGACGTTTCCGAGTTTTTCCTCGGAAACGCCTTCGATCCGGCCCCTAAAAGAACCACCAGTTGTTTCACCAAAAGAACCAGTGGTTCCCACAGTACTGTGGGAACCAATGGTTCCTTTGGGGAAACAACTGGTGGTTCTTTTGGTGGTCTGGCCACCAAAAGAACGCAGCACTTTTCCGTCCGGAATTCGAGAATTATTTCTCGAATTCCGGACGGAAAAGTGCGCGAGGGTGTGAAAAACGAAAATTTTTTATTCGTTTCAGCCCAGGACGCGCTTTGAGCGCGTCCATTTTCCGCTCTCCGCGGTTTCCGCACCTGATTCGTTTCAGTCTTCCGTTTCACCCCTGTTTGCCACTCTGTGTTGCGGTAGAGTATAAAACGATAGACGATTCGTTTTCTACCTTGTTGCTGTATTCAAAAGACAAAAACTGCTGCAATCTCCACCCTGTCGAAGCAGATGACCTTCGGCATGGTATTGCAAAAATTCGCTCGAAAACGTCTCTGATGAACCATCAACAGAAGAAACCCGTCGGGTTGTCTGAGTTGATGGCTGTGCAGAACATCACAGACCGGGCACTTTTTTTGACCTGCTTCTATTTCGCCCTTCGAAGAAATGAAGCGCAGTTACTCAATACAAGCATTGTCCTCACGTTCACAGATGATTTCATCACTGCAGATTTCCGCAAAGCTATAGCCGAAAATAAAACTAAATCTTCTACCATTAGCGGGGTCAGTGTAAAGCGTACTTGCAGCCAAGACCGCGCTACGTGCTTACACGCGTACAAACCTTATCTAGAGCAACTCAATGCGAAAATCTGTCCCGACTATGCCGCAGCGTTTCGGCATCATTTTGCCGATAGTGAGACCAATACTCACTCCCTGCGCATCGGCGCAGTGCTCCACATGAGGGCAAACGGGTGCCCTCCAGAAAATATCACTTGGCATTGCCGTTGGAGCACTCCACACATGTATATTTTGTATACGCGTCTTTCTGGTCTTTATCCCGTGTCCGGCAAGTTTGCCGATATTAAATTTTTCGCTACCGCGTCCTGAATCCAATGACAAAGCCAAAATCTGTACAGTTTGCGAAGCTGATTTTGAATTGCATACTACCGAGAAAGCCGAGCCTATCCGATCACTCGGAGAGATTTTCTTCGTGTTCTGTCCTTAGACACAGGTCTCTACCTGAAAAGATCGGCTGTCGACCCATCCTCCCACCCCGCTTACCTTCCCTCGGGGCTCACGTCCAGTGGACGCTTGCGGGAGGGCCGCCGACAGACGCCAAATGGGCTCGCTTCTTGGATTGGATAACTAAAGAAGAATAAAAGTTCTTCTTTGTTTAGTTTTGGGCTGTCGGCCGTTTTATTCGGAAGCCGGCAAATCGTGCAAAACGCGCCCCCTTGCGCACACCGTGCCGCCTGGGTTAAAGTTTTACGGCGGAAAGCGGGCGGCGCCACGCTTGCGCTTTTCCGTGCAGCCTGAAAGGCCGCGACGCTTCCTGTTCCCCCAGCTTGCTCCAAAGCTGGAAGAACTGAAAGCCTATGGGCCCGCAACTTTGAAAAGCGAAAGAACGGGCTGCCGCGCCCTTCTTCTTTTCTTCGCTTGCCAGCCTGGGGGGCCGGCGCCTCCCAACCTCGCCAGCTTTGGAAGCTAGCAGGCAGGGAAGGCGGGCTCCTTTAGAAAAATTGAAAAAAATTAGCTGGCAAACTGGGGGCGCGGTGGAAACGGGCGGGGCGTAAGAGTATTGAGCTGATGCAAATCAATACTAGCCAAGGCCCGGCTGGCCGGCGCTTTTGCCAATCGCCGCCCGCCCGCGGGCTAGGGGGCGTCGCTGCATGGTGAGCCTGCCTGGCGTCCCCTGCGGCGCCGCGTTCTTCTGGGCTTGCCTGTTCAGCAGCCCGGGCGGGCCGGCGGGGCGCTAGGGATAGTGCCCGGGGGCTTCGTCTGGGGCAGCTTGGCGAGCCTACGGCGCCTCTGCAGGCTTGGCAGGATTTGGGGCGTCCCGGCTCTGCGCCCTCCCCCCGCGCCCCCTTTGAGTCCGCGACGAAAACCGCCCGCGGGCCGCCATAGTCTACAGGCGGCCCGCCAAGAAGCCAACCCGCGCCCGGCCGGGGCCGCAGCGCCTTGCTAGCGCTAGCTGCAGCTTTGCGGGCCAGTTGGGCGCTGCCAGTTTCGCGCACGCCCCCCGCGCCCCCATTGAATCCGCGGCCCAGACCGCTCGCAAACCCCAAAAGCATCCCGGGGCGCGCCACAGAGCCAGCCGCGAGCGCACTCCCGAGACCATTTTGCGGGTTCAACGGGGGGCGCGGGCGGGGCGCCGCCGCCCCGTCTTCGCAGGCGCCTGGCCTTTGTCGGTGCGCGCGCGCATTCGTTGCGCGGGGCTGCCTATTCCGGAAAGTTCTCGCCGCAAAGCCCCGGCCCCGCCCCGACTCGGATGCAGTTTGCCAGCTTGCCGCGCGCAGACTCGCAATGTGCAATGCGCAAGCTGGCAATTTGCAACGCGTAGACTGCCGGCTCGCACTGCGCAGGCTGGCAACTTGCAGCGCGGGGCTCGTCAGTTTGCAATGCGCAGGTTGGCAATTTGCAGCGCGGAAGCTGCCTCCTTGCAATGCGCAGGCTGGCAATGCGCAAATTGCCAGTTTGCGATGCGCAGGTTGGCAATTTGCGACCGAGTTGCCAGCTTGCAATGCGCAAGCTGGCAATTTGCAGTGCGCAAGCTGCCTGCTTGCAATACGCAAGCTGGCAACTTGCAGTGCGCAAGTTGCCAGTTTGCAATGCGGAAGCTGGCAACTTGCCTCAGCCGCCTCAAGGGTATCGGACCTCGGGCGAGTTTGCATTGCAAACAAATCCGTGCCGATTTGTCCTGCAAACTGGCCACGGGGGGCTAGTTTGCCTCTCCGGCCCCCCGGCTGCTTCGGATCTGGTAAGATACAAATTGGCCTTCGGGGTAGAAGGCCCATTTGTATTGCAAACTCGACCGAAATCTGGCGTCGGAGCTCCGGCTTCCCACGCGGAAGGCGTTGCAAAGGTGCAGCTTGGCCTCCTGGAGGCTAAGGTGCCACGCGGAAGACGTTTCCGAGTTTTTCCTCGGAAACGCCTTCGATCCGGCCCCTAAAAGAGCCACCAGTTGTTTCACCAAAAGAGCCCGTGGTTCCCACAGTACTGCGGGAGCCAGTGGCTCCTTTGGGGAAACAACTGGTGGCGCTTTTGGTGGTCTGGCCACCAAAAGAGCGCAGCACTTTTCCGTCCGGAATTCGCGAACTATTTCTCGAATTCCGGACGGAAAAGTGCGCGAGGGTGTGAAAAACGAAAACTTTTTATTCGTTTCAGCCCAGGACGCGCTTCGAGCGCGTCCATTTTTCGCCCTCGTCGTTCTCCCCACCTGTTTCGTTTCAGTCTTCCGCTTCACTCCTGGAAGTGAAAGTCGAAAGCAATTACCTGCGCCTGTCTGCATCCGAAGGCAAAAGGTTTTTCACTACTTTCATCGACTGGAGTGCAACTGAGCGCCACGACCGAAGAGGCCTGCGCTGAGAGAAAAGCAAAGTCACGCTGATTTTTCATTTGCACAGATTGCGCGTTCCCTAGAAATGTCTCTCGTGGTGTTCTTATCTTTCCGTCTCCGTGCAGTCCTGCTGTTCTATGTAGTTCTTCTCATAGTTCCAGTGATTGAATATGCTGCGACGTCGCGATGATCTCTCTCCTGTGTACAGGCCAAAAGACGAGAAAAAGAATCTGTCAAAGCGTGCCGCTGCTGCGCGAAAGTCGAAAATGCAGTAACCGCGGTAGTGCGTCTGTAGCAAGATGAAATTAACGAGGAAGATGTGATATGCGACACGCTACCACCTTTTCATGAGCAGTGCGCGAAAGCGGATATCAACACGTTTCCGAGGTAGTCACCCGATCCACGCAAGAGGATCACGGTATGAGCGACTGATCGCGTTTGCAGTGCGTGTGTATTTTCGTAGACAAGCTGACACTCTTAAACCGAAGATGTTTTGGTACTGACCGGGGTTTATACGGCGAGCGGGTCTGTGTGCGATTGGAGTCTGTCCAATAAAGTGGATCGCAGCCGCGTTGCCACACCCCAAGTAGGGCACTTCAGGGAAGCAGTGGAGATTTTCGTCGCGAGGCCGGTATGTTTTATGTCGTGTCGTTCTTACGCGCCACAATGGCAAAAGAATGAATCAAGTCACTGGAATCAAGTTAATGTTAAACGAAGAATCGAGTTGAACTAAAACAAGTTAGTCATGGATCCAAGTAAGGCGGAATGAATTGTGTGAGAACTTGGAGGCAATGGTTATGGAATCAAGGCGCTGTAGCAAAGCTCCGCGCCCAGTGTCTCTCCATATCCCGCCGCTCTCTGTATATCTCTCTCTACCTCTTTCTCTCCGTGCTCTTGTATCATCTTCTTGCTCTTCCGTAATTCCCATGACCTATGGGGCGGCGTTCGATGTCCTTGCAGTTGAGAAATAATCGCGGATGATAATGCGGAGGTTATTGGTTATGTTTCCCTCCCGGGGGCTTTTTCACTTTGTACGGGGGGGAGCTGCTTGCGCATGAGGTTACGCTTTGACTTGCACGACCCTCAAGCGCGCGTGCTCAGAGTCCGTCGCTTTCAGGCGCCCGGAAGTCAATTCCAACAGACCCAGATCCTTCATCATCAATTCGAAGACTTGGGAGGACCGCGGAAGGCTTTACCTCCAGCACCCTCCCCGGTTCTTTCATATCCGCGACTCTATGACCTTTCACCTCTTGGCCCTGCGAAAGCCTAGCTTTGGGAACACCGGGAGCTCTCACGTACGAGATTACTGGGGCTTTGCGAGGTGCAAGCGCAAGGCCCACCGAGCACGCGCGGCGACCGCCGTTCGGGATGGTTGCCTTGGCGCGCGCCGACTTAGTCACCTGCATTTGCCGCGCGATCCGATACGCGCCGCGGTTTGGCGCCGAAGTATGTCGGTAGAGGCCTTTGGTCATCTGTCATATTTTCGCTGGGGCCGGCTGCCATCTCGTGCCAGTTTGCGGAGGTCCTTTGCGCCACGCGAGCTGCCGACCAGCCGCCGTGCGCAAGGCAAGCTACGAGCGTCGTAAGTGGTCTAGCGCATGGGCTTGCGCCCTTCAAGTAAATCATGCGTGGCCCCTTTCAGTCTCTATCTCGAGACCACGGCGATGGCTTGCATTTCTGCGCTTCGCACCTTACCCCCGCAAAAGCCAGAAAAGTAGCTGCACTCACCGAGTGCGTCGGTTTCGCGAGTGTGCGTCTTTGCTGAACTTCGACACGCCCTTTCACGAGCGAGCGCGGGGGCTTCCCGGGGAGTTAAGTACTTTGGACCCTGCAGGAGCGGAAATATGCACAGTGCAGGCCTCACAGCGTCACTGTCTCGACATTTGACAGGATGATGCTGTCATTTGACAACAGCGTCACTGTCTCTTTATACAGGATAGATGATGATGATGATACCCGATGATACAGACGCCACCACCAAAGCCGTCGCATATGTCTTTCCGCTATAGGAGCCGGCCCCGCTACGCAGATGCTAGGAGAAAGCTTTACACTGGGCGAATCTGCTAGCTGCCCAGCCCATCACGAAGTAACGGCTTTGCATGCGCTACGCATAATTCAGCGCCCGTTCGTGTTGAGAACATAACGCGAGAAAGTGGCGTTTCTTTGGATCACAGACACTGGCGCTGTGAAAAAATATTCATTGACGCTGAAAGTATTGCATTGAGTGACCAGCCAGAGTCTAGTTATTGACGTTTTCTAGCTCTGTTTTATAATTTTGAATGGCGGGGCCGGGAGTACAATGGGAAGACTAACGTTCCCAATTCTGGACGGCCGCCAACGCTCTTGGATGAAAGTGCTTCAGGTACTGATGTTTTATTTATAGAAGTCGGAATATGGACGAAGTTGCATCACTTACTCCTCAGAGCGGCGGAAAAGTGCTGCTTGCTGTTTCGTGTGCTAGATCTTTCTTCTGGCTGATAGATACGTCCTCCACACACAAGAAAAAGAGCATGAGCTTGATGCTCTCCACCACGTTGCTCAAAATGTATTTTGGGAAGATAAATGTATGCCCGGGCAACAACAGGCTAGCGAGCCTGTGAGTCTAGGCTGGGGGTGGTCGGGCGGTATTTTATAGGTGGCTCCGCCCCCACCAGTCTCTATACGGTAGCCGGAACTTGAGAAGACTCGTCAGAACAGCCCGCCGACTTTCGGGGTGGGATTTTGTTCTTCTTCTCTTGTTCCCAGGGAGTAACGCCCCTGCCGTTGGTAGTAAGTCTCGTATCGTGGCTGGTCTGCAATGCGGACCAGTCTTTCGGCTCGTATCCGCATGTCGGATAGTACTCTCGTTTCGGCCACCATTGAGTGGAAATTTGTCTCGTTATTGTCTTCGCTTTGGCGACGGCGATTTTTCTCGGATATAATCGCTTTGTCACTACGTTGGCCTTGGGGACAACAGGTGGATTTCTCGGTCTCGCTCTGCGATGGGAGGAGGGGTCGTTTGGCGCTGGCGGTTCGAACCCGTTACCCTTGCGAACTTTCTCCCTGGTTAGAGCTTCGGCATATTTTTGAAGTTGCACCAGTGCAATTTGTCTTTGGCCCTCTTCTCCTATCGCTCTGCGAGACCGAGACTCGTCTGATCTGAATTGTGAAGCTCCGCGACTGCGTTTTGCAGTAAGCTCTTTGGAATCGCTATAGTAGAACCAAGCCTTACAGTCTTGGATTGGTCTGTATTTCCATTCTCGTTTTCCCTCTCCTTTCCACGAAACAGGGCACATGGGCACCGAGTCCTTTTATTTCTCAACCTTCGTATTTTGTCTTGTCTGGATGTAGTCTGGTATTCATATTTTGGCTAGGTTTCCGCTCTGGAAATGTTTCATGTTTTTAAGAACTTTCAGAAACTGAGTAGGGAAATCAAGAGTCATGACCCCCCTCCGCGGGCGGAGCGGCAGCGCAGCGAGGTAGATAGGGTTGCGCGAGCTTTAGATGGCTCCACAGGGGGCGCATCTTCTACCTTCTCCTTTCCAGCTTCGTGTGAGTCTCGTAAAGCAAGAACCTCCGCGCAGATGAAAACTGCCTGCAGATTGGCTTCGGATCCTGCTGCGCTTTCGCAGTGTGTTAGGCTGTTGGGCGAGCTTACATCTTTGGCTTCGAGTAGTACGACGAAGTCGCAAGTTTTGAAGTATGAAAGAATTACCCGCTCCAGTGGGGCGGAGCCCTGGCCGGTTACTTACCGGACTATCGAGAACTTCATCGCCGTGGCCCTCGCCTCGGGCTACAAAACGTTTGACGATGATACCAGCCTGATTTTGAAGCAGGCGCGCAAGCAGGGCCAATTTTCGTTGACTGAAGTGGAGGAAGGGTTTGTTTGGTCATTGCTTGCGAGCCTTCGGCGGAAGGGTGTGTTCACTCACACCCAGAAGTCCCCGGTCTTCAGATCGCACATCTTGAAAATCCCTTGGGCAGAGGATCGGGCGCAGCTCATGCTTGCTTTTCTTTTCGGGTTGCGGAAGTCGGAAGCGGCGCAGATTAATAGAACCATCAAGATTTTGTGGGGGCAGCATTCGATCGGGTTAGACCTCCGCGGGGCAACATTGAAGTCGAACAGCACTGCTGCCATTCGTGTCCAGTGTACGTGCGCCAGCCCTTTGGGCCGTGCTTCCTGTCTTCATGCCTATCGCGGGTATCTGGACAAAGTTGTGGGGATCAATGTCGAGCGTTTGCTCGATAAGTACAAGATGGAGACTACTACTCAGTCCTTGAGGATAGGAGTGCTGCTCACGCTTCTATCGCAGCAGTGCACTACTCTGCAGGTGACTACCCGCCTTCGGTGGGGGTCGCCTGTTATGGTGCTACATTACGCACGCTGTAAAGGATTGCACGAAGTACCTAAAGAAGACACTTCGTGTCCGATCGCGCAGTAAATCTCGCGGAAAAATCTCGCTGGTCCTGCAGATTTTTGGTCCTTGATGTGCACAAATTGGCTGGCTCTCTGTGGGAAAATGCTCCGCCCTGTTCTCCGCCTCAAATTCTTGGCTCTTGTTCCTGATCTTCAAATTTAGCACTCGTTCTTACTCGCCCTTGGTCTACATTTGGGAGCAGTACTCGCGTGAGAAAATGGCTGATGGCGCGGATCGGCTTCTTCGGCTTGCCTCGGTAGGCTTTTCGTTGTAATGCTTTTGCTTGGTTGTGATTTTTCCAATTCGCACAGGGATAGTCGACAGATCCGCACTTCGGATTTGTTATTTTTCTTTCTGGCAGCACACTAGTATCTACTTTTGCTTTCTGTAGGGTTAGGCTTCTTACTACTTCTTTTGGAACACAATGCCTGACGCTTATGAAGATCCTCTCGAGCAGCAGGAGTCTCCGGCTCCTGAGGATCCCTTGCCTAAGGACCAAGATGAGAAGACGGCCGCCCTGGTAGCGGGTATGTTCACTTCCTTGTTGACGAAAGTCACCAAGGAAGCGGATGACGAGACGAAGGACCTGGAGGCCTGCCAAGCGCAGTGCGGAATTTGTGAAGATGTCGTGCTTCCGGCTAGCTCTTTTTCGGCGGTCCTGGGGTGTGTTAAGAAGCGCGGCGTCCAGTTCAAGGACGAGAAGGACACTATCGGGCTTTTGGGAGGAGTTCTACATGTGGGCAAGATGGGCATTGAGTTGGCGAACAGCCTCGGGCTCTCTTTGCTCCTGCGCTTTGGGAAACACCCGAACTGGATCGCGCACTTCAGCACCATGTGGAAGGGCGCGGGGACTCTTGTTGTGGATAGTTCGCCGCTGTTGGGCGGCCCCAAGCCCTCCTCTATCAAGGAACCGATCGACGTTTACGCGCGCCGCGTCTGGGTGTGGTTGGTGACCTGTGGGATGTCGGAGCTGCGGAGCTTGTGTGCGCCTCCCACCTCTAACAAGCACGACCCGCCTCTGAAGCGCCCGCGCTGGGAGCCGGGTGCGCAATCGGGTCCGTGCGCGTTGTTCCTGCAGTATGGCTCTTGCCATCGGGGCAGTTCGTGCCAGTTCCAGCATAAGTCGCCGGATAGTTTGGACCACATGAAGAAGATTGTTTCCTCCAAGGGTTGGCGTTTCTGCCCGGAGGAAGCTTGGAAGAAACGTGACAAGTCTACCGCTGGCGCTTCTTCTTCATCCTCTACGAAGAAGTGAGCTCGTCCCTCGTGCCGGAAATTTCTTTTCCGCTTGCGTCCGTTGTAGGATCTATTTATTTTCCCGCTTCACAAATAGGACCAGTGCTAGTTGCTGCTGCATTTTGAAAAGATTTATCTTTGGGGACCTTCAGAGGCCACAAACCTGTCACTACCTGCTCGACTCGAGATGTGTATGGTGTTCGAATTTTACCCGCAGGCCACTTTCATCTGCGGCGGTTTCTTCTTCGTTTCGGTACTGAGGTTTGTGTCGCTTTGTCATTTTATTTTTCGGTCCGTCGTCGTTGCCGGCTACGCGCTCATCGATGGGGCGCACTGGTTTCCCAAATTCAGCTACTGGCCGCCAGCGTCTCAGCGGGTTCTTTGGGATGCTTCGGCGTGCCCAGCCTCCGCCGGTGGGGTAGGTGCTCCATTTGAGCGCCTCGACGACGCAGAGGGAGATAGCTCCCATCGAGCGATCATCCATCGGGTGATCCGTCTGCGGTAACTGTATAAAATGTATGCCCGGGCAACAACAGGCTAGCGAGCCTGTGAGTCTAGGCTGGGGGTGGTCGGGCGGTATTTTATAGGTGGCTCCGCCCCCACCAGTCTCTATACGGTAGCCGGAACTTGAGAAGACTCGTCAGAACAGCCCGCCGACTTTCGGGGTGGGATTTTGTTTCGCCCACCCTCCCGCCCTTTTTGGTTTTTCGTGTACTAGGTTACTACGGATGGGTCGCTAGACCTCGCGCCGCCTGGCGTGTGCTAGGTGAGACAGAGGTTTGAAATTATCTTCCATTGCGGGGTAGGTGCTCCATCTGAGCGCCTCGACGACGCAGAGGGAGATAGCTCCCATCGAGCGATCATCCATCGGGTGATCCGTCTGCGGTAACTGTATAAAATAACAGTAGAGATATGTCAGATGTTGTAGCAAGGTCGCCAACGTTTCAATCTGACCGCCTTTTTCTTTTTGCCAGCTACCGGGCAATAAGGTGCGCGCCAAATCCGAAGCGACTGGAGGAAGCGTTTTCTGACACAAAAAATGCGAATTTTTTACCGGCTGCTTGAGCTTTGTTATTATATATACTTGTTTGTAGCTAAACAGGCTCGAGTTCGAGTATCGATCACCGAGTGAAGAAACCACGCGGGGGAGCCGACAAAAGTGGTGCCCGTTTGAGGCTTCCAGAGCCCCAGCAGTTTCTGGTGATGTTGGATCTTCAAGAAGGGCCGCTAAAAAAGCCCTAGCGAAAAAGAGCAAGCAGGCCTGCATGCTATTGGCGCTATTTTTGCCCAGATTTGAAAACTGCGAACGTGGCAACCGCGCGCGGCACTTTTTGTTGCTAGATATAGTTGTTGAAATAATGCGGGGCGACAAAACGCTTGGGCTAAGTCTTTCCGTCTTCTAATTACAAAAAGGACCGAGAAAGCGACTCACGCCAAAAAGCGAAGCTCGTCAATCCGAATGCTTCGGGGCTGATTTTGGGCCCACCATTTGGCCGCCAGGCGCGGAGGCTTAGCGCGCAGAGTCAATAGTTTTTGCGGGTTGAATACCAAAGAGCTTGCGAGTTGTGGCCGCGACTGTCGTCGACAGTCATACTGCCGGGGCTTGGGCGCACACAAAAAGCAGCAGGCTCCTTTAAGCCGGGCAGCCGCAACTGCTGGGACCGCGCAACAGGTGGCCGCCCCGGTTCCAGAATTTAGCCGCGCCCCAGGAAAAAAATCGCTCAGGCCTCACTACCGAGCTACAGGTATTCTGTGGATCGATGAAACGAGTTACCTAGAGAGAATGATGGTGAGTGATGCGAAATCCCTCATTGCTGGTTACCAGCTGCTTCCGCGTGTGACCCATGCAGAGCTGCAATGACGAAAGTCCTTTGCATAGGGCCTCGGAGGTGAAAGCCAGCACTAAGCGGCGCGTGAAAGCTGCTCTGCGCAACACGTTCTAGAGGAAAAAGGCGCGCAGTACTTACTTGCCCATTGGAAGTGCTATGATGCAAATATGCGTTATTTTGCGTGGCGGGGAACTTCGCAATTGAATCTAAGTGATCGTCCCTAGTTTGTTGTTGTTCACTCGATGAGTCAACTCTCCAAAGGTGGCGGCGACTACGGCTACTACTCTCTAGTAGCGAAAAAGCAAGTGTTTCCGGATCCGTTCCCAGGATCGGAGGACGGGAAGCAGAGCGGCAGCCTAGACACGGCGGTCGCAAATTTGTTTGCGAGTTTGGGTGACGCAGCGAGCAGCAACACTTCAACGGGCACTGTTACATCTACTACCCAGCAACAGCATGGTTCAATTTCAACCACCGGCACTGCCCGTGCGAACGCTAGTGCCCGCACGGTTGGTCTGCCGAAGGAGGGTGCGTGCGCCGGGCTTTTCACGGTACCGGGCGGGAATCAAGCCGGGTCCAGTATAATCGGAAGCGAGCTGGAGGAACTACTGGGTGCTATTGGATCGGCCCCCGCTCCGAGCGGCACCAACTCTGCGACCAGCAGCGCGCACGGCGATAACTCGAATTCCAACCACCCTCTGCTTCGCAGCACCGCTGTGACAGGGGCGGCGGTAGGGTCCAATCTACAAGACTTGGACTTCGTCTCCTGGCTAACCGCCGGGGCTTCGTCGGGGACCTCTACTACTTCCACCGACTTCACCACATGCCAGACCGCGTCCAGCGCCAAGACGTCGCAGGCCTTTCGCAGTTTGTCCGGTGGAGGCAGCTCCGCAAGCTCCTTTCTGGACCAGTTCTTGAACGGCATTGCTTCCACCTCCGGCGGGGCCAGCGGGTTTTCGGGCGCCGGCTCCGGCAGCAGTGTAAGCAGAGTAGTGGAGTCTGAGCTGGACTCGATGATGAATTGGGTTCTCGTCCGAACATGAAAACTTTTCCTACCCCAAAACCAACACGGATTTGCTTCCATTGCTGCAAAGTTTCTCATATGGAAAACACAGCACCAAGGCAAAGTTTGCGGGTAAGAATAGAGATTATTTTTACTAAGTGAGCAGGCACCTTCCGCGTAGCAAACCTGTGCACTAGGGACTCGCGCCACTTATGAACCCCTCGCGTTTTGCCCGAAGAGGAAGGGCGGACGCGTTGCGTTGTGGTGCCCAGGTGTGAAGCCGCTACGCGCCGGCCCGGTTTATCGGAGCCCGCTGAAAGCAAGGGGGGGCGTTTGCATTGCCAGCTGCCCTCCGCCGCCCCCTTCGGGGCGAAAAGCGACCGAAGCCCCACCCTGGCCGAATTGGTTGGCGCCGGCCGCACGGTTTTGGTAGTGTGCCCGCCACGCCTCCTTTGGTTTGCGCTGGTGCGGCGAAGGTGGTCGCCCGAAAAGACGGGGGAAGGAAATAGCTGCCGAGAAAGCCGCCCGGAAGGGCGCGTGGTGGCGTCTGCTAATCTCCCCGGCGCCACACGGTTGCGCCCCGAAGGGTCGGCGCCGCCAGCGACGGCGCCCCCTGTTTTTAGCATGGCGGCTGGTCGGCTGGCCGCGGGGTATCGCCCCGCGTTCCCCATTCCCGGTCCGCTTTTTTTTGGTCGGCCACCTTTTTGTTTTGCTGGCATACCCGCTCGGCTCCTGCCCCACACCCAGCCTGCCCCGCATGGGCAGCCCGGCCTGGGTTCCCTGGTCCGCGGGGCCCCTGCGCCCCCCGGCCCTCTGTTTCCGTGGGAGCGCCCGCGCGCGCGGCCGCGCCTGTTGCGTTATCGTTCCTAGCGCCACGGGCGGGGCGCCTCTCAACATGCGCCCAACCCCTTCTGCGTGGGCGCCCGGGGATTGTCCGGCGCCGGCGCATTTGCTAAGGCCAAGGCCGCCACCGCGCGGCGCCGCGCCGTCTGCCCGTGCGGCGGCTTTCGGAGGCGAAGTCGCCGGCGGGCCCAATGTCGCGCCGCCTCCTGGCGGGCTCGCGGCCCCGCCGTTTTACGGCAGCCGACCGATGGTCGGGCGGCGGGCCGCGGGGCCGGCGCGGCACTCCGGGGCCCCTTCGTCTGGCACCGGCGCCGGCCTCCCGTCCCGCCCCGGCCCCCTGGCTACGCGCGGCGCTAGCCGGGTAGCTTGGCGGCCGGGAAGGGGCTTCCTGCTTTCCCGCGCTTGTTATTTTCGCGCGCCACCCCCAGCCGGCCGCCCGCCGCCTCGGTTTGTGCTTTGCCGGCGCAATTGCCCTGCCCTGCACTCTTCTCCCCTTCCGCATTTGGCCTCGCCCTTTGCCGCACCTGCAGCCGGCCTCGCAGGCCGACCGCCGCCCGCGCCCGGTCGGCTGCCCGCCGTGCGGGCAGCCGCTGGCCCGGGCCGCGCGAGGCACCCGCTTGGCTTTGAAAGAGAAGAGCCCGCGCCCCATCGCGACGGGCCCGCCCGGGAAAAGAGGCCGCGCCCTTTGTTTCTTTCGCTTCGGTTGCCAGGAGCGCCGCCCGCGCGCCTTTTTGCCGCGACGACGCCAGCAGCGGACGGGTTCTGGCGGACCCATTTCAGCGCGCGCTTGCAGCGGAAGCGGCGCGGGGGGCTTTTTGGGTGTTGGCATGGCGGGGCGGGGTTTTAACAGGTTCCGGGCGCACCGGGCCCGGGCTTTGGCGGCCCCGGGCGCTGGGGCCTTGCGGCTAAAGCAGGGCAGTCCGAAGCCGCCGGCCCCACCGCTGCAAACCCGAAGCCGCGGCCGCCGGCGCGGCGGGCCCCTTCGCCGAAGGCACGGAAGCCGCCGGCCCCGAAGCTCGGGGGCCCCGCGCGGTAGATCGCGGCACTTGCGGCGCGCTGGCTTGGCCCGAACATAATGGCCGCGCCCGGGTCCGGATCCGGAGTCGGGTGCGTTTTGGGGAAGGCAGGTAGGGCCCTACGCCCGGGGCTGCGACCGGGGTAGCAAGGCCGAGGGGGCTCGGGCTCGGGCTGCCCGGGGGTGCCGGGGCAAGCTGGCACCATTGAAGCCCCGGCGCAGTTTCGGGGTCCGCGGTTTCTGGGTGCCTGCCCCTTTGCCTATTTCTTAAAATCTCGCACGCCCCTACCGTTCGGGGCGGCCCCGTGCGCCGGCGCCTTCTTGGCGCGAGGCGCGCACGCTTGCAAGGAGCGCGGGGCGTTTTTGGTTTCCTTGATTTTGAAGCACGTAGCGCCCGGGAATAGCTGCGCCACTTGGGAAATTGCAGGAAGCACCGGGGCGCACCCCGTTCGCGCCCCGCCGAGGGTTTTGCGGGCGCGGTTGCGCAGTGCGCGAGGCGCCAGGCTTTGCGGATGTGCCTCCGGCAATGGGGCCTGCCCCCGTCCCGGGCCGGACGCGCACGGCGCTGCGCGTAGTGGGGCAGGGCGCGGGGGCAGGGCCTCCGTTCCGCACCAGGCGCGCGCAGGGTGGCTCAGCGCACGGGCGCCCGCACGGGAGAAGAGCGCGGCACCGGGGCGGGCTGCGTCCGCCCGCCGCCCCGCAACGGGCGCGCGCGTAGTTTTTTGGCAGGCGCGCGAGCCGCCAAGCAGTGCGACCTGCCCCTCCGTGCCTGCGCACGGAATCCCAAGCGTAGCGCAGGGGCAACCAGCCCCACAACGAGCCAGCTGCGCCCTGCGGGGCTTTCGGTGGGGTAGGCGGCGAGGCGCGGCCGCACTCGCGCGAAGAAGGGGCCCCAGGGGGCGGGGCCGGGCGAACCAAGTGGGGCCGCTAGGTCCGGGGGGGAGCAGCGGCTGCCCCACCTGCGCCGGCCGGCCGGCCCGGCCCATTTTGCCTTTTGAAGGATTCGGCCGCGGGCCTCAAAATTGCCCGCGGGGCCGCCGGCCCAAAGCTTTGCCGCCTTTTCACGCCTCTCGGCACCCGGCGGCAAGAGTCCGCCCTTGGGAGATAGGGCCGCGGGCGAGTCTGCGGCCGCTTTCCCGGCGCCTATAGACTCCGCGCGGCCCGCCGCCTCCAAGGCGGCGCCCTTCATCAGCCGGCTCTTGGCGGCATTGGCGCGATGGGAGGATAGGGCCGGGCCCGCGGTGGACCTTGCCGGGGGTCCGGGGTGCTTCACTCGCAGCTTTGCCGCCCTGCCCGCCCACGGCGGAGTGCGCGGGCCTTTCGCAGCTCCGGGGCCCCGCGGCCGGTCTTGGCCCCGCCAAGGAGCCCCGCTCCCCAAACCCGGCGGCCTTCTTAGGCGGCGGCACGCGCGCGCGTTCGCACTTGCCCGGGCGGCGTGCTTGTCCGCTTCGCGTTTTCTCCTTGGTGGCATGGCGCATGCAGCAAAGCGGCAGCGCTGCTCGCGCTCCGCGGCTCCTCGGTGGGATGTGCGGGCGCCGCCGCGCGCACCCTGCGGGCCAGGGCGCCGCGCCTTTGGCCCCGCCCGCGGGCGCGCATAGATATGGCTCCGCGCCCAATGGCGCAACCTCCGCCGCGGGCGCCGCGCGCACCCCCTTCGCGGGAGGCCGCCGCGGGGACGTAGGCAAACCGAGCGGGGCCCCTCGGGGGCCCGAGGCCCAGCAGGCAAAAACGGAGAACCCAGGGTATGCGGCCGGTTGGGAAACACGCGCGGCAGCCGAAATGCAGCCCGGCCAAGTGTGCCGGCTCAAATTCGGGACGGCCGGGCAAGGGCCCCATCGCCTCCGGATCTGTTGGAGGGCCCGCAAAAAGCCGCGGCGCCATTTGCGAAGGGCGAACGGGTGGCGCGCGGGTGGCTCCCGCAATAAGCCGGGGCGCACACAGCGGCGCAGGGACACCCTGCGCAGAGGCCCTCGCGCGGGGTGCGGGGGTGCGCCTCTTGGCCGCAGGGCGATCGCGCTGCAGCGGCATTGTGCAGCGTGCGGCGCCCGCTGCAGCGCCCGCCCCTTAGTCCTGTTCTTTGCGGGGGCCCTTTTCTTTCCGGCTTCGGGCCCTTTCCAAGCCTTCGCCGGTTCTGGGGGCTTGGCAAAAAATTCGCCGAGGGCCATCGCCTAGGCGTTTGCGCACCCTTTGCGCGGCGGGGGGCCCTCGCGCGTTTCTTTGGAGGTCGCTAAGGAGGAAATCCCCAGACCATAACCGTGCGGGGGTCCACAAGAATGAGCCCGCGGCGGTAGCTGCAGCAAAGTAGCGCCGGAGGCGCGCGGCGTCATGCCGGCTTTCGAATTTCCCGAGCTGGGCCATTCATCTCGCGCCCGGAGCCGGTTGGCTTTGCAGCGCGAGCACAGTGCTGCGCTTTTGCGCCCTTTATTCCCGCGCCTTCTGTGTTGCGAAGGCGAAACGAAAACGCACACGGGAACGTGCTACAGCCCTCAGAAGGTGGCGCTGCCCTCTCCTGTCGCCAGCCGGCTGTTGCCTTTTCCTGTCGCCGGGGTGTTTGTTGCCAGGGCTCCGGCCTCTGAGTAGCACTGCCAGAAAAGTGCGCGGAAGCATTAGAATCAGTAGTGTCGCCCATGTAGAAACTGCGCGACTTTGCAAGCGATTCGAGCCTCGGGGGGCAGGCCACTTTCCAATATGAAAACTGTATTCCGAGTATAGTCGCACGGCTAGTATCCACGGCAAAAGTTGCGCCTTCGTGTGCGTACCTATTAACAAATCTTCCCGAGAGGGACGTGGAACGAGGTCACAGGGAACTCGTTCTATTTCTCAGGCGGCGTGAAAGTTTGAACAGTCTGCATGACTTGCTACGCAGTTTGTACGTAACTACCCATTTTGCAAGTAGCGACGCGCGTACCTGTGCCGTGTATCATGTCCTCCGCAATGCCCTCGACCGGTAATGGCGCTTTGGACACGAGTGCAGCTGGCGATCAGCGAGGTCTATCCTGTGCAAGAAGCACCACAAACAAAAATAATTGAAAGCAGGCACATCGTACTCCATCTGAAACTTCACACGTTCAAAGCTTCTGCGTTAGTCGTTTGCCTATCGGCGCCGGCACTTTTTTCTATTCTTCCAGGCGAAGGAATGAGTTGATCTAGGGAAGACTGCGAGCTTTTTTCCAGCGGATTTGAGTTGTTTGTAATTCGCATTCTGGCGGTGGTGACTCGCTAGCTTCTTGTAAAGAAAGAAATAATTGGCGACGAGAAGCCGCGAGCAGTAGCACTTCCTGGATCTGTGCAACGAGAAGCTGCGGAGCCAATAGAGCTGTTTGGTGTGCTGCTGTCACTGTGGCGTGCTTTTTACTCAGGATGGCGGCGCCCTGAAGGTTTCGGCAGCGTAATCCAGCATTCGGCAGCGACGTCTGCGAAGGGGTGCAGTCAGCACCGTACGTTTCAACAAAGCAATTTTGCCAATAGCGCGAGCAGTAGCCCTTTTCCCGGGGTCGGCGCCGTATTCGGCAGCAACACCCCACTTGCCGACCACTTTTTGGCGGCTACGTCACTTGGTAGTAGCACAAGCAGCGGTATCGTGATAAAAAATCTTCCATCTCATACTCGAAGCGCAATGTGTGTAGCATTACCTGCGTCGTTGAAAAAATGCGGCCTCAATGGGCGTGATTCGTCTCCGGGAAAGACGAGTGCCGTTTTACCTCGGAGTATGGGGAAAGGGATTTTTTCCTTGTGATGCGCACAGGGTCGGCCGTGGAGAACCACCTGTTTGCACCTGTGCGAGGTTATCCAGGAGAAAGCGCATCGATACCAGTACCGCACACGACACTTGCGCTCTCCTTTGTTTTGATTTGAAGTAGCTTCGTCACTTTTTGTCTGTTCTGTGCCTCCATTCGCCGCCCGCGTTTACGCCCGCGCGACGTGCCCCAAATAACCAAGTAGCCATATTGATAATTCCAGCGAAGCGCGATCATTTTTGAGGCGCTTGGAGTTTCGCGACGCTTTTCTTTTTGCGGGGCTTTGTTAGATAAGCCCACGTGTTCAGGCAGTCAGATAGAACCCACAGCGAGGATGCCACTTTGTATAGGTGTGGAATGCTTGCCCGGCAAAAAGTACCGTCGCCGATCAAGCGGCTGTATTGCAGTGGCTTTTGCCTTTCGCGCGGCCGTTCTGCGTGCCGATATCGGCGGCGCCACTATTTATCGGCGCGGGCAACGCGTTTGGCAACGCACCACGCAAGCTGACCAAAAGCCGGGAACGGTTAGGCAAGCTAGCCGCGTGCCCATTAGTTTGCTGATGGTCATGATCACGGGGGCGCAGCCCTCTATGCCACGGGTGCGGGATGTTCCTTCGGCAAACGCGCCCCCAATTCTATGCAATTACTGGCGCCAGACAAGTAGTGGGGCGCCTTGCTACCACTTACGCCAGACGCGAGTGTGGTGCAGGATGCGGCTGGGGAAAATGCCCGGCACTGGGCGAAGCGGGGGCCACGCCCGTAGTGCTAAAAAACTAGCAGAGGCGAGAACAAACTACCCACCTCGGCGAGGGCGATAGCTTGGGCGCGAGTCGTGGCGACTTAGATAGCAAGGCGAACGACCCAGGACGCAGCCGCCCTGGGAGTGAGCTTCGTGGGGCTCCCGTTAAGGGCCGCCGTCCCGCGGCGAATCTGAGTGGCCATTGACCCCTTCAGCCGCCAATGGTCCACCCGCGTGCGCGTCCGCGCGCCCCCTGCGATGCCGGCGACGATGCGACGTATCCCCTATCGGCGTAACTGGCAGCGCCAGCGCCGTCTGCGAGTTAGTATAGCACGCCGAAGCACTCCTGTGCCATCGCGCCAGTTCCAGACAGCACACGCAAAAAGAAAGAAGCGCGCCGCACGGGATCACCGACCGGCAGACGGGGGGGCGGCGGGGCCCGGCGGCGCTGCCTCGAACCGCCCAACATTGCAGCAGGCCGCGAAGTCGGGCCAGCAGATGCGGAGTCACCGGGGCCCGGCGGATCCACATGGGGTGCAGGCCGGTCCGGTAGCTGCGGAGGAGCGGCGACTCTGCTTCGACCGGCCCGGCTTTGCAACTGCAATTCAGGCCGGCAGGCGTGGGGCCGGAAAGCTCCAAGGTGATTCGGAGAATTAGACCTAGAGCGAAGCTCACAGCTGAATCTGAAACTCCGGCGCGAGGCTGACTCTGGAACTCTAAGTGACGGCTGAGCTGTTTAATCCATGGCAGTTGGTCACAAGGATAAGACTTACACACGGACGCCCGACCTTGACCTTAAGCCTTCGCACTACACATATGCTCTGGATCATGGTATGGGTGTGCTTTTCGCTTAGATGGAGGTGTGGGCGGTGGGTGCGGGTCGGTGCAGGGCGGGGGCACGAATCGAGGCAGCCACCGCAGCAGCGCAGGACCACTCGGACAAGGGGGATCTTTATCGGATCCGAATGCAGTAAATGTGTTATCACGAGGAGAAGTGCCGCCTTGATGTCAGAAGCAGGCTGCTTGCGCCGCTGCATTTGTGGCCATAAATGGTTTTGCATTGTATGTGGGAAAACGGGAGCTGTGCCGCAGAGTGCTGTCAGGCCCATGTTGATAAGCCGACGCGACAGCTAGACTGATAAAACTAGTACTTGGGTGGCGATCTTTTCGCGGTTCAGTTTTGGGTGCCAAGATGAATTGCGGTGGCTACAAATCGCGCATTACAGCTCTACCCCTGAGTATTTGGCTCCGGCTTTTTTCATCCGTGCGATAGGCGTTTTCGGATTTCGGGCAGCCGAGCACAGCGAGTTCCTCCGCCACTGGTCCGCTCTGCAACGGACCTGCGTATGGTTGTCACCGCGCCCGGGGAGACCCCGGAACTTTTTCGCACCGCCGCGACCTACCAGAGTGAACAATACCAGCAAGAACCTCATCAGTCGAGGAAGGCTTTACAGCGTGATTTGTGTGTGTGTGTAGCAACTGGTCCAGCATACGAGTGGAAATCCGCAAGAGCAAAACCGGAAAAGTTGGACCTGCGGATCGGATTATCCAGTAAACCTTTCTCAAGTAAACGCTGGCCGATGTGAGTCAGGGTGCGTCACAAGCACTCAATTCATTCGCTCACACTACTTAAGCGGGCCGCCATTTGGCAGATTTGTTGCGAACTTAGTATACCGAAGAAGGTGGTGTTTTTCTGCCTTGATGCGAGACACGTGAACGCAAATCACGCGAGTGAGGTCTTTTCGAGTGCGTGGGGACGGAGGGATCGATTTTCTTTTCGATACAACCACCAGCGTCCCTACGAGCGGACCATCTGCCGGCTCGATCCGCGCACGCTAGCCGCACCGACGGGCGGTCTATCGCAAGATGAAACATACCCACCCCAGAGCCGTCACGCACTTCTTGCATGTGCCGCAAGTATTTGATGAGGCACGTAACTCGCGCAGACATGACAAAAAGGCGCGCAATACTTTGGGAAAAACTGCGATACAGAAAAAAACTTGAAACTTTGAAGATCCGTTGAGACTAGCACTCTTGGAAGCAGGGCTGCAATGGGATTCGCAGTCAAGTATATGCCGCACCGGGCAGCTGCAGCAGGTAAGTAGGTGGCCGAGGTTGTGAAAGAGCTTGCGACCCGGCTGCAGCGACAACGGGCGTGGAAGGTCCTGCTTCAGATTCCGCAACCACTGCGCGTCTCCCGCGTTTCGGATCTTTCCCGGGCGCCCTTCCAGTTTTACTGTTTTAGTGCGCTGCATTGATTTTCCCATGTGGCTAACTAGGCACTAAGCAAGGGCGTGGGTGCAACTATTTTAGAACCCAGCGCGTGGTGATTTGGGCTAGGCTGACGAGGAGGCTTCTGCAGCGCACTCCGGTGGGGCCTGGCCGCCTTATTGCAGCACTAAAGGCCAAGCACCTTCGCAAAAATATATCTGCTGCGTGAAGGCTACAAAAGTCCGCGCTTTTTGTGTCGAGTACCCTTCCGAGCACCTCCGCAGCTCTGCTGTGTCCGAATTCTCAAAAATCAAGGAAATACCCTGTGCATCGACCTAGCCCCAATTGTTAACATTTCTGAGGCAGCAGAGCAGAGCACTCGGGCGATCTGCCGCTTCCCAGTTTTCAAATATGCCACGCCGCATTTTTCGGAATTTGCGAAAAAGTGCGCGCTCTGCATCAGCATCGGTGCTGCGCGGTGGGATCATGTGGCAGCTGGCGCCAGATCTGACGCGGACAGAGCACGCGGGCAGCTGCTCGGGACTATTTGAGCCGGCTCCTTTAGCAAGAAGCGAGAAGCGCTGCGCCTTGGGGTTTTTCGCTAGATGCGTTGCTATAACTACTTTGGTGATGCAGGCTCGCCGGGGTTTCTGGTTCTGCTCTCTACGCTAGCTAGGTGGTTGGCTTTGTTGGTCAAAGTCCCGGCGTGCGATTCGGCCGGGAGGTGATTAGGTCGCCCAGATATACACTTGCCGCCAGCGCTTTGGTCGTCTAGGCCGCCGCCCTTCGTAGAGCCTGTTTGTGGCTAACGGCTTTGCGACCGAACCGAAAAAAACAAAACCGCAGCCGCAACACTGCCGCGGCGTGAAGCGTGTCGCAAAGTACGCCACGGCCCTTTGGCGACAAATCACAAAAGGGGCGCAGCAGGGCGCCCAGAAAACAGCACAAAGCGACAGCACTGGCGCTGCCGCGGCTTTCCAAGCCCAGCAACTACCTATGCAGGCTAGAACGAAGCGGCATGGGCGCCGAAGAATGCCGCGGGGCCGATCGGGAACGGCCGGGGGAGTTGGGTCGAACTGATTGCAAGCGCCAGGGCATTTACTTAGGCAATAGCTTGCAAATGTTCAGGGCATTCGTCTAGTTTTCGCCAGACCCGGCCTGGTTTGAGATGGTTTTCCGGGCTTCGCCTTACTGTTTTCAGGCATTCAGCTTAACCGCAAGGCAAGGAAGCGGGCCCGCCCCCTACAAATGCCCTCGATTTTGTTCGTCGGATACTGATGGGCATCTTCTCCGCGAGAAAGCCCGAGCGCCTTTAAAGTACTGGCCTCGCTGGCACAGGGAGTCGCAATTCGAAAAAGGCGCAGGAGCTCGCGCGGTGAATCAAGGGGCGCGGCCGCGCATTCTTTTCCAGCGCTCCCAAACTTGCCCTGCGCAGCTCGCTCTAAAATCGCGCGCTGTTTCCGTTTAAGTTATGGGCTAGATAGATACGAGCGGCGCTGCCCGCTGCTCTTACTTAAGTCGGCAAACATTCCGAGCACTGCGCTACTCGTCGCGCTTCTATTTGTCTCTTTACTCTTTCGCCCTGTTTCCCCCCCCCCCCGTTATCGTTTCTGCTTTGTTTGGTGCTTTGCTCTCCTGTTGCTCATTCCCTTTTCTCTTTAGGGGACAAGGCGCGGAGTTAGCGATCTCCTCCAGGGCCCCCCATGCGTAACGTTCCTCAACTCCGGCCCCGTTCGCTTTCACCTCGGCCCCCCGACCCGCAGAGCCCGCTTCCAAGTGGGACTCTTTTGCAGAAGTGAAAGGCCCCGGGCCTCGGCCGATTAGTTCTCGGAACCTTCAGAAAGGCGCTGAAGTTTCCTGGAGCCTGCTCGCAATCCGGGGCGGCGTCTATCAGTCCAAATCCCAGCGGGCAATCGACTTGCAGACCGCCCCACTCGGTCGGCCCGTGATCGAGGTCGCCGGTGAAGCTCGAGGCGTTAAACAATTCGCGAGCCTCAGCGCCGCGCGCTTTCGGTTCTCACTCGGACTATCTCGGCCCGGATCGAGGTCGCCGAAGGCCGAAAAGTTAATGAGTCCTCCGGCCTCGGACGGAAACTCTCGAGTCGGATCCAAGTCGGCCGAGGGTTGAGCGAGGTGCAGGAAGCTTCCGACCCCTCTCCTTAACCGGACCCCTCTCCTAGAGGAGGCGGCCCGGTCTTGGGACAATTGCGGCCGTTCGAAAGTTCTCTAGGCTTTGAGCCGCGCCACGATCTCGCTTCCCGAGGGGTGAGAGGCCAGGACCAAGTTCCCACCCTCGCGAAAGTCGCGCCGAAGAGCGGGACCGCACGCCCGCAGGCCTTGGAAGCATTCCGCCGCGGGGCGAAATTTTCTTTCCTTGCCCAGTGAGCCGCTTTACCGCCATTATTATGCGTCTACGAATCTAGAGCCGTCGCGCTCGCGGCTGTGTATTGCCCTGGGCCCCCAGGCCTTCGCCTCACTTAAAAGTATGCCGGGAGAAGCGTTAGCCTGCGACGCCGAGAGCTTTCGCCACTGCAAGGCCCCAGGGCTTGGCAGTGGAGAACAGCAGGCCGAAGAATCTCCCGCGTGGCGTTCTTGCCTCAATTCCCAAAGGGCGCGCGCCTTCCGTTCTTTCTATTTTTGCACATTACGGGGGTGCGCGGAAAGTCAAAGTGTGCCGGCCAAGTTTTAGAAAGAACCCTGCGAGCCCCCAAAAAACCCTCAGCCATTTTTTAGGGCTCTGAATGCCAACAGGGGCGGGCTGCCCTTAGATCTCCGGCGCATATAGCTTCGAGGCCTGGTTCGAGTGGCTGCGTTTGTGCTTAATTATCTTTAGAAGCTTTGCCTTGCAGCATCTTTGTAGGCTCGAAGCCCCTCCGTCTGTCCAGCTTTTGAAGAAAACGCTGCGGGCAAAGGCGCAGAACATGTTCGCGCTGAACCTCCCAAAAACGTGAGCGGATTGCTTGCTCGCGTTTAGTAAAAGGCCGCGAATGTTGATAGTCGCACTCTTCGGAGTCCGGTCCTTCGGGACATAGCGGCTACAGCTTGGCAGCTGATACCGGAAACGTCGGGCCCCCACGCGGGTCCGCGCTTTAAACGAGAGAGAGTCTCTCCCTCGCGTTTTAGCATCAGGCTGTGCGTCGAAAGTAGGCTGATGGATTGAATTGGAGTGGCTGGCGTCTTGGTTTCGGGGCAGGGACGGCTTTATGCACGATTTGGTCCAGCGTTGCCCTACATTAGACGGGACGTCCCGCTACTGGCGGCCCCGGGTGGGCTGCCGCAGTCCCGTTGTCCGAGCGCACCGAATGGCTTGCCCCGCGGTTTGATGTACGGCACGGTGACGCGACAAACTCTACCCGTCGGCCGTGATGTCACGCATTTCGTTAGCCGCCGAGCGCGACCGGTTTTGCCACCGCCGCCGGATATTCTGCCGCCCCCGCCGAAGGTCAGCCGGGAGACGCAGTCGGTAGACCTCAAGGACCGCCCAAGTGCTGGCACGGCCTCTGGGGTTACTGCTATTCCCGCAGCAGAGACCAGTCAAACCACGTTCCAGCAGCCGCCCTGCCAGCCTATCGGTCACAAAGACGTCGCGATGTCGGGCACCGCTTGGCTTTTGGCGATGGGGGCCGGTGCTTCCGCGGCAGCGGAAACGGGAAGAGTAGGAGGCGCCTCATGTAGTTCCGCGTCTACGAGCACAACTGCGGTACGGGTGGAAGAGGTGGCACCTTTTGGAAAAGAGAAGCCCGCGAATCAACAAGGCGCCGACGATGAAGTGGCCGGCGCGGTGCTTTCCGCAGTTTCGTGTTGCAGGGGAAGCAGAGAGCCAGAAGGGGTTGCGAATAAATCTGCTATGTCCCCGGAACTGATGTCGCCCCCGCCACTGATGGAGGTCTTTTCGAATTTGGAGAAGATGAGAGCCGGGATTTCGCCACTGCCGCCCTCAACAACCGATGATCACAGCCCGGAGGAAGGTCCTTACTTAATATCTTTTACTGTGCTCCTGAGAAAGCACACCAGAAGGTGGCATTGTTTTGCCATGCATGCCGTACGATCGACTCTATTACTACGATTGGTTTCGGTTCCCATACAGCGCTAACGCAGCAAACGGAGAAAAAACCGCTTCTCAATTATATAACAAAGAAAAGCAAAAACGTCTCAACACATACACAGAGAAGAGAGACAGCTCGCTTCATCAAATCTGCATTTTGCATTTGCTGCAGCAGAAAGCAGAGATCTTTTTTGCAAATGGAGCCGCTATGTGGCAGTTCACGTTCTTGCAAGGGGGATGGATAGCGAACCCGCTTCCCGTCGCGTGTTCTGGGGTAGGCCGTACTCCTGGCGCTTTTCTAGTGTTGAACCAAGATGCCAGCGCGCTGCCCACTATCACTAGCAGCCAAAAGCAAGCCAGGAGATGCATCAATCCAAAAGCGCATCGATGCAGCACAACCGAAACTGGGCGCGCGCAAAAACTACATAGAATCCCTGCCGCGCACAGAAATCGCACAAAAACACAAGGGCGCGCTGTCTTAATTTCTGCAACAAGCCGAAAAGCAGCAAAGCGAACGAGCCTGCAAAAACATAAGCAATACGGGCGGGGCATGCGGGCGAAACAGTTCCAAGCCGAGACGCCGCCAGGGGGGCGCTCGGCAAAGCAAGTCACCAAGCGCCTTGCGGCGGCGAAGGCAAGAAAGGCGCGTAGCTCTTTGGCTTTGGGAAAAGCAGACAGCGTTGCCGCGACTTTTGGCACACCGGCCTACGCCGCAGCGCCAAAATTAACAGTCTGCGCGCAGAGGGAAGCACGGCGCCGCAAGCTTATTTGTAGCGAAGCAAAAGTATTCCGCTGGCCCTGACGCTACGAAAGGGCGGCGCATCCGAAGAGCGCAAGCACGCTCGAAGCCGCAGGCCCCGCGAGCACTGCGCTGACGCGGTGGCCTCAATCAAGCAGGAAAGCGCGCGGCGTAGTTCTTCTGCAGCCGATGCGCCCGGTGCGAAGGGGGCGGGGGAGGTGCTTGCAACTTTCTGGTGGAAGAGCCGCCGCCGGATCGCGCAGCGCAGCGACGCCGCCGCGCGATCTGGGGATTGCGCGAGGGGCGCAAAATCAAGGGGCGCGGTAGCTGACGGCGGCGCGCTGGGCAAGGGGCCAATAGGAGCCAGGTTCGTGCCGGCGAACGTTCTAGGCTGGCGCCTTTTTTTCCACCGACTGCGAAAAACGGCCATCGACCAGCAGGTGGCCAGATGCGTTTCTGACATGAAAACCCCCCGGCCCCAAGCGCACGCGGCTCAAGCTTTGCCGCCAATGGGCAGGCCCGCCGCAATCGAATGCGGCCGGTCCTCCGGGAAAAAATGGCGCAAGGAAGCCGGCAAAAGTGGCGCCCTTGTAGGTTGGCCACCTGCTGAGATTTGGGCGACTTCGGGCATCTAGAGTGGGGCGCCACATAATCGTCAACGAAGCAAAGGCCGCGTGTCCGGATGGTGTTCGCGCCATTTCCGCCAACATCGGCAGACCGAAAAAGCTGCCCCCTTGGCTGGCTAGGAGCTCTTGAGGCTGCGAGCGGCGTTGTGGGGTTGCGCCTTCTGCAAAAAAGCATGCAACAAAGCGAGAGGCGCGCGCCGTGCTATGGCCCCGATTGTGGGCGACCAATTTGTCGGCCCCGGCGGGTGGGCGGAAGGCCGGGCCACATCTTGCTCTTTTTCTGGGCCCAAAGGCTTACTATGTATCTTTGGCCGCGATTTTCGATTCGCGCCGTACCATTTTGCGGACAGCATCGGGCGCGTCGGCGGGAAGCACACAAAATATGGCACGCGCTAAGCCCATCGCCCGCAGTGTGTCGGGAGCGGCGATAAGAAAGTGCTGCGGCTCCACTGCCCCGACGGGACGGGTATTGTCGGCGCAGGAGTCGCGTAGCTGCGCCGCGAAGGCCGCGAGCGGTTTCAGAGCCGACTTCTACTTACACACTTTTCGCATGTTCGGCCGTGCGACTTTTGGTCTGCCGTATGTGCGAAAGCACTCCAATTCGATGCCGAGAAATGAGGAGTCTATAAAGCAAAAATCGCTGCACTGAAGCACAACCGACACCGCTACTAAAAGTGATGAGCATTCGAACGAGAACCGGAACCGGTTGCACTGCGGGGCCGAGCTGCTGTCAGCAGCCGATCAGAGCAGCATTCGAGGCTTCTGCATGCAGAGTGTTAATTTGACCTTTTGCAGCGAACAGCCAATGAATCCGAGGCGACCACTCAATATGTAATCGTCGCCCAATGATCTCCTAAGGATGCGCTTCTTTGTGATATCAGGCCGCAATCCAGAGCAGGACGCGCCAACAACAAGACTCGGAGATCACGCGCTGCCCTCTGCGGCGTCCCGATACGAGTGCAAGTAACTTGCAATGGCGCGCGTGAAAATGAAATAGAAGTACTACTACACAAGCTAGGCACTACGAAGGCGGTTCTTTGAAGCCACAGCTTGTCTCCACTTTGCAATAGAAGAGCTAGAGATCTCGCGACAGGAACAGAAGGGCCGGCTTTACCTGTTTTGTTAAAAGACCATAAGCGAGAAGGACACAGGGCAAGTGAGTCGCATCGCTGCTCTTGTTCTCCTAGTACTCAGTATGAAGAATGCAGCAGCAGATCACAAAATCGTCGGTCCAGGGGTTGAGCAATCCCAGAACTGGTCAAAACGCGGGCTGGTTTTATAGTTGTCTTATGGTTTGATGAATGAAAAAGAATGCTGGCGACCGGTATGTGTATGCGTATTCCGATATGGTAAACATAGTATTGTAGCTATCGCAAATATAGTTTCGCTGTCATCCAAGATTCTAATGAGCGAAAATGCATTTTTTTTTCATTGACAATACTAGCTAGACTACGTACACTTCGCCTGCAGAAGTGTGAGTCAATCATTCCGCTATATTGAAAAACAAGAAAAAGAAATAGCACCAGAGCACGAACTGCAAAGATATAAAAAGAAGAGCCATGGCCAGAAGCAGCTTCGTCATCATCTATCCGAGTAGCTTCGATGTCTTCCTGATCTTTGGGAGTGTTGGCGCACTGCTACTGCCCAAATTACCAAGCCAAGAATACCGCGGCAAGTAAATGGCGAGGGCTGCAGAGCGACTACATCTAGTCTTTCGCTTTCGGGATCCTGTATATTTGGCGCATGAACATGCGCGACAGTTATATCTGGCGCATCAACATGCGCGACAGTGGATGCTTTCCCCCACCTATCGCGCTCTTCATGTTTTTCGCCAGACTGTGACTAGGCCACCACAGGCAAGGAAAGCTATTTGCTTTTGAGGCCCTCGCGGGCGGCACTTTTATGCGCAGTTGCCTACTGCAACATCGCGCATGTTGCTTATCTTGCGCAATTTTTCCTGCAGCTGAAAGCTGCAGACACACAGCCTTGCTTGCTATGGGTGTCCTTTTCTTTTGCAGTCCAAAAGTCGTTCATCTTGAGCCCTTGCGTTTTAAACTTTGCGTCTAACTTTTAGCTCTTGCTTTATTAGTTTTCCCTCCTAGTTTTCTCTCTTGGTTTTTGCTTTTTCATTTTTGTTCTTTTAACTTTTTTGTGTTTTTGAGCGTCAAATTGCTGAGCAATAGGCTGACCGTCAGATGCTTACGCTTAGCAGGGGATAGATTTCTATGTCTAGCCCGGCAGTTTTCTTGCCATGAAGCGCCAAAAATTTCTGCCGGCAGTGTTGAAAGCTGTTGCGCGTTTTTCTACTTGAACAGAAATAAAGCGCGCGAGCCTTCTTGGCTTTGGCAAGATCTAAAATTGACAATGGCGAGCCAGCAAAAGTGGCGCCCTTCTGAGGCGCCCGCCGCATTCGTTCCCGGCGGTTTTGGACGCACAGAAGAGCGCTCCGTAAAACGAAAACGCGCGCAGAATCATCACAGCCGAACCGCGTGGCGCGGCCGCGGCTGCGGGGGAGAGCAAATAGGGAACCGCGGAAGCGGCCGCCTGGTCGGCGGGCGCCCATCCTGGGACGCTTTGCGCAAAGTGCAGCCGCAAGTTTCTGGGGCGCGAAAATGAAAAAGCGCGCCAGGCCCAGGGAGCCGCCCCGTCTGCAATTGGCCCGGGCGCCCGCCGTGCTTGGGCCCGCCCCGAAGCGCCCGGGCCGGCCCTGCGCCGTCGGGCCTGGTATTCGGGAAGGGACTCTGCAAATTTGCTGAAGTTGGCGACGTTTAGAAGTGGCCGCCACTCCACGCGGCGGGGCGTCCGCCATAAGGTCGGGGCGGCGCGCAGAAAGCGGCGCCCCGGCTGCGCCGGCAAGAAAATGGCAGCGGCCCCACTCCCTCCGCCCCCGCCGCTATATTTGGCCGGAGGGTGCCAGGGCTGCTAGAGTGCATCCAATTCACAGTGGGAAGGCAGCGCGTCCTGCTTGTAGCACTTCCCTAGCGGAGGGAGCATCATGCAGGATTTGCTAGTAGGTGCGCCCATCCTGTGCAAAAGTATCGCACTCGTATAAATGCGACAGCTTTTTTGTGCTTGAATTAGTTCAGAAGTTGGTGGGAGGTTGTTGGGAAGTCGGCGGAGAAGTTGCGGGAAGCCGGTGGCGAAGTCGGTGCGGAAGCCCTTGCCGGAGTTGGTGCGGAACCAACCCCGTGAGAAGTGGCGGGGCGTGCTGGCATCGTCATCGCCCCGGCCGAGTGCCGCGGCACGTCACTCCGCCGCGGCGAGTTCTATCGCCCCCGCTGCTTGCAGCTGCAGCTGCAAGGGCTAGAAGGAATTGCGCCGGAGATAAATAGAAAGACGGCCACTGCAATCCTTTCCATTTGTCTGCAGCGCTGCTCGACCAGTTTGCGCGACGCTTCCACGCGCGAAAACGTACAGAAGAGGCGGCAAAAGTTGCGTCTGTGATGGCTGCACGCGCAGACGCCTCGCTGATGGTTGCGCGCGCGCGACGATGCGGCGGCGCACGCCGCAGGTGCGCGGGGGTTCTTCGCGTGTTATTAACCGCAGAGCTACGCGGAACCGATTAAAGTCAAGCAATTTTGCGAGTGGTAATAGTTGGGCTGTCCTTTCTTCTGCCAAAGAGCTCGGCTGTGTGCGTAAGCTACGCGGTTTATAGTATTTTCTTCTTCGACACTTCTCAGCAACTTCTCCACAACCTCTCCACCAACATCGCTACGAACACCGGACCAGCTTCGCGGCTTTTTAAAGGCTTCGCGCAATCAATTTCCGAGAGAAGGTCTGCGCTTTCAAATTAATTGCGTGACGCCCCCAAAAGGCCACTCGCACGAGCCCGAAGGCCTTCAGCAAAAAAGGGCTCCGGGGCTCCCACATCGCTCGCATTTGCGCGGGGGTGCGGCCGAACAAACTGACTCGCGACTGCCTGCGCACGCGGCCACGAATCGGGAGCCGTGAAACCCATGAGACACCGCCCGCATCCGCATGCTGGTAGAGAAATGCAAACGGGCGCCCCTACGGTTTAAATCCGCGCCAATTCCCAGAACAAACCCAGCCGCCGACCCCCGCCAACTTCTCAACAGCTGGGAAGTTGGTGGAAAGGCTGGGGAGAAGCTGGTGGGAAGTTGGTCAGAAATGCGCGAGAAGCTGGCGAGAAGTTGGTGAGATGGTCGATGCAGAAAAAGGCGGGGTCTATACGAGTGCGATGCTTTTGCACTGGATAGCGCCGCTTTGGTGGCAATTTAGCTCGAGGGAGCACGCCAAGAAAAGTCTCTGGCCCCGCGCGGAGCGAGCGCGGGGGCCTTTGTGATGTGGCGCTTCCCGGTGCTGGCGGTCTCCGTGGCCCCTCGCGGAGAAACTAGCAGGCGGCCGGCCACAGCGCTCTCGTCGGCACGAGCCAAAAAAATAGCAGCCGGAAAAGAAGCGGCGGCGTGCCATTTGCCGCAAAGGCGAAGAGGTTACTTTGCTGGATACGTGGCGCGCGCCCCAGTAGTTGCCCGCAGCGCTGGCGCGGTCGCCGGGGGGCCGGGTAAGTATCGGCGGGCCACTTACTTTGCCGGGGCGGGCCGTTCTCCCGGGCGGCCACGCTATCGCCACCCCATCGGCCGGCGGGAGTGCCGTCCGCGCGCGGGCTCTTCGGCCCAGGCCAAGAGGCCGGCGCCCTTTCTGCGCTCCCCCCCCGAATTCATACGCGGGGCGCGCTCGCTTTTGCTTCGCGCGGGTTCGCTTTCGGGCTCACGGCGACTGGCCCGCCCAAAGGGCTCCTACGGAAGCTGATTCAGCTATTTTCCCGCGAGCCCACCGAGCGCGGCCGCGCGCCTCGCCCCGGGGGCGCTCGCGAGTCGGTAACCGCCTTGGGACCGCGGGCCCTCTCGCGTCTTGGGACGTTGCCCCTCGGGGCGGCCCCACGGCCCGCGCTTGGCCTGCGGGCCGCCGCTTCTTTGTGTTGCTTGTGCGCGCTGGCGGAAAACTTCGCAGGGGGCCCGGCCTCGGGGTTTTCGCATATGTCGTGCGCGCTGGCCGAAGCTTGCCGGTGCTCTCTATGCACGCGGCGCAGTTCCTTGCCCGCCTCTCTTCATACTTTGCCGGCGGTCGCCCGGGCTAGATACGACGAGGGAAGCACAGCGCCAATAGATCGAGATGGTGCCTGTACATGCTCCAGTATCTATCTGGCTGTAGTGCTACTGCGACTAGGGGAAGTTATGGCGTGATCCTAGGGCATGCCTTTGCGAGAACCAAGGCAAATGCAATCTGATGGCCGTGCCCGAAGAGGATGAGTAGTCGCTGCAAGGGCTTGTAGCTCGCATAAATAGTGTTTGCTGTGCCGGAATAGAAAGTACTGCGTTACGCCGTCCGTCTGAGCCACTGTTAATCGAAATCTCTATTACAGTATCGTCCACTACAAATATGTCTGGGTCTGGAAAGTTGTGATGCAAATCTGTACCTGGTCGTGGTCCTGGTCGTCGCACTGCAATACGCAGCCAAGCATGACAACTTTTTTAGCTGCTATGTGTTTCGTTTTGTGCGTGGCAAACTACGTTTCGGCATGACGCGCAAAAGGCCCTTCTGCTGCTCCTGCGTCACAGATGTAAGTGTCATGGCAGACAAGCATGACAAAGTTGCTCTCTTCCAGACCCGGACACATGTTCAATGCATACACAGAAAAACAAAAACGAAACTTCTCGGCGGCCAATTAGGTGGGAGAAGGCAAAGCCCTTCGCTAACATTATTTTGCGTCTTACGGAAGGTGAAGAGCTCTGACAGGAGCGGAAATTCAAACACGAGAATTGCATGCGATGAGATTGTCTTCAATGAATCTGCATGTTGCGTAAAATATTTTCACAAAATGCAAAGGTACAAGAACGCATAGAAAGAATATCCATGTATCCGATTTATTTTTTAGAAAGGGATCACGAACATATACATATGCATATCACGCTTGCAGCAGCTGCAAAATACGAGAGAGGTAGAAAGCAACTCACTTCTCGCACACGTCTTGTATCGCTTCAAAAGAGATACATTCAATACGCAATGCCATTTCATTAAACAATTGCTTCCATGTAGGCGAGAAATAAAGTTCACAGACAATCAGCGGCTGCCGACTTGTTCGACTATACAGGATCCAGCGAAAGATCAAGAAAAGTCCACAACAACGGAAAGCAGCGGCGGCTTCTTGCTGGAATTTTCGGCACGACCCTCTGTTACAGATCCTTTGCAAACAAAGACAAAGAAAAGTCTGACCGCACGGTATATTTCCAGGGGACGACTCGAAAAAAACGTCACTAGCTCTCAGTTGAGCAATGAATTGTCTACAGGATGCTGCGGTCGCAAGTATCATGCCATTCACAGAAAGGGTCACAGTACGGCTTTGATATTGATTACTACGCGCACTCAATTAGATAGTGTACAACCGAAGGAAGACTTTGCATTTTTTTTTTGAGACCGGCACGCTCTGAGGCCTAAAACGCGAAACACGACGGCAGCACGAAGGGCGCTTGTTATTTTACGGGAAATTAAATACCGGGGAGCACGTATGTCGCCCGTGACAAGGATTGCCCAGCGTCCGGGGGATCCGCCCTCGCCCCGGGGGATCCGTCCTCGCCCCCGGGGGATCCGCCCACCCGCGCCCCGGGGGCTCCGCCCTTTCCCCCGAGGGATCCGCTCTCGCCCATCGGGGGATCCGCCCTCGCCCTTCGGGGGATCCGCCCTCGCCCCGGGATCCGCCGTCGCCCCGGGGGCTCCGCCCTCGCCCGCCCCGGGGGATCCGCCCTCGCGCCCGGGGGGTCCGCCCGCTCTCAAGGGGGCCCGCCCGCTCTCGAGGTGCCCGCCCCCGCTCTCGGGGGATCCGCCCTCGCCCGGGGAGGGCCCACCCTTGTTTTCGGAAGACCCGCCCCGCCCCGGAAGGTCCGGCCGCCCTCCGGGGGTCCGCCCGGCCTTCGGGGGATCCGCCCCCCCCCCGTGGGAGCTGCCCGGCCTTCGGGGGATCCGCCCCCCCCGGGGAAGCTAGAGCAGCTCGGCCTCCGGGGGGTCCGCCCGGTCTTCGGGGGACCCGCCCTCGCCTCAGAGGATCCGCCCTAACCTCGGCCGGGGGATCCGCCCTCGCCGCGGGGAAATCCGCCAAGCCGAGGTAGTGCGTGCCACGAAAGTGCACTAAAGGCGGCGCAAATTGGCCCAGGGGATTCCGGAGAGGATTTTGGAGTCCCGTGGGGATCCTCTCCGGAATCCTTTCCCGAAGTCGTGGCATTGCCGCCGGGGAAAGACCGCGAAAGACGGCGCAAATTGGGCCGGATAATTCCGTAGAGGATTTTGAAATCCTTTGCGGAAGCCGTCGGGGAAAGGGCGCGGGAGACGGCTTCACTTAGGCCAGAGGATTCCAGGAGGGATTTTCGAACCCTCTGCGGAATCCTTTGCGGAACCCCCCCCCCCGAAATCGCGGCAATGCCGCAGGGGAAAGGGCGCGAAAGACGGGCCAACTTGGGCCAGAGGGTTCCTGAGAGGATTTTGGAAGCCCCTTCGAAATCCTCTGCGGAATTCGTCCCCGAAATCGAGGCAGTGCCGCCATGGGAAGGCCGCAAAAGGCGGCTCAACTTGGGCCAGCGGATTCCTGAGAGGGTTTTGGAAGCCTCTCAGGAATCCTCTAAGGAAGCCGCCCCCGAAATCGAGGCAGTGCCGCCGGGGGAAGGCCGCGGAAGACGGCCCAACTTGGGCCAGAGAATTCCTGAGGGGGCTTGGGAATCCTCTCAGGAATCCCCTCCGGAATCCTCCCCCGAAATCGAGGCAGTCAGTGCCGCCGCGGGAAGGCCGCGAAAGACGGCCCAAATTGGGCCAGAGAATTCCCGGGGGGATTTTGGAATCCTCTCCGGAATCCTCTCCGGAATCCCCTGGGCGAATCGGGGCCATACCATCGGGGGAAGCCCCCCCGGGGCGACCCAAATTGGGCCAGAGGAGTCGCGAGAGGATTTTGGAGTCCTCGGACGAGTTTGCTGGGAAATTCTCTGCGCAAATCGGGGCCATACCATCGGGGAAGCCCTTCTGGGGCGGCCCAAATTGGGCCAGAGGACTCGGCAGAGGACTCTGCCGAGCCCTTCGGGCAACCCCCTGCGCAAATCGAGGCCATGCCATTGGGGGAAGCCCTTCCGAGGCGGCCCAAATTGGGCCGAAGGTTGTCCGCGAAAAATGTGCGCCGGTTTGCGGCGCCTCCAAATCCGGCGGCAAACGGCATGGGGCTCTGCCACTTCGCTCGTTTTTGTGTAGTTTTGAAACGTTTTGCCGAAGCAAACACAACCACGAGCGGACTGCGCCGCCACAAGAGGCAAACCGCGCGACATTCACAAGGCCAGCCACGAGGGTAATACGCTACGGCGGCCGCGCTAATTTCGGAGCCTACGCGGGCGGGGGCGGTTGTGTGTAGTGAGGTCACCGAACGGCTCTAGCCAGGGAGTTTGTTTGACAGCCGGACAGAAAAACGGCCGGCAGTTTTCAAGTGGCCGGAAGCGCTTTTGCACATAAAAAATTTTCAATTATCAAGCGGCCGGGGCTTTGAAGTCAAACAAGCCCGGTCGAAAACTATCGATTCGCACTGGATAAAACGACACAGGGGAGCCGGCAAAAGAGACGCCCTTCCGAGGCGCCCGCCGCCTTAGTTTCTGGCGATTTGGGGCGCCCAAAAAGGGGCGCGCAAAAAACGCGCCCAAAATCAGAACAGCGAAACAGCATGGCACGGCCCCGATTTCGGAGCATTTTGGGCGGCCGCGAAAGTGGCCGCCTTTTCGCCGGTTTCAGAGCCTGGGAAGCTTTGCAAAAAGCGCTGGCGTGAAAAATAAAAACGCGAAAAAGAAAAAGCGCCCCAGGCGCGCAAAGCCAATCCGCATGCTATGGGCCCGATTTTTCTTCGCTTTTTGTTCGCCCCCCGTGGCACCCGGATCGGCGCCATAGCATGGGGGCTGGGTTTCGGAAAGGAATTTTGGAGATTTGCCAAAATTTGCAACGTTCCTCGAGCGGCCGCCATACCGTGCGGCATAACGCTACCCGCGGCGGTATGGCGATCCCAGAAAAAGCAAAGCCGCGGCCAAGGCGACGGCCGGCAAGAAAACTCCCACGACCTCACTACCTCCGCCCCGGCGGCTATATTTGGTATTGTAGGCCCCTCAGCGTGCCCGTCTTTTTTTTTCTGTGCGCGTGAAAGAACAGGCCCCATTTTACCCCTCTGCGCAATGCCCCGCGCAGGATAGATGATGATGATGATGATGATGATTCTGCCGACTTCGACCCACCAATTGAAAAGAGGAAAGAAAAAGAAACATCCGCTTGATATACTTTCTTTTGAAGACCCGTGCAATCCTAGTCGTCCTCGTAAGCAATAGACAAAAAGACCTTTCAGCAACATGGCACACAAGTTTCTATCCTCTGTTCCATCCATTTATAAGGAGGGAGCGGGGGAAGACAAGGGAGATGTGGCGCGACTGCAGGCCTTCATCGGAGCTATCGCCATCGGAGATTTGGTGAAGTCCACCCTAGGTACTCCAGCTTATATACTCAGTGCGAAGTGCTGCAAAAGCGAATACGAACGACGACGTCGTGCGTCCGCGTGCTTGATGGTCGTGTGTGTTTATGTTGTCAGTACCGAAAGAAGTGGGAAGGTCACTGCTTCATGTGAACTGTTAGTTCCCGCTACATTCTTCTTTATCCATTTTGTGAATGTTGTAGACATCGTACCAAAATCAAAGGTCCCAAGGGAATGGACAAGATTCTGCAACCTCTGCCAGGCGAAGGTGCCAGCAAAGAGACGACTGTAACTAACGACGGCGCCACTATTCTTTCACGTGTCTGTATGAGGGTGCACGGTTCCGCCTTGTCATTTGTCATGCAAAGGATATACCTTTGCGCGCCTATTTGCAAAACAAAAGTTGTAGCAGCTGAGTTATAGTACTATCATCAACACTGCTTGGCTGTTTCATGTACAGGAGCAGCGGACCACGTGGAATGGCTAAGGTGGAATGGCGCTTGTATCGGACCAAGTAGAGGCAAATGGTGGTTACGGAGCCACCTACTAGTACTATGCCACGCAGAGAGTTCCCGTGTGCCGCTTTTATTTCTGTTTCTGGCCATGCCTTCCAAAGGAAAGGCAAAGGGAGGGGCACTTGTGCAGTCTCATAGTCTGGGTCGACAATCCTAGCGCAAAAATTCTGGTGGATATCTCCAAGTCGCAAGACCAAGAGTGTGGCGATGGTAATTTCTGTGGTGATGAAATTTTCTTTGCATTTAATTCTATCTTGTCACGCTTATCTCGCTTCTCGCTCGCTGTTGAAGACGTGCTGCTACCATCAGATGAAGCACAGGAATTTTGTGTACTGCACAGACATCAAAGTAGTGGCATGTAGTAGCGTACTTGGTAGTGTAGCTTTGCACGACCGTTGTCATCCTGTTAAATTTGTGAAGCGACTCAATCACAGGAACGACGTCGGTTGTGGTTCTTGCGGCAGAGCTTTTGCGACAAGCGGAGCAACTTGTGCAGCAGCGCATGCACCCACAGGTGATAATCAAAGGATACCGCATCGGCCTGGAAGCGGCGCGCAAGCGACTCGAGGAAGTCGCTTTTGACAATGGTAGGCTCTTTGGCATTTACTTCTATTCATGTGCTCGCTTGCAAGTTCCAGTATTGGGCTCCTGTCGGCCAAGCTGGCGAGCAATATGGGGGCGGGAGATCACGAGCAAGAGCATCTCGTCCTGCTTGGAAAAGTGATGTTCATTATGACCGACGTCTCGAATTTGACACTGTGACAGACTTCCGTGTCGAATTATTTGTTGCTACAGGAAAGGACGAAGCCGAATTGCGTGCAGACTTGATCAAAATCGCGGAAACGACTTTGTCTTCGAAGCTATTGAAACACGAGAAGACGCATTTCGCCACTCTAGCGGTTGACGCCATCTTGCGTTTGAAGGGAAGACCAAATCTCGACTACATTCAGGTACACGTATCGATTGCTTGCCTTGAAACAAAATGTGCGCCGAATAAATGGTATTTTGTCGCGTCACACCGGAGTCGCAATAAAATTGCAGGTTTTGAAAAAGGCCGGAGGTGCAGTAAAAGAGTCATATCTGGAACCGGGTTTCATTCTTGAAAAACGCATCGGTGTCGGCATGCCGAAGAAGAAAGAGAATTGCAAGGTACACAGCTTCAGATTCGTGTTGGTGTGACGCAGAACAGGAAAGTTGAGAAATGGATCACGAGCGACTATGCATCTGAAAATGGTAGCATGCGATATTTATCTGCATGCTGCGATGGCACGAGAAATGGCAGGCAGTATCTTTCCATCCGCAATGTTTCTTACGTGTCGTACCTACTATAAAAGTTGCGGACTGGTGTCGCAATATAAAAAAGGTCCTGGTGGCCAATACGCCTATGGACTCGGACAAGATTAAGATCTTTGGCAGCCGCGTAAAGGTTGAGTCTCTGGAGGCTATGGCGGAAATCGAACGGGCGGAGCGGGAAAAGATGAAGCGCAAGTGCGACAAGATCGTGGCTACGGGGTGTAATGTTTTTATTAACCGTCAGCTCATCTATATGAAAGCGTCCGGTGGAAAGTCGTTCGTTTTGAAACATGTGCGCTGTGTGATTTTGCCGAGCAAGGTCTTCATGACAAAGACAAACGCTTGGCTCTTTACACTAAACAGTACGTATGTTGACGCGTTAGCATGATTTGGCCTACACTGGCTGCGTAGAGTCGCTGTGTCTAACATGTGCCGCCATGATCCATGACCAAGCATTTGCGGAAAGGCTTCCTGGCCGTCAGCGGAAACACGCCCGGTAGATTGCGTTTGTGATCGCGCTTGGACTAGTAACATGAAAAATATTTCTGTTTTGACGATTTCCCACCTGTCAGTTCCATAGTTTACAACTACCCGGAGGAACTGCTGAAGCAGGGCGGCATTACGTGCATCGGTATCGTCCAGGAAAATCCGCCCTCCACATACTCAAAGGGATTTGCCATCCGTAATTTGTGGACAAAGTCACTTTGCGACAAAGCGAAAAGGACAAACTCTTTAGATTTGCTCTGCAGGCAATAGCTCATGCTAAGTAGTCCGGGGAGAGCAGATGGTTCCTGTCATGCTGAAGAAACCCAGCACGTGACTGCAATCCGGGACTCATATCCGCATTTCATCAGGTGTAAGAGGAAACGACTTTCACAAGTCAGAGGTACTGGTGTATAGAGGCGCGGTCTGCATAAGGCTTTCCTCTTCATGGGGTGGCGGTTTTTCATTTTGACAGTCAAGCATTCGGATTTTGACGGTACCGAGCGGCTCGCGGCCGTTCTAGGTGGCGACATCGTCAGCACCTTTGACGACGCCGAAAACATAAAACTAGGCACTTGCGAACTGATCGAGGAGGTTATGATCGGGGAGGACAAGGTAATTCGCTTCAAGGGGTGCGCAGAAAACGAAGCCTGTACTATCGTGCTTAGGTAAGTGCAATAAGTGCCTACATACTTCTGTGTGGCACACTTTCTATAACGTGTTTTATTCTCGAGACTGTTCTTCTTCACCGCAATTTCCAGCCGTCTTGTAACGGTAATTTTTTGTAGTATAAGTTTTCTTCTGTGCCGGACCTGGACAACTGGGCAACAGGAGGATTCTCGTCTGCTTGTAGCTATAATTATCCCCCTAAGCGCTACTATCACAAAAGCAGAAGCAATCTCGCACCTACAATTCTTCTAGGGGTGCCTCCACGCACGTGTTGGACGAAGCGGAGAGGTCGCTGCATGACGCGCTGGCGGTTTTGTTCCAGACCGTGACGCAAGATACCCGAGTGGTGTGCGGGGGCGGGTGCTATCCTGTGTAAGAACGTCCTCACCCCATATGAGTGCGTCATGTAAGTTTGCCTTGAGATTTGGCCTTGAGTTTCGAACCCCACGCGCCCCCGCGGTTTGCCCCGCCGAGTCTCCACTGCGCTAGCGGGCCGGGCGGGTCCGTAGTGCGGAGCGGGTCTATTGGGCTACCGGACTGGCGGGACAGCATCAAAGGCTGGCAGGTAGTGCTACAGTGTGTCTTTGCGCGAGCACGTCGGACTTCGTTAGGGCCTTAGGCCGCGGGGCGCCCGGCCCTCGTCTTTCGCACTTCTGATCGTGGGACGGCGACGAAGTACAGGAGCAGGGCGAAACGTCATCAATCGGGGCGCCCCCCTGCCTGCCGCTCTCCGATGACGTCTAGGATTGGAGGCACAGGAGCATGCGCCAAGCGCCCCCCCTGCGATGCATATTCTTGCGGCGTGTGCCACTTTGTACTGCTGTACCCAGTTACCGCCACGGCCGCCGCGTCTGTTCGACCTGCGAAGACACTCGCAGCACGCCTGCCCTCACGCTTCAGGGGCCCCGTTTCGTTCTGCATGCGTTCGCTCTCATTTCGTACGCCTCGCCTACCCGTGCTCATCTCTCAGCACAGTCCGCGCGAATGCCTTGGCCTAAGTGCGAGCTTTCAATGCGTAGAAGACGTTTTTGCGATTCTTAATTTACTTGTGAGCATGTTGTTTTCAAACTAGTGAATACATAGTAGTGCTGTCGACGTAGTTTTTGTTTTTATTCTCTTTTATTTTTAGCTGGTGGCCCCAGAGCTGTAAAGCGCCGTGCCTGCACTCACGTTCGATGGATTTTCCAATTGCGCCGTACGAAGTGCGTCGGGTGGTCGGAAGTGTACTGGATTGAGGTGCATTGATTCTATTGGTTTAGTGTCTTTTAAGTGCCACCGGGGCAACCTGCCCGTAGATTTTCTATGTTGTGCCGTACCTATCACTATAAGCTGGAGGCTCTGACATGCGGGCGGGCCACGCAAGGAGAACTACACTGCGGACCCAGGGTTGTTGCGCGCATCTCACAAAGCCCGGAATTTGTGTAGCGGAGGTCGCAGAGGTGGCACCTTTACTGAGGGGTGGGTACGTTTTTGCACATGGTAGCTGCTGCGAGATGGCTATGTCCAGGGCGGTAATGCAGACCGCCGCGGAGGTCGGCGGCAAGGAGTCCGTTGCTGTTGAGGCTTTCGCAAAGGCGCTGGTCCAGATTTATCCCGCAGAAAAGAGCTAGCGCGCCGCGTTTGCAATGGAAGAAAATACACAGAGATCGAGAAGTAGCGCGCTGCTTCAATACACAACGAGTTCTTTTGTATGCCCTATTCACGTCCGAATGTGTGAAGCCTACTTCATCTGTTGAGAATTGAAAAACAGGCCAGCTATTCCGCTGGATCGGGCAAGAAGGTGGAGCACAGCCGCAAAGGTCAAAAGACTGGGGTAGCGCGCCAGAAGAGACAGAAAGAACCAGGCGCGGACCTCTCGGAGGTCGGGCCTGCCGATTTCTGCTGCAACAACTGGCCCGGGGCCGGCTCGTCCTGCGGGGGTCGGGTTGATCTGGCGGAGCCGGCTAGATCTCTTAGCAGTGCGAGCCGGAGCCGCCACGCGAGACCGCCGGACCTGCAGCCCCCCAGCGGTCCGTCCGGATCGTCCGGACTTGCCGCAGTCGGCCGCCGGGCCTAGCGGCGGCCGCCTGGGCTGCGATGGAGAGTTTGGCACAAGGAGGAACCAGGTACCCTACCGAACCAGGGACCAGGTACCCTGGGACCACGTACCCAGAAAACACCCCGGGTCTGAAAACGCCGGACCGGGGTATCCTGTTCCGTGGGTGCCTACAAGAGCTGGGCACCCTACAAAAAGGCGCACCGGGGGCCCTCGTCCGGCCACCGCTACCCACATCCGGCCATCTACATCTGCGTACCGGGTGCCCACATCCGGGCACCCGGGTACGGAGATTCGGGCAGCCGGTGCCCAGTTGTGGACACCCCGACGTGAAACCGCTCGAGTTTTCGCGTGACTTGCTTTTTTCAACTCAAAGCTGAAAAGGTGTCCCCATCCGCGCATCCACATCCGGATACCCGGGCGCCCACATCCGGCCGGGCACCCGGGTACCCAGGTACCTGGTCCCAGGGTACCTGGGCACCTGGGCACCTTGCCCCTGGGTACCTGGTCCCTGGGTACCTGGTCCCTGGGTACCTGGCCCCTGAGTACCTGGCTCCAGGGTACCTGGTTCCAGGGTGGCTGGTCTCGGGTACCTGGTCCCGGGGGGGCACCTGGTTCGGTAGGGTACCTGGCCCCAGGGTACCTGGTTCCTACCTCTACCGGAGAGTTTGTCGGAGGGGCGCGTTGGAGCCCATAGGGGTTTTGGTTCCGGGGCGGGCCCGCCAGAGCCCGTCGGGCCAGCCGGCGACCGCTTCGCTTCCCGAGGCGTGAGCCGACCGGACCTCGCATCCCGCCGGCCGCTCTTCGGCCGGCACTCGCGGGCCCGTCATAGTGAAGAGGCGGCGCGCTGTTTCCGGGCTGACCCTTCGAGGCTCCATCGGCCCATTTGCTGCGCAGCGTCTGCGAGCCCGCTCATGGTTGTTTTCGCAGCGCCCTGCCCTGCTTGGTTTCCTGCTTGCAAATGCGGACCGGCGCAGTGGCGTGGCCATCACAGCCGGCGGAAGCGTTCGCTCCTGCCGTGTGCGCCCCGGCAGGTTCCTAGCTGCACTTCCGGCAACCACGCCGCGACAGAGAGACCCCAGATCGGCCAGCGTCCGGGCTAGAGGGGTCGCATCATGCCAGGGGGCGGGCTTGTTTTCTGGCCCCGGCTGCCGACCGATGCGCCCCAAAGCCACCGGGGGCCGACCGCCGGGGGGCCCTAGCAGGGCGGCGGGTGCAGGTTTTTGTTCTCTCGCGCGGGTTTCGGTTTTGCCCGCTTTTCTCCAGTTCGCCCTGCTAGGGCAAGGCGTGGTCTCTCTGGTTCCCGTAAAGCAAAAGGGCGCAGGCGGTCAAAGGGGGCCGTGGCATGGAAAAGAGCTCGGGGGCACAAAAGATCTCGGGGAAGCCAGCGAGTGGGGTGGCGTCGTCTTTGCGATTTGTTTTTCTTCTGTGACCAAGAAATACCAGGCGCAAAAAAAAAGAAAGAGCACGAGCGACACGGGGACAAAAAGAGAAAAAAAAGAAAGACGCGGGCCCCATGCTCACAAAAGAACAGAAGCCCCGACGAGGGTTAGTTAGCAGCATGGCCCGCAGAAAAAAATACAAATAAAAGAAAGAGCCAGAGCGACGGAGAGAAAAGAGGACAGAGGACCAGGCTAAAAGATGACACATGTCCCAACAAAGTTAGACCGCAGCGAAGTGCGAGGAGCTCCGTGCTGATCACTGAGCTCGGTGGCGTCGTCCGTTCTGGAAAGCTTTCCTGCGTCCGCAAAGAAGCTTGCTACTGGGCACGGCTTGGGGCCTCTTTTTCCTGTTCGACTGACACAGAACCCAGAGGCGGCGGGTTTTTGGGTCAGGTATGTCGGGTGGTTGAGGATCCTCGCCTGCGCCTAGGCCGGGATCCTCTGAACATTGTGTGTGAGGGTGGTAGCACGCGACGGACCCCAGTCGGATGTCCCTTCGCTGCTAAAATGGGTGGCGTTGCGATGTCTGAGATGCCTGGCTCTCAGTGCAATCCAGTGCAGACATCTTGCCTCCAGGAAATTTAGGCTGATCGATGGCCGTTTCTGGCTCGCCTCGGCATCTAGAGACAGAGGCCGAAAAGGCTCGCTGCGCTTGTTTTTCTTCTTTGTCAGGATTGTAGCAGCGCTTGGCTTTAACTCGGGAGCTTTCGATGGTTTGATCGGTGGATGGGAATTGCGCTTAATCTCCTGAACACTAAGGGTGGACAGGTGGCAACCCGGGTGGACGCCAGGCGAGTGCTCGCCTCGCCCGCTACTAAAACGGGCTGCGTTCGGACATCTGTGACGCGGCTGGCGACCAACCCACTCCCGGCGATTACCCCCGAGGAAGTTAGCGCACCTCTCTGACGGTGCCTGGCTCGCCTGATAGCTTTCCTCCACTACCAAAGAAGCGCGCGGCGGTCGCGTTGTTTTTCTGCTGTGTTGTTCGTTCGCAAAAGCGACTGCAGCCCGCCAGGGTGCGGCCCATTTTCCGCAGAAGGCCAAGCGTAGTAGGGATAGGCTTCGCATTCGCCCACGTACCCATGGACGCACTAGCGGGGGCGCCGGCTGTATGCAAATACCGCGAGCCGCCCCGGCGCCGGGGGGCGGTCTAGAGATGACTCATCTTGGTGGTGGGAGGCGCAACAGGCCGGGGCCTTGCTTTTTTTCCGTTTGGCCAGCGGGGCAAGCCACCAAGGGCGGGCACGGGTTTAGGGATTTGGGTTCCCTAGGATGGCCGTAGCAAAGTGTGAACAGCTTCGCGCTGATCACGGCGCTTGGTGGCGTTGGGGTTCCCGCTTCTCTCCGGCTGCGCGCGAAAGAATTGGCCGGGCTTTTTTTTTACAGTATTGTATTCGCGTTGTGCGCGAAACTTCTCAAAATGGGGAGGCTATTCGAGGGGCTTCGGCATGAAGAGCCCCCCTGTTTCAATTACAGAGCAGGCCCGTTCCTTTCAACAACCTCAATGCGTGCGGCCCCCGAGCGGCGGGCAGGGGGCTTCGCCTTGCTGTGCGCTTTGCGCCCGGGTGGCGTCGGCCCGCCCGCGGTAGTTCGGGATTACGCACGTGCGGGCTTGTTGTGCGGCCCGCGGCGCCTCCTCCGCCGTGGCGGACAGCTCAGGCTCGGCCACTTTTGTGGGTGGGCAGGCCCCCCCATCGTCGTCCGCCTTCGCTCGGACCGCCGCGATCAGCGTGTGCGTTTTCTTGTGGTAAATGACCCCCGGCGGGGGGGCCTTGCTAGCTACCTGCCGCTCCACTGCCTGCTTGACCCGCGGCGGGGCGTCGTTGTGCCTGCGCCCTTGAGACGGTCTCTGTGGCTGCTTTGGCGGGGGCGCGAGCGCCGCCGCAAATTTCTCCTCCGTGGCCTTTATTTTACTGCTTGGCGCGCATATGGATGAATGCCAGGCGGGTCGATGTATGGCTGTCGGAAGGTGCCCCTCCTCCGGGGCCGAAGATATGCAAAGGCCCAGCCAAGTGCGGCGGACTTGCCCCCGAAGCCACAAAGAGGAGACGGCTGGCCCCAGTCCGTCCGCTGCGCAAATCTCTTTCCAAAAACGGGGCGGGGAAGGCCGCAGGGGCCATGGCCTTGCTGCGTAGGCCTCGCGCCGGTTCTGGTCCCCGTGCGAAGGTGCTGCCGCTGTGCAAAAAACTGGCCCGGCTATCCCCGGCCGCCGGGCTCGCAGGCCGCCGCCGCTCGCTCTCGCTTTTTATGAACCTAGACCAGGGCAGCAGATCGCCCCCCGGGTGCCCGCCGCTGGCTGTGCCGCTCCCCGGGGCCAAAGGTATGCAATAGACCAGCGAAGCGCGGCGGGCAGACTTCGCACCCGCGCCCAAGGGCTCGCAGCGCAGCGACGCACCCAAACGAAGAGCCCCCCATCGGCGAAGCTTGTCGGGGATGGGTTTGGGGGCACCAAACAGACCCCAAGTGCAGGGCGGGGCGGCGGCGCATGCCGATCGCGGAGCAACTACAGGAGAACACCGCGGGGCGCCCCTACGTCAAACATAAGAAGGCACTGCCGCGCAGCTAAGAATAAAAGCAGCGCCCTCGGCGCATTGGCCGCGGGTAGCAAACGGAAGGCCGGCGCCTTTAGAGGCCCGAGACAGACCCGAGCCCTTCTGGTTGGCCCGGTGGATCTTCCGGGCGGCGAGAACATCAGGCCCGGCCCGCGGCAACTCTTCGCACTGCCTGTGTGCGGGCCCACCCAGCCCTTTACTCCCCGCCGGCGCATGGTCATACTTGCGAGGCCCGCTGCTCTTGCTGCCGGGCCTGGGGGAAATTCACACAAGTGCTGCCCCCGGGAAGGCTTCAGGCACTTGGGCGGCTCGTCCGCGCAGGTTGTCAAGTTGGCCCTAGGGCGCCGCTGCTCGTTTTTTGTTTTAGTACAAAAGCCGCCCATGTCAGACGATCTCCTCCGCCTTGCTCATGCGTGCGCAGGTCTCTGAGTGCTTGCGCTTCTTTTGGGGTTTAGGGTCGAACGTTCCCAGCACCGCTGGAAGCACGGAGCCTCAAAGGAATGCACTCCCGGAAGGATTCGAGCGCTTTTTCAGCGGTTGCCTTTGTCCTTCTTGTTTTGCTGTCCCTCTTTCCTCGGGCCCTACTGGCGTTAAGCAGTTTTTTCTTTGCGGATGATCCGCCCTCTGTTTTTTATTTCGTTTTTTGTTTCTAGTCACCGCGAGCGCAAATCTGCACATGGCGACGTGAGCATGAAAATGAGCTTGGCGACCTCCCATCCACTACTACGGGCTGCGCTTTGCCGTCACTTCTTCTTTCGCCCCCATCTCCTTGTCTCCGTCCCGTCCCGGTCTCCATCCCGGTCCAGCGGCCGTCGCAGCAGGGTTGTAGGGTTTAGAAATGTTTCGGGTTCCTATGTTGACATTAGAATGCGCGAGAAAGGCAATGGCCTTGCCCAGACAGGACAAGTGGCGCTGCCCTGCTGCTTATTCCAATTTGCCCGCTGCGGCGGCTATTGTTGGCAAATTCGGCGTGCTAGCATTTTAGTGCAGAATAAGAGTCCGATGATTCTTAGCGAAAATGCCGGCTTCGACGCTCAGGAGATAGTGGGTGAGCTCAAGAAGTCTCATGCGACCGGCAAGGCATTCGCGGGGATCAACGTGATGACGGAAAGCGTCGCGGACATGCGGCCGTTGGGCATCTACGAGTCGTATCGGTCGAAGCTCAGTGGGCTTTGCTCTGCAGCCGAGGCAGCGGAGCAGGTACCCACGTATAAAGTCTGTGCAGTTGCTGCGGCGCATGCATCAATCAAATAAAATAGGTTTGAAAATAATGAGTTTGCATTTGGTACAAGGTGAAGTGCGCAACTTTTGCTGTAGCTTAATGCGCCGGAAGTTATTGTAGTGTTGTTCTGCTGCCCATTTCGTGTAAAGGTAAACATGCTGCAGGTGCGCTGTTTCAATATTTTATTAGTTCTACCGCTAATTCGAGAAGCGGAACCGATATCGATTGCATTTACTTCGACAGGTGATCCGCGTCGACGACATCATCCGGAACGCACCCAGACAGCGGCAAGGCATGTAGGACGGGGAACTCGCCGCGGAAGAAGTATGCAAGTTTTTACTTCACGGGGGAAGTGCAGTCTTTGACGTTGACCACTTTAGATTTTTCCTGTTCTGTTCTTGATTCTCGCTGTGGCGCCATCCTTTGTTTCCCGATCCGTTCGTTGGAGAGGTGGTTCCAACAGCCGTAGTCGCCGGTAATGTTGGAGCTGAGCGATGAATTGTGAGGGCCATCGCCATGTGGAGCGGAGTTGCTGTGTCACTGTCTGAGCAGGGAGCCCCTGCTTATATAGCTTTTTCAATAAAAGAGGAGCTTCATTCCACTTCACCTCACCTCACCGATTTGCGACACGGCTGCACGCAGCGGAAGTTCAAGCAGATTTGCAGGTAGTTCGTAAAGAAAAGAAGTGCGCAACTGTACCCAGGAGCGCGATTGTGGCCTGACGCAAGTGTATCTATTAGTCACCATCTGTGACGCTGACGACGAAGTGAAGTTGGTGGGCCGTGCCTGAGTTCTGTCGTTAGCATTCGCTGTTGAGGAACTGCTCTACATGTATCCCTCTTTGGCTGCGTGCGTATCATAGGACTCGCTTGTCAATGCGATTCTTGTGAAATTGGTGTGCCACGCTGCAATGTCGTCATCTCCTTGTGGAGTTGTCCTCTCAAAAAAGAATCGTTTTTCGTCGTCTCATATTATGTCTGGTTGTTATGCTTTCGACAGTAGTCCGCGAGTTGTTCACTCGCTTCGGTGTCGAGACAGTGCAAGTGGCTGCGCTGCACTGGTGTCAGCACTTGTGATGCATGATATTTTTTATATATTCGCTATGTCATTTTGATCATTATTCATTTCCATCTGGTTGCAAGAAGTCCGGCTCCTGTATCGACGCCACAGCATCGGATGCTTTTCGTGCCGTTGCTGCTTTCGCTTTACATCGGTCACATTTTCAGGCTTCCTGTTTCTTCGGACTTTTGCTATTTGTTTTGCCAACGAGCTAATTCTCCTAGGTGTGTGCCAGGTCGCGAACAGATGTAAGCCCGCGCCTGTCCTCTATCGAGAGCCGAGGTAAGAGGCAACGCCAGCCACCACCTATCTAAAGCTAAAAAAGCTATTTTTTTTTCAAAGTCAAACGGAGGCAAATGAAAATCATCAACGTCATCATGTTGCTGCAGAGCTTTTTATCTGCGTCTGGGCTTCACGACTTTCACTTTTCTTCGTGCTCGCACGGCGACGAAGTGCTACCGGTAAGGCAGGCGGCGCTCCTATCGCCTGGTGTTGCACCTGAGTCAAATGACAATGAGTACGCAAACTCCCAAGCAAGCGGAGGGGCTACTGTAGTCGCTACTCCCGGGGAGTTCGAGGACGTAGTTCAAAACCAACGCCTGCGCTGCGTCAGGATCTTCAAGGGTCGTCCTAACGCGCCAAGATCAGAATTGGCCACGTGCGCGCGGTCTCACTCTGTTTGATGAGGACATGTCAGAGAAACAATCAGCCCAGCAACAACCCCAGAAGTAACTCACTAATGTCGACAAACAATAGAACAGCTTCCGAAGCGGCGTAGTCTTTTGGACTTTTTCTATTGTACTTCGATTTTTTCCGGCCACCCTCGCAAGGAAGTGCAGACCAGAAAGCGACTCTTATAAATAGCATACCTGGCGTAGTGCAGGCTGATCCACTGACGGTATAAGTTGACTTGTCAGGATCATCAACACGGTAGACATAGAAAGTGAATGCCCATTCGCGACGCCTTTTCACGACTCTGGCGGTCGGTTAGATTTGTGTAAGCAGCAGCAAGTTGCTCACGGCCGCAGCACTGGCCGCTCGATTGGTCACAATGCATAGCAATATCAACAGAAAACCGGGAAGGATCGAGGTTCTTCAGTGAAGTGGTTTGGCTTGCGTGGGCCGTGGTGTTCCGTGATAGCTTTCGCTTTTGTGCATTTACCGATCCGCCGCTCTCGTGAAGCCACTGCGCAAAGTTTTGCTGAGTTCACGGGCAAAACTCTTCTGGGAAGATGACATCTTCGACACGAATTCCCCCTGCGTTTAGCCTGTTCCTTGTGCTTGAATTGCACAAGCACGATGGTGGCTGTCGGTAACATAATTGCTACCAAAATTGAATTGTATACTGAGAGCCGGGATAGTTATGCTCCTGGAAGATCCCTCTGTATAAGAGTTCTCTGCTGGATCTTGATCAGATTCTATGTAAGTAGGCGATCTCGTTTATTTGGTGAGGGTAGATCCTTGAGTGCCTAGGATGAAGATCGAGAACGCCGCGTCTTTCCTGCACCCTTCAGACGTAGTAAGTGCCAACTTGAAATACGCTATCCAGACGTGTGAGCGCTCAACTTCGTCTCCATACTCAGGGGGATTATGTGGTGCGATACTAGCTGATAGCCGTGTGGCCGCGACTATTGTAAAAAGCAGCCGGCTTCCGTTTTGAGTTGAAAAAACGAATCCAAAACAGAGCGGCCCAATGAATTCATGCGCTTTTGTCTGCAGCGGCAGCGAAATCTCGCGGAGTGGTATCTTCCTGCAGCTTCACGTCTTGTGCCTTCGCGGCCTTCTTCCTTCTGCCTCCTCTAGGGCTGCGCCTTGGAAAGGGCGGACTTGGTGTGTCATATATTTTCTATGTGCTATGTTTTTCGCCTTTCGGGCCGGGCCCTTGTCAGCATCTAGCCCAACTTTGGCGTACTTCCGCTTCTTTTTTGTGCTATTGACTAAAGATATGCGCCCCAACAAACATCGCCGGTTTTGCTTTTATCTCCTTGCTTTATTGAGCTTGGGCGCACAGTTGTTTTGCCGCTAAATCTTTGTTGGGTGTCCCTTTTCCGTGTACATTCCGTGCGCAGGGCGCGCTTTCCTCTGTGTTCTCCCGATATTTGCCCGCCCCCCCGGCCGTTCCCGGTGTGCCTCTTCATTCCCCGAGACCGGGGTTCCGGCGCGCTTCACGACGCTGCCCCCTTCCCTTAACACGGGGTCTCTCCTCCCATGCCAATAACTGCGCGCTGCTGTGTTTGGTATACATAAAAATTGACTCGTTTACGCGGCAAGTCGCGGTATGGACGATAAAAAGGGAGACGCTGGCGCTTTTATGAGCAGTTTGGTACTAAGTACGGCATGCGCATCTTTTGCAGCCACGTCGCAGTGATAAAGGATTGTCGATAGGATGGGGCAGAAGGGTGCTGGTCTACCTTCCAGAACTACAGGTTGATTCGCGTACACAGAGATAACGCGGCACAAATCTCCTGTGAGTGTGAGAGGAAGGGACTTCCTTCGTGACATACGCGGCCGCGCGATTAGGCGTAGAGACGGTAAAGGGATTTCCGCTATTCAGCGACGATTTGCGGACCTCTATCAATTTCAAAAGTGCACGGGCCTTAGAATTGAGGAACTTAGTATATCGCCCAGTCGTTCTCAATGACAATATATGAAACTTGGGTTGCATGAAAAAGAAAACAGAAGCTGTTACTTCATTTTCTACAGTGTCCAGGTGAGCCATTTCATCTTGACCACGGGAAAAGTTCCGCCTTTTTCTCGCCGATGTGCAACGCAGCTCGCCTGCGATAAGAGTTTGTATTTTGGAAATGATATCCATATCGTGCAAGCTATATGGAAAGCTTAAGGTCTTGCATTAAGAAGCTTCGTGGGGCAGTCATACTGCTTTAATTCGCGGTAGGTCAGCTTTTCGTACTGGTAACTTTCTTTGTCCTGGATGAGACGCCCGGTGAAGCCATACAAGGACTACTAGCAAGAGACACTCTTGCACCGGAACCGCAGTACGATGAGGGTGTGCGCGATTTGTGGTGCGACGCGCCAGTGTGTCCGAGGGTGGAGTGGGGCCCTGCGAGAGGCGAGAATGCGGCTGAGACTGCTCTGAAACAGGACAGCCTGTATCTAATCGCTGTGCCTCGCGTGGGAAATTCTGGGGAAGCGCTCCAGGAGTATCGGAACCGCGTCGATTTCCTCAACCGTTCGACAATCTCTGCGAACAATATGGATACGAGTGCGAATCCTGCTGGCACCGACCGAAAATATCTCCACAGCAGGGATAAAACCACGAGGCTGCAACTGCGCCGCTTTCTTTTAGATCGCAAGAGCTCGGGGCGTGATATTTTTTTTGTCTCAGGTTTCTCCCCAGTGGCCGACGATCTGATAACGTTTGCGACTTCCATTGTGCACGTAGAAACAGACCTGGGCGGCGGTGTGCAGAAGGATTTGATTGCGTCGGTGGGGGGGCCTAACCGAAGATTCGTTTTTCGGTACGCCGCTACCGAGGAACTTCTCCGGCCTGACGACGCATCCGTGGATCACAACCCTGAAAGAAGTGCGGTGTCAGTTTCTCCCTTGACTGTGTCCGAGCGTCGGCAAATTGGTCAAGAGTTCCACGCAACAACCTCTTCGTTCCTGCAGGCGTATCTGCCTGACCTCTTTCGGAAGAAGCACCTGCGTAGATTGGTGGGTCAGCTCGAGCAAGATCTCATTGCAGCAGAGGCTCAGGCTGGCCGCTGCCAGACTACGACAGCGCAGATAGGTAAAAAGAGGAAAGTAGATACGATCGGTGCGGCCCAAGACTCGCTTGCAGTGCCGTCAGACTTCGAGCTAAAGCGTGACGGATCTGCGGCGCTTCGGCAAGCAGGTGCAGAAGATGCAAGTCAAGCGCAACGAATCGACACCACGCAGGTCTGGCGCAACTCGGTTAGAGTAGGCACGATGCAGTCCTCTTACCGAGATAAAACGATATATAATTCGCAGCGCAAAAACGTCGTCGAGACACCGGATGTACAAATCCTAGTCCAGGAACAAGCCACAGAAAAGGGACATGGCGCAGCGGAGTTGGACTTCGAAGAAAGTGAGGCCGCTGCAATTCTGCGGACGCTTTTTCGGTGCAGCGATGCGCCGTCGTACGGATTCCAGAAACTTACCGGGGTAAGGGTTCCTGTGCATTTCGCGGTGCTGCGCGTGCTCTTCGAGCTAGACAGTTATGCGCCGCTTCTGCAGCAGTTCCGCGAGAATGTTGTTTCTCCGTTGAGGGTGCAAAGATCACCAGGTTTTGTTCCGGACTGGAGGCCATTGAAGAAACGCACCGTGCCCGCATTTCGTTGGTTCCACAGCCTGACACCGTTTCGGGCATATACCACGGCGCAAAACAACGACAGTATGAGGCGACAGCTAGGGGGCAGATTCACCACGTTTGATGCAGCGACCACATGTGCGCCCGCAGCAACACGGTCTGCCCTTGAGCTTCCCGCGGCCACGGTCGCGGTTCCTTGGGGTGCAGATTCCTATCACGTTGAGCTGCTGCGCCGTCGTGTTCTCTCGTTTGCGCCCATGGTGTATGAGCATGTCGTACGGGTGTGCGTCCGAGCGGATTTGCAGCCCGGAGACTATCTACGAGCGGCGCGTCTTCTTTGGCTGGTGCAAGGAGGCTCGGGGTTACACGAATCGCCAGACACAAATTATATCCGTGCGCCAGGTGGAGCAGGGCCATGTTCGTCCCGCGACAGAAGATTGCAGGAGCAAGTTCTTCCTCCAATTGACGGGACTGAGTATCGTATTGTCTGGATAGCGGTCAATGCAGAGACAACGACCGCATTCTGTACGCATGCAGCTCCTGAAACAGGGCACAAGGTAAAATCAACAAACGGAGATGCAGGGTCACCCTGGCTGATGTGTCCTTGGGAGACGTCCTTACGTAGCGAGATACATGGGCAGAAAGAGCTTGCGGTTGGCAGCAAAGGAGAGTTGCTCGTACCATATGCGATACGGAGTGCTCCAGGACCAGGAGGCAACCTCACAGAGACTCGGTTTTTCTGTCAGCCTACAGAAAAAGGTTGCGGGCCGAAAAACAATGACGAACATCCCAATCACGCCTCCCTTTCAGTAGGCGTCTGTTCAGTGTGGAACCCATTCCTGAACCGGGAAATGCAGGTGGCCTGTCGGGCTGCCGTCGCGAGGACGCGTGAACTGCAACCGATAGCAAGATCATTTGAGGATCTCCAAGAGACAACATCAGCCACGAGGTTTCGCTCGACACAAGTGCGCACGTGTGCGCTAGCGGGGCCATTGATTGCGCCCTCTTCTATTGGTACCTCACATACACCGAAGCACGTTCACTCGTCTGACTATCGCCTGCAAATATGTCTGGGTCTGGAAACATGCAAACCGGTGGTCGTGCGCATTTCGGACCACGCAAGAATCTGATAACTTACTTCTAACTCAATTCTGACACTACCAAAAACAGCTTCGCCTTCTGGTAAGCTCTTCGAAGCCTTCAAGTTCCATTGTCTAACCCCAATCCAACGCCATATGTTACTGATACTGTAAAATCTCTGTTTGGAATTGCCAAGGCACTAGGACGACCCTGATCGTCCATAGCCCCCTCACATTGTTAGCGCGCAGACATTCGCACACCCACGCTGAGGCGTGTACACCTGTGCCATCAGTCCTCGCAATTACTACGCTGGAGCTTCGCCTTGCTCTTGGGTTCGAATTGAGAGGTAGATAGTCATAATCGCCTCAATTTGAGTGATAGAGCGTTGGCTCTTGTCGTTCGTGGCGCTGCATTGTACTACTTCGAAAAGCATGAGGACCTCAGGCGTTTTTCCTCTATAACTTTGGTCACGATAGCGGCAAGGTGCGCGGCGTTTTATCTCCTCGTCGGGGTTCCGTGGTCATCGGGTCCTCGCTTATCATTTTGAAAATTTCTGTCGCCTTTCAAGACACTGAAAAAGCAAGAGAGCATATGGACTGCTTGGAATGCGAGTGGATTCGTCATCATGGCCGACAGACGAAGTGCCTGGCGCCTTGCATATCACAAACAAAATAGTCTGTTGGGATTGGCAGTTTGTTGGTGCTGCACCATCAGAAGTGCGGAACTTCCGAACGGTCGCCACCTTTCCGATAGTCCGATACTTCATAATAAGTACGTAATTCACGTACTAGGCAACCTGCATTCGCCCGGACAGCGGCACCGTCGGCGCTCTTTCTCTTTCCAGGAGACTGAATTTTCGGCGCTGAAGACAAAGACCTTGGCATGCTGAAACAGGCTTTGTATGATCTAAATCTAGTAGATGGGCGATGCCTTTCGAAGTGATTGCGTTCGAGGTAGGACCCGACGACCAAGTCAACGCGTGGTGTCTCTTCTTTCTCGCGGTGTTTTTCGCTTTATCAAAACGAATATACAGCAACCCCGATTCCGCGCGCCTGGGAATGAGGTCGGTCCCGGACGACATGCGTACGTAGTACAACTAACGCGCATTTGTTTTGCAAGAACAGAGGAGACCATAGATACGTGCTTCGCGGTCCGCTCTTCTCAACGCGGCACCGAAGCAATGGATGCGAGCATGATTGTTTTGCCATTGTGAAGGTGGGCGAGGGCATTACGAAATCTTAATCGTGCCGGTTTTGTTTTTTTTAGGAAATTTTGTTTTGTGTAACAACGCAAAGAGATCACGTTCTTGAAATGCGAGGACATGAGAAAGAATGTGGTTGGGTTTGGGCGACTTTTTCGTTGTCATACACTACTTTGCTTGATAGCAATTGCAAAAATGTGTCGGTGTGAGAAAGTGCGCGCACGCCTTTGTAGTTTGTAGCAAAGAAGTTCTTCAATGCATACCGAAGCGCCCCGAATTCATATTCAATGATCCTGCCCGGGCTCATTGTGACTTTCGATGCCCTTGGTGGAGCGTTTTGATTAAAGAAAATATCACCACGATGAAGCGTGCTACGTGAGGGTGACTTTTCCGGCAACGGCTTCCAAGGCAAACTCGCCGACCAACGTGCGCCGACGGCAATGCGGTCCGCCGACAGAAGTTGTTCGACAGATCGGCGGCGCCCAACGCCGTGGATTTGTGCCATATGGGCCGCTCTACAGAGCACCCAACAAAACCGCACCAAAGATACACGCAGCGACTCCGCAGCGTGTGGCTGCGATTTTAGGGGAATTTTGGAAGATCGCGCAAGCGATCATTGATTTCTTCGGCAACTTCACACGAAGCATAAGCGGTGGCGCAGACGCTCAATAAGGAAGAACAAGAAGATAGTTGTAAGCGTAAAACGCACGACAGAGCGCGCCTATTGTTGACTAGTCCTTGTAGCACGGGGCCGATCTTCCGCTCGTGTTGCTAGCCCTTGGTTGTTCGAGGGGTCCATGCCATTGATTCCTTGAGGAGAACTTTCGCAAGCAAAATTAAGCGCAGAAAGGGGCAATCTTTCGACCTTTTACCAATGCCCGCCACACAATTAGACGAAAAGCCTTGCACGGGGGTGTGGGTGACCCGGAGAATGCGAAAAAGCGTACAGTGGCCCCATTTAGGGGAGCTCCCACACATGGGCGCTGCATTGTACGCGGCCGCGGAAGCGCTCTCCTTGTGGCGCTTTTCTTATGCCCAGAAGGAGGCCACACGCACACAGTAGGCCTCTGTCGGCATCTTATGTCGTCGTTTATGTTCTTTCTAGCCAGCACGGTCGCTGGCCCGTTTCGTTAATCAGGGAAGGCGAGAAAACGTCGCCGTTCTCACTACCTCCACCTTGGCGGCCGGTTTTGGTAGAGGGGTGGTTACATAGTGAAGCAGTGCGCGGGGCGTCGGGAGCCGTTTGCATTTCGACGCCAGTACATTTTTGCAGCGCATATTTTGACTCTACGCACGATTGGGGCTCTCATACGGTAGCAGGTATGCGACGTTCTACCCTTCTAAGAGCTACCATGACGAAACTTGTGTTGCCGGTTCGTGTTGCTAAAAAAGCAGCGCTGCCCGACTGGAATTAGTCGATCATGCGATTATATTCAGTCCTTGCCATGCGCACCGCAAGCAACTGAATCAGACCTACACGGTAAGCAATGCCTTGCTCAATGACCAGACCACCTGTGCACAATCGGGTCACACGAGTTGAAGTCTCGGTATTTCGTGTGGGAGCTCTGTTTTTTACCCTGACAATAGCACTGATGGCACTATGGAAACAAAATGTCCTTTCCCCTGCACGCAATTTCCGCTGCGTGCTTTCTTTTTCTGTGCACGATAATTTAACTGTTTGTATTGCATGAGGGCAATGAGGCAGCCTCTTGTTGCATTGTGCAGTCGACTCTGTAATGCTGTTCGGTCCAGCGCATGTGCAGAGGAGAGACCGCAACCGCATATCGTGCTAAACAGGAAGACCACTAGGCGTCTGGCTGGCTTAGGATATGCCTGCAGTCTGAGGTCACATCACAAGTTGACTTGTGTCGATGTATGATCATGCTATACGAATCTACTTGATCTGTATCTGTAAAATGCACCGGGAAGACTTTTCGTCTCAATAGCGTTTGAAGTATTTGGTGATGAGTCCGCCACTGCGAGAGCTTCGACCTCCCAGCCAAATGGAAGCGCTACGAATTATCCTGTACGTCGAAGCTGCGCATCTCTTGGAACAACGTCTTCCGGTCGGTGCCCTTCCGCACGCGTTCGTGCTCGCGTGACGCCTAAGCCTGAGCGTAAGCACGAGAAATTTAGCTCTGCATCATGATCAGCACCAGCGAAAATAAATGTAGAACCGCGACCGAAGCAGTAGCCGTCCCCGTTGCACTTGCAGCGACAGAAACAGAATGTCCTGCGCCCCTTCGAGCTCGAGGCTGGCGTCTTCTTTAAGAATCTGAGCATGCCAAATACGTTGATCCGGAGTGAAATCGTAGACGCAGGCAAGGACGCAAAGACTGGAAAAGTTTGCTAGTGCGCCGTGGCTAATTCTGGCTGACGCAAGAACTAGCTACCGACGGTTCTGCTGTTGTGTTCACTTCCTGGCTAGCATCCTCGAGAACGCGCAGACTTTTTGTATATGGGGCAGCACGGCCTTCACGGTGAAAGTCGAGGTGAATAAGTGCGCGCCCCCTGCTCCCCTTTGCGAGTACCTCAAAAGCCCAAAAAGGAGCGCTTTAGATGGAACAGCGTAGACCGAGCCGTCGCCCGCAGAAGCGCGCGGCTCCGCTGCGAGACTTTTGAGAAAGAAAGTTTGGCTTGGTCAGTAGGGAGGACCCGTTCTGTCCGAGCGTCCGCGCGGTTGTTTCGCTTATTCGGGCCGAAGTTCAATTTCCTTTGCGTTTGCCGTTTGTTGCCGTCACGTCTACTTTGACCTATATGCTTTGTGGGATCCCGTGGGCAAACGCAGCAGTAGGTGTATCCACAACTAGCGTCGCGCCATTTCTAGTCAGGGACTCACTCGGTGTCGTCTTCTTCATTTCAAGCCCATTTGTCACAGGATGCGCAAACCTAGCCGTAGTATGTAGTGAGGTCGCCGAACGGCTCTAACCTGGCAGCTTTCTTGACAGTAACCGCCAAAAACGACCGGCAGTTTTCAAGCCTGTAGAGAGTTTTTTTGCCTGGAAAAAATGAAGGCGCGCCAGCCTGTTTGGCTTTGTTGTCAACGAATCGCCGGCGGATTCTATCGATCGCCGCTGGATAAAACGACGCAAGGGAGCCGGCAAAAGGGGCGCCCTTCTGAGGCGCCCACCGCCTTGGTTTCTGGCGATATGGCCAAAAAAACGAGACCAAAATCAGAACAGCGAAGCCACATGGTGCGGCCGCGATTTCGGAGCATTTTGGGCGGCCGCGAAGGCGGCCGCCTTTTCGCCGTTTATAGAGCCTGGGGAGGTTTGCAAAAAGCGCCGGCGCGAAAAATAAAAACGAAAAAAGAAAAAGCGCGCGACACGCGCGAAGCCAATCTGCATGCTACGGGCCCGATTTTCCGTCGGTTCTTGGGCGCCCCCCGTGGCGCCTGGATCGGCCCCATAGCGTCGGGGCTGGCTTCCGGACAGGAATTCCGAAAATTTGCCAAAAAGCGGCCATGTTTTTCAACCGGCCGCCATGCCGTGCGGCATAACCTTACCCACGGCGGCGTGGCGGGCCCAAAAAAAGCAAAGCCGTGGCCAAGGCAACGGCCGGCAAGAAAACGCCACCGGCCTCACTACCTCCGCCCCGGCGGCTATATTTTGTATAGTTCGCTTCGCTACAGCGCGAACGTCAAATCTCCCTCTGGGATTTTACGCAGAGATATATGCTCAGAGGATCCGCATGTTCTAACTTACTTGGCAGCCTCCTTGACATAATCGGCGAAGATGCTGGGCCATGCCGAATTATCGGCGCGATTGTTTCTTTATGCAGACTCACTCGAGAAAGGTGCTGGGAAGCTCAAGCTAGGCAAAGCTAGAGCGTATGCGCTTGATACGTAAATTAAAAGCGCAAGCGCTCTAATTTTCCGCAGCCAATGCAATCAGCATGCCAACAGGCCGACCTCCCGCCGCTGCGACGGCGCCCGCCGGGAGTCCATAGCAGGCCCACCCGCCCGGGGGTATTTCTGGAAGAAAATCCGCAAAATATGCGAAATGCCGGCCAGCGTTTTCGCCCGCCGCCAGGCCAAGCGGCCCCGCCTTATCCGCGGCGGGGAGGTGCGGCGTGCGCAAAAAGTGCGCCGCCCGGCTCACATCGCAGGCGACCGCCTTAGGATAGCACCCGGCGCGCCTTTGCCGGGGCAGGAGAAGGCGCCGAAGCCATTGTTTGTATATTGGCAGCGCCCACGCCGTCCTGTATGCAAAGAGCCTGCTGCAGCACAAATTGCAAAACCCAAGGCGCTGCTAGATCTGGAAACCACGTAGACAGGGGGCTCGAAGCAAATACGAGACGAGGGCGCCCGGCAGAGAGCGAACACACCCCAGCGACCAGCATCGGAGGCGCAGCTGGCGGAAAACCCTTCGGCCCTGCAGCGACAGACACGGTCGCGCCCCCCAAAACTTTTTTGGGTTTTTTACTCGGTGCGCCAATCGGATGTGGAAGCTATGGAACCGCGACACATGTCGCGCCTGCTCTCTAGTGCCATGTGGGCCCTCGCCTGTTTTATCTCTTCGAAACGCAGCCCGGGCCTTTTTAGGCGGGCGTGTTTGCGGTGTCGAAGTGTTTGCCAAGCAGCTCAGCACACGCGCTGGTCGAGTGCATCGGCGCGCCATGTTTGTTTTCGTGGCTCCGCCACGTCGGGGGCAATCCAATGGGCTGTGCTCCTCTGTCGCATGTAGTGAGGCTACCGCGCGGCCCCAGCCTGGCAGTTCTCTTCGCAGAGACACAGCAACACGGCCGGCAGTCTCCGGGCTTATGAGAGAGTTCTACAAGCGTACGACCTCAGAAAAGGTCAAGCGCCTCGGCGTGATTGGCTTCGCCTCCAACGGGCTCCGCCGAAGATTGCTGACAGTCTCGACGATGGCATGCCGGCAGAGGCGTGCCCCGCCCTGAGTTTTGGACTTTTCCGGCGCCCAAAAGAGGGCCCACAGAGGCCGCACGCAAAAGCAAGACGGCCCGCGGCTTTTGGGCAGTCGCGAAAGCGGCCGCCCTTTCGCCAGATTGGCTCACCGCAAGCCGCGGCATCTCCGCGAAGCTGGCGCCCTTCAAAAAATGGAACGCAAAAAGCAAAAAGCGCGCCGGGCTAATAGACCTGGCCCGCCCGCCAAAGGCCCGGCGTTTTTCCGAATCCCCGGGCCGTGAGGACTGGGCGCATGCCATCGAGGCGGGCTTTCGGGGGACCGCACTTAGTGAATTTGCCAAGTTTTTTATTTGCTGGCTGCCATCCCGTTTGGCGTTGGCCAAGCTCCAACCTGCACATGCACGACTGCGGCCCGCCCCCGCCGCTCGCCCACGCGCGCCCCTTGCCCGCTTCTTGGCGGCGCTTTTCGCGTCGGCGGTCGAGGCGAAGGGGACGCAGGAAAGGACCTGCAAGGCGTTTGTTAAGGGGCCTGATTTTGGGTGCTTTGTTATGGCCAAGGTCTGCTCTTCCGGCTCTGCAGCCCGCCGGCCGGTGCAAGGGAACGGCAGCGACCTTACTACCTCCGCCCTGGTGGCTATGCTTGGCATCCTTAGCGAGGCCGGCAGCTTCTTCCGAGGGCTCTGGCTTGTTTCGCTGCTTTCGGGGCCCCTCCAAGGCCTTTGGTTTGGTTGTTTCTTTATTTTTTGCGGCATCACAGAAACTCCGACCCCAGGCCCAGCCCAAGCTTGGCAGAAGATTCAGTCCCGACCCTGATTTTCATGCTCAAGGCCAAGCGCGAAGCTGAGGCCAATTATACCTCCGCCCGAACTAAGACCGCAGCTTCCAAGTTGACGCTGAGGCCCAAGCTTAAGCGCGAAGCAGGGACTCGACCTAAATCGCGAAGTTGAGGCCGAGCCTCTAGCTCGAAGCTGAAACGCAGGCACAGCTATGAAGTTCGTTGAGAGTGAGGCCGCAGCTCGATGCTGAGGCTCGAACGCAGACTCCTGGTCGAGGGAGTCTCAAACTCGAAACCAAAGCTCAAACCGAAACTCGATCGCGAGATGGTTTTTGAAACTGCAGAGCTTCACCTATGTAAAACTTCCACTGGGTAAGAACGGGCTTTCCGTGTGGTTTTCTTTTACGCCGATAGTATCGGCGGAAATTGACACCGACATGCCGAGCAGGTTTTTGCAGAAAGTGCGCAGCTGTATAGACAGGAAGGATGGGTCGGGACAAGGTGAAGCCAGTCGGTCTTGCCTGGGCACGTGAGCATAGAAAATCGCTGCTCGCTGCGTATCAGTGAGGTTCGTGGAGAGTCTTCGGGAAAGTTGCTCGTTTTCGTTGAGAGTGTACAGAGAGTAGTCTTTGCGTCGCGCGTGCCTTGTATGCGAAAAATAAGAGGCACCGGAAGTTGACACAGAGGAGGTCCATCAAGCGGAAAATGTCATCCGTGGTATGACATACACGATTCATTGTCAGAGTGACTCAACTCTTCGAGCAATTCGCTTCGGATGGTTGAAAGTGAGAATTGCCGCATGGTCGTTTTCGTTAGCCTCGATAGACATGCCAAGAAAATGCAAAAAAGATTGCTGACCTACTGTCCATAGATTAGTTGCCGCGCACAATTGACTGTAGCGCCACCATGATAGAAAGTGCGGCCTTCGGGCACCATCACGACCAAACTGGAGTTGCAGTGACGGCGCGCACAGAGGAGGCTTCGGGCTCGCGAGGGCCCCCGGCTGCTGAAAACAAAGGGAGTGGCACACAAAAGTCGATCGTTGACGTCGCAGAGGAATGTACGGTCTCCTTCGTTATTCTGCCCGACTATCCACAATATATTTGCCGCATTCGTACACAAAATGCCGACGGTCCAGTGCCTGACTGACAAGATTCTGTTCGTATCTTCATCGTGTTCAGAACGACAACTATCGTTTTGCAGTTTGGAAAAATTTGTACTATCAACATAGATCATGATCATTCTGTGCGTGTGCGGGAAATATGTACTATTGCATGCCGAGCACTACGGGCAAACAAAAGTGCTCAAGCTGGACCAAACGATACGGGAAATACGAGAGGCCTTGGAGCGGGAGCTGGCCATACCAAACTATGAGAATGCGTAACTCCCCTTTGCCCTCATCTGTCGTGGAAAAGTAGAGATCCACGGATGCTAATTCTTCGAGTTTCAGCTGCGTTGTAGCCTTAGCTAGTAATTGTGAGCAGCGTAGTGCTCGGACTCGACAGCAGCAACCACTACAACAATAGGTCAGCCAAGGGCCGGGGCAACCTAGAGACGAGCAACAGGCCCCGTCGTACACATAAAGCGCGCCTTAATGACGACAGCATGGGCGAAGAACCATGGAGCTCTGGATGGAGACTACTACTCCGCTTCTCGTCGTTGGACTCACACACGCCTGCCAAGCTGAGCGACTAGAGCCTCCGCCTTTGCGGTCCCACGGGGACACTCTTCAGCGGTTCAATCGCTCAGCAGACGGGGCGAAAGCCTCCGGCTGCGCTGCGCCCTGTTCCAGATTCCTTCGCGCCTAGTTCATATCCATGAACCCCATCGGTTCCAACCAGGACCGACGGACGAGCGTGATCGCAGTAAGACCATCGGGGGAAAAGAGGCCGCTTCGCGGATCCCTAGAGAAGGCGCCGACCTAAGCTCGGCAGGGGCCGAATCACATTGCCTGCGTGTTTGCTGGTGATTGGAAAAGTGGCGCGCCTGCCACCTCGCAAAGCTTTCGTGGCTGCCGCCGCTGCGTCATGCCGGTGGGGCACTTGGCCCCCTGTGAAGAAACTCACAGTGGGGTGGCTGGGCTTTCGGGGGGTTCGCCGGTTGGCGTGAGAAACAGGGGGGCAGGCCCAAAAAGTGCTCGCGGCGAGGGGCCTATCGGGGCGGAGTTTTCGTAATTCTCCGCAGCGCTGCGCTTGCGCCCCCGGTGCAGCATACTGCTGGCGCCCTTACTCGGCGGGGGCGGCCCCGGAGGCTGTTTTTCTTTCGTTTTCTCCAAGGGCTGCCTCGCACTACCGCCGCCCGCGCGCGGGCTTTTCCGCCAACGCACTGGGGCGCGCGCTCTGCGTTTTCTTTGTGCGCGCGCCTCCTAGATCACGCGCGCGCAGCTCTCGCCTTTGCCCCGCCCGGCCCTGCTTTGCCCGGCGGGCCGAGTGCCGAGGCGGCCCCGCGTCTTTTGGCCGCTACCGCGTTCCCCCGTGGAGCCCAGATAGCTGCGCCCCCGCTCGGACCTGGCGGACGCTCGGGGGGGGGGGCGCGCCCTCTCGATTCGCCCGGGCGTAGCTCCTGGCGCCCTTTCATGACCTTGCAGCCCCCTTCTGCGCCGGGCGTCTCGGGGCCGCTTTGCGTGTTTTGGAATTGCGCGCGCCGACGAAAGACTTCACGGTCGCGGAGCCCAACTACTCGGGCCTTTGTCCCGGACGCGTGCGCTCGGCATACGCCCGGAAGCCCACGCGGCGGGCTTTCCGGGCAAGCGGCGCCGCCATTTCCGACAAGAGGAAAAATAAGGCGGGGGTGGTTCGCTCACACGACACGGACAAAAATGCGGCTGGCACACTGGCTGAATTCTGCAAGAAGGGTCGCGCCAGCGGCGACTTCCTCGAAGCAAAAATCCCACAGGCGAGCAGCCTTGCTAGCAGTTGCGAACAACGGAGCGCCACAACTGGAGTTGCATGAGTAGACCCACCCGCAAGCTATCAATCTATATGAGCCAGGGCCTTGGTGCGCAAAAACCCGCCGGCTTGTGCGTATTTGCTTTGGATTAAGCGCGCCGAGCGGCCCGCTGCGGCCTCGGCGGGCGCTGTCCTTCGCGCGCACCGCGGAGGGGGGCCCTTGTGTGGGATCCGCGGCCCGCTCAGAGAGCTTGCCGCGCCTTTTTTGCGTGCCGCCGTACTTTCCACGCGCGGCGCGCCCGGTAATTCCGCGCGCTTCGCTGTGCATTAGAGCCCTCCAAAGCCGGGCTGGTCCGGCCCCGTTCCTTGGAGTCTTTTTGCTCTTTTTTATTTGCCACTATTCACCCTCGGGCAAAGAAAAAAAATAGGCGCACGGCCCGCCTTCGGGGTGCTCGAAAATGGGGAACCGCGCGGGGGCCCAAGGAAGCCCCTGCGGTCGTGGGGCGGTCTTCGTTGCCCTGGGTCTGTCCTCTGCACTGCCACCGACTCTGGGAGCTGCGGCCGCGCTTTTTTCTCCACTGCAGCCAGGCTGGTGGCCTCAGTGAGTGCGTGTGTCGGCTTGGGTCTCCCTCAGTCGCGCGCCTGTGCAGTTTCTCTAAAAGCCGGAAGGGTCGTTTTCTCGTCTATCGGCAGACTTCGCCGACCCCGGTTGCCGCTCCCACTAGATCCAACGACTGCTGTAATTGCTGACTTTTCTCCAGCCGGGTCCCATCCTGTGCATTCGTGACCCTCAAATAGAGAGGAGGGCGGGTTGCGCAGTTTCATACAAGCAAGTCGCTCTCTATGATGCAGCTCACGGGCGTCGAAGGTGGTGCCGTAAGTGGTACACTGCAAGACACGAGAAGCCTGCGGCAGTACGGTGTTCGGTGATAAAATGAAAAGCGCCCCGACCCCAGCGCAGACTGGCAAATACAGGAGGGGAGCGTATTTGGAAAGCTGCATGTGCAACGCAGAACATGATAGATTTTTAGCGACGCTCTGTGTTGCGCGGCGGCACAGAATCTATACATAGTATGCGCCATACCAGAGCGTCCCGGCACCACCGCTAGGCTATGAGACGAAATGGACAGTGTTTATTTTCTTCACGTGACATCGCTGTAGGTGCAGGTTCAGGTCTCCTGTATCAATCTGTACCTTCTTTGCTTCTTGCTTTCATGTGGAAAGGCGGGAGCAGCGCTTTTGCACGCGTTTTTATTTATCTGGAGCGTCGTGGGTCGCTCAGTAAACAGAAAGCGACACCAGGCTCCAAGTTCAGCCGCAGAGCAAAGAGGAAAGACAAAAACTGGCTACCAACTGATCCGACGAAAGCGCGGAAGCGCTTTTCCTGCCTGCTCTTGTTGTCGCTCGTATACTTTTTCTGAATCTGTTAAGGAGTGAAGTTTGGCCAGTTTCTGTCTGCAAAGTCGAAAATATAGCAAGTTGAAAGCTGTTGCTGAGTTTGTATACAAGCGACGCCGCGCTTGCGCAGGCCAAAGATTTCCGTTTGGACACTTTAAGTACACTTCTTGGGGAAGGGCGCTTTTTGGTATGATATCCGTCCCGGCAACCAGATAGGAATAGAACTCCGGATCAACTATTATGAAGCTGCAGCGAGCAACTCGTCGTATTTATAGTCTCGACACAAAAGCAAAATCATGAGTCTTCTGCACGAAGTTTTGAAACAGAAACGAAGACTTATCAGAGGATAGTAAGTATGTTTTTCTGTCCGGCCGAAGCAGGAGAAGGGTAGGTTCCTGCTGCCTTGAAAAGCAAAACACTCATTCAGGTATGTTATGCCGGAGGTTTTAAGTGTGACCGTTGCAGACGTCGAGGGAAGGCAAAGACAACTCACTGTTGCAGTTACGCAAGTCGCAGACGGATTTTTTTGAACGGAGCAGGGCCTTCAAATTGATACAACATACCTGGTTAATATATGTGGGTTTACTTTTGGATGGGGAGCTAATAATTAAAAAAAGCGCACACGTCATTCCATTTTTTTTGGTAAGTCTTGAAAATTTAAGCTTGCTGATGTAATCAGAGGAGCAAATGGAAGTGCGGCAAAGTCATGCCTTGGAAGCTCTTTCTTAAAGCAACTCACGGACTTTTCATGAATAGAGTTTGCTTCGACACAACGAGACCGAGGCATGGGAAGTGCTGTTTTGAAGAAATCCCATCTGACCGACTCATAGCAATTGAAAAGCAACAAGCCGCAAAGCCCTATCAGGGTGGATATCGCCACAAGGCTTCGGGTAATTGAGAAACTCATTATTTGTATATCAGTCTGCTATATAAAGTATCCGTTGGTGCTCTCCTTGAACAAAAATGCTTGCAGTTTAAATCAGTAATATTGATTACTTGCTGCCTGTAGCAGGAACCACAACCAATCCACGCGGCGTGGGCCGCGTGGGAAAAAATGCTCCTTGAAGGGTTAATTCGGTACCCGCGCCTGCATTGGTTTAGGGTTTCGGGCTTCTAAGGTTGAGGGTTTAGGATCGTCGGGCACGGGATACTCTTCCTGGCCCCCCTCCCACTCCCTGCGCGCCCTCTGTGGCTTTATCCTGTGCCCGTGCCTCCGCTCCCTCTCGCGCTTGCCTGGTGTTTCTTCTCGCCGACCCATGTGCCACCCCACGGCCATCGCTCATGTTGATGCTCTACGTAGCTGGTTGGGCTTTTGAGATTTTTTGGAAGTTGCTGAGGCCCTTCGGGTCGTTGGGATCGAAGGGTAAGGAGTTGCGATTCCTGTATTCCATCCCAATCCTTTTCTCTTGTGACCTCGGGAAGAAGCCGCATGAGGCAGGAGGCGTCAGATTTGAAGAAAAAAGCGCGATCTTTAGATTGCAGTGGTTCAAAAAAAGGGCAAGAAAAACCAACACCTTTGAAGACGGGCGAGCCATATTGGGCTACTTTCATGCCTCTGCTGGGTACAAGGGGACGCCAAGAGAGGCCAAGCGCTATACTTTTGAAGCAAAAAGACGTCCTTTTGGTTGTTCTTGCTCTTTTAGGCCTCAGGCAAGATCCGGAAAAAGTGGGTCGCAAGATCCGAAAGAAGCCAAGGGCGGCTACAAAGTTGGCCACTGTTGGTCTTCTGCCGGCCGAGCGAGGTCCGGAAGAACGCAAAGAAAAGGGCCCGCTTCTACGATAGTGCGCACATTTGCGCTTGGGCTTCCTCAGAGGTGTTAAAAAATAAGTCGCTTGCGCATCACGAAAGCGCTCGCTTTTGGCCAGATCCAGAAGACGGCAGAGGAGTTGCTTTCTCGTTATAAAGGCGGCCACTCTTCTTGGCTCCCTGCGGAAGGGGTGATCCCGGAGGAAATTAAAAAGCCACTTGCTTCTTTACAAAAGTGGTCATTTGTGCCTTCTACTGGAGGGGCCAGAGCTGGAAGAAACCAAAAGAAAAGCGCGCCTGTCCTTAGAAAAGTGGGCGCCTCTGGAGTCTTCCAGAAGGGCCAGACCTTCCGGAGGCCCGAGAAGCATCCAGCCGCTTTAGCCAAAATGCGCCATCGAAAGTGCCGCGTTTCATTTTGAGCCTTCAGGAGATTTTAAAGGCTGGGCCTTGAGGAGGTTCAAAACCTTCTGAAGGGCAAAAGGTCGCGAGCTGCCGAATTTTCTGAAGGTTTTTTGGACCCAAACGTTTCAGAGGGTTGAGAGAACACCTGCAGAAGGTCCAGACCGCCTGCGGGGGAGAAAAAGAAGCTATACTCTTCCGAGACTTGACCCAGTTCTGTTTTTGTTTCGGTCATTTTTTTACGGCGCTCGAATGTTCACAAGGTTTTTGCCCGTCTTCATGCGGCACGCCATTCGAGCCGTGGGCAAATGTGAGCGCACACTCCCGATATATGATTCACTAAGCCTGTTTCTCCTTTTGGACCTCTGGCCGTTTTCCACTTATCTTAATCAGTACCCCTTGTTTGGTATACCAAAGCATCGCAAACGGAGCGCAATGGCCTTCCCGTTGCCACATGTGCGCAATTCGATGGCGTGCCATCGTTCAAAAAGCCGGCCAGTGCTCGTTCGGGGCGAAAAAGTGGATTGGAAAGGAGCCCCATTTTCTTCAAAGACAGCAAAAACAGGAGGCCTCCAGAAGTGGAAAGGCCAAAAAAGTCAAACTTTGCGGCTCGGCTTGCTTTGTTTCGGAAAAGGAGCAACGGCAGTTTGAACTACGGCTGATGGCGTGGAGCGTTGCGTGGCTGAAATGTTGCCACCCGGGAGGCTGTCTGACCGCTTCTGGGCCAGAATATGAAAAAGACGCAAACTCTCGAGTAGCACAAGCCACCCAAAAAGACTGCGAAACTCGTGCCCGGACCATCGGCCGCTTACAAATTGAAGGCGATGCCTTTAGCTTAAAATGCTCACTCCGTTTGGAAAGTGCGACCCGGAAGAGGCCGCACATTGTCCGGGCCGAAGCAATAAAAAGAACGCATTACTTCTCGGAGCGGACGCGTGCCCTTCCTGCCCAGTTTTCGGCCTCGTTGAGGGCCAGGAATTGCGGCGCTTCCCTTTCTTACAAACGCTTTACTTGGGCGGCCCAAAAGGACTGCCGGGAAACGCGAAAACTACGCAAATCCGTGGGATTCGTCGGCTTTTGCCGGTCCGCCTGCTCTGCTCGCGCATAGACCTTCGCGCTGACTCGGACGCTATGCGCGCTTTTGTGTATCAGCATCAGCCCTTCCGGCGCGACCTGCATAAACGAACTCGGTATTGATAGTCTATTTCCATCTCCGTTTACACTTCTTCGCCATATTTCCCGTGTCTGAGAATATAACGCGCCTGCATTTCAGGCGTCATGTACCATCACGGGAGCACTCAAACCGCCAGGCTCGAGTATGCGTTCGAAGAGGCCGTCTACTGCCGAGCAAGAAGGAGCAAGTTTATAGTGCGGCAATTTTCAACTCAATGCGGTACAAGGTTCGTCCACGCCCTTACTCATGTTGCATGATCATTTGTTACATAGATAAGAAGACGCAAAGGGTATGCTTGCTCTTACGTGCCAGTTAGGAGCGCATCTTCCATATGATATTGAGGAGAAGGAGTATACAACCAAGTTTCACCGAGACACGCTATCAGACGAAGAGTGCGTGGCGTTTACAACACTTTGCCACGAATACTGCACAACTTTTCTATATTTCAGGCAAAAAGTTTTTTTACCCAATAGATAGATAGATAGCTAGCTAGCTAGCTAGCTCTACCCGGCAGGAAGACAAAACTAGTTCTAAAAAATTATTTACCTTATGCGATCAACAGGCTCGAGAATTTGTCTTCTGAAGTCAAATGACTCAGCACGCCTTCTATTAAGTCCCCTAAAGTCTGGTCTGCTAATCCAGGCGGTGGCAATTATTTCGTGCCAGACTTCTAAACAAGTTTTCTTGCCTCTTGGCGGTAGTTTGTCTAATAGAGAGCCCCCAGCTCGAGGCGGCGCCGGCGGCGCCACCTAGAACCCAGTTTGCGTCTTGGGCGGCGCCCCCAGGTTTGCGTGTTGGGCGATTTTTGAAGCGTAAAAAATTTTGGGCTTCGCGCGATTTTCGGAGATCAGAAAAGTTTTGGGCTTTGCGCGATTTTTTGAATTTTCAAAAAAGGGCGATAGTGCGAGGGTGCTAGAGCGAGGCGGACCGCAATCGAGCTTCCCTTCACTGCTAAAACGGGTGGCGTTGCGTCACTCGAGATGCCTGGCTCTCAATGCAATGCAATGCAATGCAATGCAATGCAATGCAATGCAATGCAATGCAATGCAATGCAATGCAATGCAATGCAATGCAATGCAATGCAATGCAGACAATCGACCTTCAGGAACTCAATGACAGGACGAGGGCAGCTCTTCGAGCTCGCCTGACGCGGAGTTTTTGTCTAAGAAGCTCGCGCTGCATTGAATTTTCAAAAAAGTTTCGAAGTTTGCGAATTTATTCGAAAAATTTCAGAAATATTCAGGAGGTGGGCGAATGTTGGGAACTCGTGAATATTTTGGACATTGGCGAAGTTCGGAAAAGGCTGTGGAGATAGGCACCTTCACAAACTCGAGCATATTTTTAATTTATGAAAGCGGGCAAAGTTCTTGCTCTACTTCTAGTTCGCAAAAAAATTTTTTAAGTTTGGCAATTTCAACAGCCCGAAGATGTTTTGAAAGACAAAAAAAAGTCTGCAGCTGCGTTGCGCGATTTTCTTTCCCCGGGGCGCTCGTTCATCTTCCGCAGCGCAGCAATAGGAGACATATGCCATGCCTAGGCGACTATATACTAACTATATATAGTTCATCGTCACACTTAACTAGCCACGTACGCTTCGCGTTTGCCTGTAGAAATGTTAAAGAATAACGCAGCACAGGGCGCCAAGGAATAGAAGGACGGGGCAGTAGTCGCTCGAAAAACGAGAAAGAACTAGGCGCGGACGGGCTTCCCCTGGCGAAGCATGTCGGCCCGGCGCGCCGCGACCCGCAGGCCTGAATGATCTTGCCTGGCTGCGCCTTTCGGCGTGCCGGTTTGCTTCCGCAGGGGCCGTGGAAGTCCGCGTGGCTTGCTGCATGTCCTCCGTTTGCCCCTGCCTGCCTCGATCCGTCCGGGTTGCCGGAGGTGCCTGGCAGGACCCTCTTGGGGCCACTCGGCTTCGCCTGCATGCTGGGGCCCGCAGAAGACGGCGCCGCCAAGGCCTTCCGCCCTTATTGAGGCCCGGTATGTTAGGTGGGTCTATCTCCTGGCTTTGGCTTTTCATTCAGGGCGGCCGCGGTTCGGGTCGCGCGCGCAGCGCGAAAAGGTCGGTCTGCTCGTTTCTGCGGATCGCCAGCGAGATGGTACGGAGAAGGGGCGCGCGAGCGGAGGAAGTGGGGGGCGCCGCGATCTCGAGCGCCAAGGGTTGAAGCTAGAAACACTCGCACAGCAGACATCGGACGCGGAAGCAACTTGCAGCCCCAGGAGGGCACGTGCTGGCTTGTCACCACACATCAGAAGTCGCTAGCTTTCTGCGCTATTGTGCCTCCGCCGGCTTCCCGCCGGTGGGGCGCCCGACTTTTTTTTGCGATTGCGCAGCCAGTATGTGGTTGTAGGTCTGCGCATTTCCATTTGTTTCTATCTCGATTGGGAACCGTCTCTCCTGTGCCTGAACAAGTACCGGTCAATGCGACTAACGGAAAAGGCCGCGCTCTTGCGTCGTGCCATCGCCAAGAAAGCGACTGGCTTCGGAGCGAAATAACGCCCCACCTCAACGTGCAAGAGCCATGGCGCACAGTATGGTGATCTAGAGGAGTGTTGCGCGTCGCAAATGAATTATCTTAGGCCTTGGCAAAAATATAGATTTGGATCTTGAGGGGCTCGCAGGGCAATTTGTAAAAGTCACGCCAAGTATATCGAAGAAAAAAACACCATCACAATCACAAAACTCAAATTTTCAAAATTTTTGACCATCAAAATTAAAATTTCGCTGGACTTTCGCGGCACTCCCGAACCTGTTGTATCTGGTTTTGAGTGTTGAGTTTTGCAGCAGATGATTTATGATATTGGCTATTGGCGGTAAGCTAGCTAGTTAAGAAGAGAGATTTCTGAAGACAATCGTTCAGCTTCCAGCAGACGAACAGTGGTAGATGGGGTTGTCGCCCTCTGGCCCCACCTGGGGCCAGAGGGCGACAACCCCATCTACCAAGCTTCGTCTGCTGGAAGCTGATCGTTTGTCTTCAGAACTCTCTCTTAACTAGCTTACTCAAACCGCCATTTTTGACATAACCAAATAGCTAACACAAAAATAAATACATTCGCATTCGAGAATTGAAAAGTATTTTCTTACCTGAAAATCAAAATAATTTTTTGTTCAGCTCCTGCAAAATTTTGAAAATTTGAATTTTGTGATTGTGATGGTGTTTTTTTCTTCGATAAAGTAGTTTGTGTCCTCGATACGCGCAGACCGTCGATCACAGAACGCGCTCGGTTCAGTCAACACGGGAAACAGGCACCCAAATGCCAAAGAAAGGTACGACATACGGCCAGGCTCTGCGGCCGACAATATCTTGTAAAGCATGAGTCCACTTCTACGCTGATGAAGTGATAAGCTGCAAGTTCTTCGCGTAGCAAGCATATTTTTGATTATCTATGAGTAGTATCATGGTGGTATGTACACGTAGGGAGGTCACGAACGTTGTAAGCTCGCGTCTTTTTTGCCATCTAGTGCGAAAAACGACCGGCAGTTTTGAAGCGGGCGGAGGTGTTTGCACACGAAAAGCCACGCAGTTTTGAGCTGGCCGGGGCTTTGTTCCGAAACAAGCCCCCCCGAAATTGCAGCTATTGCCGTGTATAAAGACGACGCAGAGCAGGAGCCCAAAACAAAGTGGCGCCTTAGGGCCTGCCGATTCGAGGGGCAGAAAAAACAGCGGCGTGAAAACAAAAAACCAGCATGCTGTGGGCCTCATCTTAGCCCACAGTTGAAGACAAAAAAGCGGCCAGCAAAGTCGGCTACTTGTAGGGCCTGGAGCAGGCCAAAAGCAAACAACAAAAAAAGGACGCGCCGCCAAAAGCTGAATGCATGCTGACTGGGTGCTCACGGAGCCGGCCCGGGCGGGCGCCCGGGCGGGGCCATGGCTACCTTTTTTGTTTCCCAAGAGCCTCCTTTGTTAACCTTGTAACCCTCTGCGCGATACCCCGCGCACAGGCCCCCATTTTAACGCGAACCTTTTTAACGCGCAATGCCCAGCGTACCTTTTTAACGCAAACAGGCCCCCTGCTTAACCCTCTGCGCAATACCCCGCGCAGGATAGATGGTGATGATGATGATGATGATGATGATGACCAAGAGTTTACCGCTTTTCGCCCTGTGCCAAGAATCGAAGGCCAGGGCGCCGCATGTTCCAGGCCCGATTTCGGGCACCCAAGGGGTCGACGCTCGCGGAGGCCCAGCCTGGGCCACTGCAGGTGGGCCAGGTTTTTTCTTTTAGTTGGCATGGGTTTGCCGCCTTTCGCCAGAAACCGAAAGCCAGGCCGCGCACTCTTGGCAAGGTTTCTGGCCCTCATGGGGCCGCCCTCCTGGTGGCGGCTCAGCCGGGGCCAGGACCAGCCTGCGGGAAAGCGTTCTGCTTCTGAAAGCAGCTGGGGAGGCTATAAATCGCCTACTTCACTCGCGATATTGATGGCGTGCCGCATCATGCGGAAGAATGATTTGCGCGAGGTCATGGCGGTCACAGAAGGACGCGGTCAAAGGCCGCGCAAAAAAACCGCCCTGGCCGCACTACCCCCCGAGCCGGCTACTACTAATAAAATATATTGGTAGCCAGTGGCGCCGAAAGAACGTGCGCCGGCGACTCTGTTGGCGTTTAGGTGACAAGCTGGGGGATTTGTCCTCTCTATGTGCTGAAGTCACAAGACTTCTACTTACTTAATATGTCTGGTGAGTTTTTTGCCACCGAAGCAGCAAAACGAGCGGCAGTTTGTGTGCGGCCGGAAGTCTTTTCTCCACATAGAAAGGCTGCGGCTTCTTCTAAGCTGGTAGGGCTTATTTGCCGCCGAATAAACCTGCCTGAGTGATAATGTTAATTCTATATCCGCGACGTGAAAAAAGAAAAAGAACGCAAGGGCGCCGGCAAAAGTGGCGGCCTTGTGAGGCACCCACCGCCTGAGATATCGGCGGCTTGCGGCGCTCAAAAAGGGGCGCAAGGAACGCGCCAGCACGAGCGAAACAGGTGGGCCGCCTGGCGCGGGCAGGATTTCGGCGCATCTCCAAGGGCCAAAAGGGCCGCCATTAAGGCGGCCACCTGTGCGGCGGGCAGCAGGCCAAAAGCTGTGCGCTCTAGACGGAAAAACGCCCCAAATAATACAGGAGCCGGCAAAACCCGACAGCCGGCCTGCCATGCTATTGGCCCGACGCCGGGCGCTCATAGGTCTGCGGCCGGCGGAGACCCCTGCGTTTGGGGGCGACTTTCTTTTTTGAAGACAAACAGCCAGCGCGCGACTTTTTGGCCCCAATACTAACTTCCTGCCACGCCACGAAGACCAATATATTTATAGGCGCGGCGGCGCAGTTCTCGAGACAGAGAGCGCGACTGTTCCGCTCATTGCGCTGCGCGAAAAAGACAGAAGGACGGGCCGTAGCCAGCCAAACAAAAAAAACCGCACTGACGTCACTACCCCCGCTGAGGCGGCGTAGTGTATATTGTAAATCGGCTTTTTTGGAAAAAACTGGTCGCGCGCGCTACCATAGCGTGACCGCGTGTCAGTCTCAACAAAACAAAACAGGAGTGGTTTACGTGAGCGACGAGCACGATAAAGTGATCTCAGGCACGCGGTATTTCAGCAGTGCGGACCTTTTTGCGCTCAGACTCGAAAAAATCCAAGTCATACAGTGCCATGCTCGGGGTATGTTTGCACGGAGACGCGCGCGCATGCTAAGACAGGTGAGTACTATGCTATGTGCTTTTCTGTTCGCGGCTAAGACCGTAGCTATCCTACGAGACTCGAAGAGCTGCGCCCGCTAGGCCTGGCAACACAAACTTGCGCTAGAAGGAGCAGAGTTCACAGAGTTCCAGGGCGGGACTCGTTTTTATGGCGGGGGAGAGCACCTCCGACGCCGACCCCTCCTTTTGGTTTTGCTCCACTTCTTACATGCGTCAGCGTGTGAGAACGCATAGCACTGTCATTCTGGGGGGGGGAACCCCCCCCGTTCCAGCGCGCATTGCTGTGACCGTGTGAGAAGCTCCCCTTTTTTCATCCTGGGGGAGGAGACCCCCCCACCCCACCCCACCCCCGCCTCCCTCTTGTATCGCGCACTGTGATCAACGTGTGAAAACCGGCAGCACTTTCTTCCTGGTGGGGGAAGACCCCATCCCACCCCCCCTCCCACTTTTCCAGCGCGTGCTGCTATGACGGTGCGGCAACCTGCACTATGTTCACTCGGGGGGGGGCGAAATCCGCCCCGACATCCCCGTGACCTCCATGGGGGTGAAGCCCCTCGGCCTTTCCGCCCGTAGCGAGCGGCAGCAGGCCAGGAGTGCAGCCCCGCCCGATAGCGCTAGGGAAGCGGCGCCAGCGCATGCTGGGCAAGCGGCAGCCGCGAGGGAAGCGAAAGCCGGCTAGCGCAGGGAAGCGGTAGCCGGCTTGCGCAGGGAAGCCGTAGCTGGCACTCTGAGTACGGTGTCGTTCCGTTGAGCAAGCCTCTGCCAAAGTGCCTTCTGCCTTAGTTCAGGCTGCTTCTTGTTGCCCTGTCCGGTTGCTATGATGGGTAGGGTCCCTCTCCCTGCGTGGCTAGGTGCTGCTACACGACGGACCCCGCAGAGGCAGGTGCTATCCCACGGAGGCTGACTCGTTACCCGACTCGCCATGTCAAGCCCGGCCCGGGGGCAGGCCGGCTCGTGCCCGAACGTACGCCCATACATAGTAATGGATCCGATGCCGTTCTTTCACCTGGGCCCGGCCTGAAAAGAGTGGCTCCGGAATACCTCGCGGGGCGCCAGGAGCTATGCGTTGGATCTCCGCTGGCTGCATTGCCAGGAGTGTAGGATACCTGCCGGCCGATGCGACGGCGCTGGACCACGTTCCACAGCCCCATGCTGCACCCTCGGCGTGCTCTCGTCGGTCCGACGCCTGATGCAGCTGCCCGTCAGGGCAAGCGTACGCAGGAGTGGGCTGGGCTAGGTGCGGCACATTCGTCGCACCTCCTTGCCAGGCCGCGCACCCTACCGGCGAGATGGGGAACACCATCCACCCCAAGGACACGTGGCAGAGCTTGAGGATTTATTTTTGCGGTGCTCTAAAACATTTCCATCGTGATGAAGCGATGACAAACAAACGCCAGTACTACTACTTCCCCAAACCACAGCGTAGAGACGAGAGCGCGCAGCTCGCAGTCGCGAAAGAGCAGAGGAAGCAGCTGGAGGCCGAGTTGCGACACAAGCGCGAGTATCCGCTGCAAGCGCGAGCACCCGCCTGGATCAAGAAAAATGCAAATTCTTGCGCTTGCTGCTGCTGTTTGTGTGCAATGAGAATGACGAGAACAGTGGCGCTTCAATTCATCACATGGATTGGCGTTTATGGGAAAATTATTATGAGTGTGCTGCAGGGAACGTCAAGCTGAAAGCAGCGGACATTGCCCAATTATGGCGGTTCGCTGTTTTTTTGCTGTATCTTTTATGACGAGCTCGTATCAAGAAAAGAGTCAAAGAGTTGGTAGAAATGAATGGTTGAGTATGAGCGTCAGACGGAAGGTAGCTAAGACGTGATGAGTAGCGGAATTGCCTTATGTACTCAAGCACACGCATTGTAAGCACTCTTGCATTTTCTTCGACTCAGATATGTTTGCAAATGAAAACGAGATTCAGCGGCGCATGCATCCCAGGACGTACGAAGACTTCGCAGTTCTGCACAAAGAATTGGAGATGTGGCGAGTAAAAGAAACCCGAAGAATAAAAGAAGGTAGAACTGTGGTAGTTGTTTTCTTTGCCTTCCTGAGGTTGCCCTCATGAAACAATTCTCATCTTTGCAAATAGCGCTCGTCTATTTTGCGCGACAGACTTTTTGTTTTTACACCGCATGCATTATACCCAAAATAGATCTGGACACCAGTAAGGAGCAGAAGCACCAAGCCTTGGAGCAGCTGCTGCACAAAGAGACGAGGTTGCTGCAGACCCTGGACAAGTTGAAGACTCAGGCGCACAAGCAAAACAAGGGCGCCAAGGTCCGAAAACAGCTCGAACAAATGTCACAGCGTATCCTGGGTAAAAACCTCAAAACCTCGCCGCGTGGCACGTACGCAGCAGAGAAGTCCACTTTATTTACTACATCGCGCAGAGTTCGGGTGTGAACTTACTGCCTGACCGTCTTCGGAGGTGGTTTCTAGATCCAGTCTGTGTGCCGGTTTTTACGTCGGCGCGACTTAGGGTGCATGGGGTAAAAATACGAATGGCCACGCCGGCGTGTCCGGCTACCGCTTACCTGACGTGCACAATGCGCGAAGTTGAATAAAGTCAAAAGTCTGTTTTTGTGTAGTCTACTCCATGCATCGGGCGATATTGTCTGGGGTGGTTTTTGGACAGGATACCTCCAAAGGTGTGGCGGCAAAGTGATAACGAGATTGTACGCAAGACATTTGAGTGGCTGTCTCTCCGTTGTCCCGGTAACCTCACATGGAAGACATATCACAGACGCAGTGCTGTGTGGGATTGGTTGCAGATCGATTTGCAATGCGAAAAGCTCAATTGAACAGAAAAAGCATACAACATCGTGATTGGGTTCAGAAGCAGCTGCAGGAGACGCAGGCTGTTTTGACCAGTTGCGGCCGTGTGCGCAGCATGACGAGCTTGCGTTTTTATGCAAAATGAAAGACTCAATGAGGCACTCCCACTTGAGCTTCCAATGGATTTCTTGTGAGTCGGATCGTGGCAATGGAGAATCAGCTATCTGGCGCGTATAAGCGACAACGGTCCACACACCCTACACCACTAGGGCAAAAGAACTGCTCGACCTCTTATGATCTGCAAGAGTGATGTAATCGCTTCCGACACTGGCCTCGCTCATTTCCTCCAGCCGTTTTTCTATGAGTGCGCATGTCTTGTTGCAACCAGTTGTTATTTGGCAGCATATATATGCTTAGCATAACCACGGCTGCGCGACTATGCCACTGTTGCAACGCATACCTCTACAACGGCCTCAATTTGCCCCTCCTGTCTATTGACGAAAGGCTCGACGTGCTGCTACACGTATAGCTTTGTTCTTTTTGGTCTTCGTTTTTTGACTCTCGGAGATCGGACCTTCTGGCTATCTCTTTTATTCGTCGCCACCTCTACCTCTAGGCAAAAACAAAAAGTCGTCTTGCCAAACACATCATGCACAGAAGTGGATCGTGATGTATCGGCCGTCGTGCCTCTGCCGACCGGCTCTCGTACGAGGGATCTGGTATTAAGAATAAAGAGAAGAACTGGAATAAAAAAAAGAGAGAGAAAACTCGTTTATGCGATACTGGCCGCCACGCAATTTCTTTTTCTACGCATTCGCCGTGGCGCACTAAATTTACATGGGTCGCCGGGAAAGGTCGGCGGGCCAAACACACAACGCACGGAAGTGAGACTATGTGTCAGCCGTTGCGCTTCTTTTACCGAGCGATCCTCGTACGAGGGGGATTGGGCGTGATGCTAGCAATTTACATCGGTTGCCCTCGCCGCGCCACCTCTAGGCAAAAGGTTGCCGCGCCAAACATACAACGCACGGAAGTGAGTCGTTTTCGTCATGTATCAGCCATCTCGCCTTGTCTACCGTCCGATCCTCGTGCGTGGGGGATCGCGCGCTGCCCTTCGTGTCTAGTACTGGCTATCACGCAGTCTCTATGTAGTCGCTGTTCCGCACGAAGTTTGCGCTGGTCGTCGTGCCACCTTTAGGTATATTGAGGTTCTTGTCGTTCCAAACCCACAACGCACGGATGTGAGTCATCATTTTTATGTGTCTACTTTTCGGCCGTCGCGACTCTACCGACCGATCCTGGTACGAGGGGAATCGGGCGTGTCCCTTTGGATACAAATAAGTACGCACCGCACGACGGCAGTGAGTGGTCACTATGTATCAGCCGCCGCCGCGCCTCTACCGACCGACCCTCGCACGAGGGGAATCAGGCGTGGCTCTTTGGATGCAAATGTAAGAAATCATATCCAGAATGAGTCCGAGTTTATTCCTGATTCTTAGATCAATTTGCAATGACGTCTGCAGGTGAAGTGGACGGTAAAGGAGTTCGACTGCAATCTGACCAGAGACATAGTCGACTTGATTGATCGAGAAGCCGACATGTTGAACCGAGGCCGCAGCGAGTCGAGCTTCGCTGGCCTACGAAAACGGCTGGCAAACTTGTTCCTCCAATTTGTCGAAACGCCGGACTTCAACCCCGAGGCGAGTCGATTCCAGCAGGTTCCGCGGGACATGATTCGTCAGACCGCAGTGCAGCCGCTGTCTACCGTTCCGCTCAACACTGCAGTTGGCCGAAAATGACCAGAGGAGGAGAACCAGCATGTCCCCCGGTTGGCCCGATGCATCAGTTTCGCGTTACTTGTTGTGCTGCCTGATTCCGAAGTAGCTTTCATGCCCAGCCAATTATACTATATGAATACAGCCCTATCCTATAATTTAATGAATCTAAATACGCTCGTTCAAGGTTTGGGCGTTTTGCTTTTCCTTTTGTTAATGACTGACCCGCATTATCTCAAGCATGCTGCAATTGTCAACTGATATTCCGTGAGCAATGTGCTTCAGGAATGCGCAGGGCTTCCACTTAGGTAACAGATTTTTCCGCTCTATAATTCAACCGTGTGATGATTTGCTACACGGAAAACAATCCGAGAACATTTGGCGCTCAGGCTCCGGCGGTTTGGAAGCAGTTGGTTTAGTCTCTTCGCAAGACCACGACCATACGGATGCATGTTTCATGTATATAAAATCCCGCGGGACGTCTGCCGCGATCAACCGAGACCGAACAGATTTCAATCGAAAAATAGGAGTCGTGTGGGAATAGCTCTGCCATCGTTGAGTATGTGCTGCATTTTATTCAGACCGTGGCTTTTTGTTTCTCTTTAATCCACTTCGCAGTTTTCGATCGCGAGGCGATGCTGTTTTTCTGATTCGCTGTAGTTTCGCGCAGTCCTGGAACTATGGATCGAGTCTTGTCGTTCTAGCGAAAGGCTGTTACTCACTTTTCTGTAAAAACTAACTCAGGAAACGCAAAAGCAAAACCAAAAAGAAGTAGAACGAAGCCCGGCCCCTTTTTTCGTTACCCCTCCCCTTTTTTTCTTTTTTTCTAGTCTGCGAAACAGTAAAACGAGGTGCGTACCCCGCGCGTCCCATCGCACGATAGATAGATAGATAGATAGCGATTACAACTCAGAGCGGAAGCCTATGGACGTAAAGTCGTTGGTTGAGCGAATCATTGTCAGCAGCCCGCAAAAGCCCGCAGCAGCTCGCTTTATCGGGTCTCGCGGTTTTCGCCGAAAAATTAGATCAACCCGGTGAATCATCAGTAGGACTCGATGCTTAATACGCTGGACGTTTTTCTCCTACGTACTACTTACTGCCTCGCTTGCGGATGTTCGCGCATACATGAAGGGCGATTTCTGTAGTTGTTAGAGAGTAGAGGAGTCGCTTCCAGAAGGAGTGAAAGCGATCGGAATCAGTCACAGTCAATAGATGGGCTTGGCATACAGTAGCATTTTTCAGCGACTGCCCCCCGGGGCCCGCGTGGTTGTGATGGGACCTCAGAACGCGGGCAAGAAGACGTTGGTGGGCCGGCTCAAATTACAGGAGGAAAAGATCGTAGTTCGCATGCCGGATGCATTCAGCATTCGAGCCTTTCGCACGCCTCCGACCACCGTGACCGGATCTGGCCGGGCGGACGGCGTAGGAGATGGACCACGATATGCATTGCAAACATAGTATCCATCTGGGTCTGCGAGGTATTGATGCTAATTCTTGAATGACAAAGCGACTGCTGCAGGAAGCAACGGGTCACAAGTGTTGTAGCGCAGGATAATTGGCTCGTCTTGTACATGACAAGCCCGGTTGTTGTCTGCGCGGATTCCTACAAGAGAGGTAGCTTGTCCCCAAGTGGCGACGAAGAACGGGAGCAGCAGAGCGCGGCGAGGTTCCGGCACTGCAATGGCTCCCTTCTGTTTTCAGCATAGCAAGCCGCACTGGCCACACCTCGCCCCCCGTAAAGGATAGAAGTAGCCCCCCGCAAGTGCGGCCAATGCCGTCCGCGCGTGGTCCCATGCTGTGCGACCGGGGCCAAGGTTTTGGACGGTCCGTGACGAACGTGCTGGACAGCCAGGAGATCGTATGATATCCGGGGCGCGATCTCGCACTCTCCGGCCGGCTCGAGGTTGGTGGGAGGTGGCGCCTCGCTGAGACCGGGCTTTGGCAATTCTTGGGGGCGCCTTTCTGAAACGCCGAAACCCGCAGAGACCGGGCCGACCGGCCAGGCAATCGTTCGCTACCTGCTCGCTTCGCATGTTATTGATAGTCTGCCTGATGCGGGTTGGGCGTTCGCCGGCTGACTAGGCGCGCAGCTTTTGCCTTTCCCGGCTGGGTGGTAGAGCAATCTGTGGCCGGGGTACGTCGGAGGGTGTTGCTTCGCCATTCCTTTTCTCCGCGTATGACAATCGCCTCGAACAGGGACTGCCAGCAAAGTGGGGCGGCGCTGCGACAAGCATGGAAGCCGAGAGGGGCAGCGCTACACTTCGAAGCGCAGGCGACAGGGCGTCAGCCACAAAGAAGCGGCGAAGGGCTCCGGGTGGCTGCCTATGCGAATCTGTAGCGCGTCGCCTGGGCTGTGCCGGCTCCCCGCGAGAATGTGTCTAAGGCAGGCCGCTAATCTCCCATGGGGGCCACGGGGTTGATCGGGTTGAATCATGAGCAAAACAGCCAATCTACCTGGTAGATGTAGGCGGCAGCGCGCCTCCCTGCGTTGCGTTACCACAGAACTTGCCGGAGGGGTGTCAGTGATGCGCGTGCGCCGGCCAGCAGCGCAAACAGGCCGGCCGGCCACAGGCCCGGCGGGGTTGTTCACATTGGCGGCATGGGCAACAAGAAGCCGCTGCGCAAGAACGGCAGGCACCAGCGAGCTTGTTGGCGCCACGACAAAGGGCGACGGACAGGACGCGGGCGAGGCGTGCAGCACGCAGGCGGGCCCAGGTGCAACGAGGCGCCTACGTCCAGCGCGCGCCCGCTGAGTGGTTTGCCTTGTTGCCAGCAGGCCCGGCGAGCAACCTACTGCTGCAGGACACGCGGGCAGGCCGAAGAAAACAAGCGTGGCAACGGCGGGGGATGCAGCGCAGGGAGCGCCGGCGATGTATTGCGATGGCGGGGGGCGCTTCGGGTCAGGGCAAACCGGGCGCACCGGAACACGTAGCGAAGGCAGGGAAGCAGGCGAGGCGATGCGCCGCAGGGGCAGGGAGCGAACGCCCGCGAGTGCGATGTTGCGTTGGCTGCAGTGTTCCCGACCTAGAATTGTTTGCAATGGATGCATGACCTGCGGAAGCAACGCCGTCGGTGCTGTGCCTTGATTTAACACGAAAAATCTGGGCCAAGTACGCTGCGGATTTGCGGAAGTACTACAGTCAAGCGGAGTGTCTCTATGAGAGTGCACAAGCCCTCGCCCACGTCAGTTGAAGGGCATCTGCAGAAAAAGAACAAGGGGTAGCGAAGTGGTCGCAGCCCCTGTATGATACACTGGGAAAGGGGGAGCGGTGCACCCGCATAGTTGCATTTTCGTCGTTGACAGTAGTGACCGAGATTCGCTACTGGACGCCAAGGATCTGCTGCGCCGGTTGCTGAAAGACCCTTCCGTCACGGATAGTGTTATTCTGGTGCTGGCAAACAAGCAGGACGTGGACGGCGCACTGTCGGTGGGCTCCGTGACACGCCTGTTGGATCTGGAGCAATTCAACAGCTTGATCTGGCGCGTCATTTCCACATCCGCGCTCTCTGAGCAGGGCGTCTACGAAGCCTTGGACTGGATGAGCCGAACAATCGTCAAGAAGGCGGAGCTCGATGCAGATTGAGATGATAGTGCGTGCCTAAGCAAGTGCGAAGCACTCACGCGCTTGGCTGTAGCAAGCCAGCCGGAGTAGAAATGCAGCGCCGCGAGTGGGAGCACGTACTATCGACAGAGGCGGTCTTTCTCGGATAGTACATTCAAGGTCTGGGGGAGCAGGTTCACTACGGACAAGCGAGTAGTGCAGAGTTTAGATCTATAGAATACTGCTATTGGGAGTTTTCATCCTGTGACTGTTGCTTTGTGTTCCTACGGCCGCTTTTCGGAGCAGTGCCATTATTTGTGTAGAATACTGCGAAAAGGCCCTTGGACAATTATACTAATGAATATAGGACTATAGTATGTAGCTAGCAGTAGCACGGGCGGTCGCTCCGCGACCGCTGGAGAGGTGTGGAGTATACTAAAAAACGACGGGCCCGATTTCCTAGTGGGAAGGCTGCACCAGCCGCGGGGAAGGGGTGGGGGGCGAAAACCCTACAAGCACAGGGCTCGTCCGCGCGCCTGAGCCCCCTAGAGAAACACAAAGGCGTGGCAGCGGCCCGCCCAAGTCCCCCGGAGCAGGAGAAGCTCCGGGGAACAGAAAGGACGCCTGGGGCAGCCGCAAACGGGAAGGGGGCGAGCCTTCCGAGCGGTTCCCGATTTGCGAGGACCCCTCCAAGGCGGTGGGGCTGCTTTTGACGGGACCCACAAGACCGCGGACGCGGAGCATGCAAAAAGAAGGGCCTAGCCAGCCCGCCACCTGCAGCCAGCACAGCGGTGGGGCTTGGCGCGCTGTTTTTGGGAATCATATTTATACATAGGGCGCCGAGAAAAGGCGCGTCCTGTTCTTTGTGCAGGGCGGCGGGGGCATCCACACCAAGAAGGGGCCACCCCCGCGAGGCAAAACGGGGCGGCCCAAACAAAGCGCAAAGCCATCTCCGGCGCCGTGGCATGGCCGCAGTTACTTCGCATGCACCTGCGGGCACAGCATCACGCGCCGCGCCACCCCTGTCCAGTATCTATTAACTCGCCCTCTTAGGGTTGTGCCCCATTTTCCCGGGGACGAGCGCCACACGCACACCGCGCTAGCACACAGACACGGCCTGCACGGCGCTAGTTACTCCACAGGGCAAGGGAAGCCAGCAGCGCGGGCGAGCTGTGGCGGAACCTCGGGGCGAACCGGCCCGCGAGGCACTGGGGGCAAATTTCTACTAGTAAGTTTTCTACGTAGTAAACTTTCTACTAGTAGCCTTACTAATAGGTAGAATTTTTGCTCCCTTGTTCCGATAAACTTACTAGTGACGTTGTTTACCAGTAAGAGTTTGCAGATTTTCGTAAACTAGGAAGATTTCACTAGTAGAAATCACACGAAGCGCCAATCGCATTTCTTGCCGTATAGTAAGTATAGCTGGTATTGCGAGGCCACCGAACGGCTCTAACCAGGGAGTTTTTTTGGCTTCTCCCGCGCAAAACGACTGGCAGTTTTCAATCCTACAGAGAGTTCCTATACATGAAAAAAGTCACAGCGTGCCAGCCTGTTTGGCTCTCCGGACTCGAAGTGTCGTTATGTGAGGGATAAGTCGGCGCTCGTCCTTTCGAAGAGTTATATTTATTTTTGCGGGAAGAAGTAGGAGTTGAAGTAGGCTCAAACGCTTGCACGCGTCTGCGTCGTCGTTTTGGACTGGTGCAGATAGTGTCGAAAATTTTGCAAAAGGGTGGCGCACTGCGTTGAGATTTTTGGGGCCCTCACTCGCTGCTTCTTGCCATCGCGTCCATAATAAATACTTAAGGCTATTTGTCATGATTTTGGTGAGACTGAGTGGCAAGAAAGAGCGAGAGTCTCCTCCTTGCACTGCGTAGTGAATAAGTAATGGATCTCGGTTTCAAAGACTGGAATCGGTGAAGAGGCTTCTGCACATCTCTACAGCATGCAACGACATCGCGCTCGGAATAATACATCGTTTTAGAAGAATCTTTAAGTTCAGGTTGCTACTCTTTGGAGGAGAAGCACGGCACTGTTTGTGATTTTTACTCACTCAACTTCATACATACTCTTTTCGTGCCTTCTGCGGAGCAAGCGCAAGTCCTGTGATGCCAGAAGTTGAGGCAAACGAACAGCAAGGCGGCGCAAGCCCAACCGCGCAATCTGGGAGCGCAGAGTCACTTTCTCCTGAACGCAGCCCCGAGCTGAGTCCCGCAGGTCGCATATCAGAAGCGAGTCATGACGATAGCTTTGTGCCAAAAAAGTTGAAGCCAGAACAAATTCGGCAACTCAGCAACCAGTCCCTCGGCGACGTCGCAAACCAGTACCACCAGCGGAAGTTTCCGAAGGCCTTTCGTATAGGATTTGTCTTGTATTGCGTGTGAAATTTGAATTTCGCGAGAAGTACTCTTTCGCATGCTTGTCGTATTGGAGGGCGGTTGGGGCAGTTCGTGTCGCTGTGTCAACACCAATTTGGTCATTGACCTCTCTGGTACTACTGATAGCGAAAGTAATTCCTGCACCTGTTTTATTGTATTGATGTATCACTTAACAGGCCAGCGAGACAAAACAGTGGAGATAAATAATTACGCGGGCGTATCGTGTGCAAAAGCTATACCGATCCATAAGCAACGAGACATCTTTTGCCACTGCACCGCGAGTCACAGGGCCACAAGCCCATGATGCCAGCACGATAAAGAAATTTCCCAGCGCGCATTCACGGATCAGTCCGGAATACAGACGGTAGAAATATACGACTATGCAGGCTTGGTTCGAAAGTCAACTTTCATAGATATAGAGCTTTGCTGTACTAGAGAGGACATGTGGAAGACATTAACTCACGAGCATATATGTGCCCCACTCTAAGCGCGATGTGCTCTCGTCGGTATCTGTGAAATGAGGACGCGAAGTGTCTCGAAGGCCCCCGTGAACAAGACGATCACACGTACCAGCTGACGAGCAGAATGCTTCCAAGCGACTCGCTTGCCTGCTCTGCTTCCTCGCTCTTCATCCTTGGTTCCCATGCTCCTTCGTCATCTCTCCTCCTTGAAAAATTGAAATTGTCAGTGTCGTGTGCTATTGTTGTGTTTCTCTTGATAAAACTTCTGTCCTGTCGGATATCATTTTGCACAGGATAGGCAGCTGGTATCATTCCTTGCACTCTGGTGGACGGAAAACTACACCTGTTACTCAATCAGCCCAGGCTATGGAGGCGTTGGGTGGGAAGTTGTCAAGTTGGGAATAATTTGTCATGCATAGACGCGACAGCTCCGACACCGACAAGTTGGACGTGGATTCGCCATTTTGCAGCGAAGCATGACAAATTTACTTTAGCCCCTGATCCTGAACGGAGTTTTTATTTTTAGTTCTGGCCACCCGAATAGCAATAGCTCCGCAGCGACTTCATTGAGCCGCATCTATGATGCTTGTGCTCAGGCCCTTTCTTTAGCATTGTATGCAACGCGGAGCTTTGGCCCGTGAGCTAGAAATAAGACACATGGCGAGCGTTCGTGGTTGCGGTCTGTGTAGTCTGACAAATCATTTTGCTTGCGACGTCGCTACATTGCTGGGATCATGAGCGCTGTTGTCCTTTCCTTAGAATAGAAATCTGCGCTCGCCCCTGGAGCAGCTCTCCAGCACAGGGAAATCTGCTTATTAGTATATCAAAGGTTTCTGCGGCTCCTAAGGAATTTGCTACAACGCTGCTGCTGCAAAGCGGCGCATCAGGGGTGGCCACTCAAGGTCGAGAAGCTGGCTAAGTGCTGCTGCCACTGAGAAAAAACTACTGTTGCGGCGGCCGCCTTAAGATTTTTGCCAAGCTGCCACTTTGTAACAGCGGCGCGCTTAAAGGCCGTGAAGGCGGAGGCTCTTTTCTTAAGGAGTTTGCTGAGGGCTCCTTAGCAGCTTTCTACGGAGCTCGCTCAGGGCTTCTTACCCGATTCCCAAGGAGCTTTTTCAGGGCGCTCCTCAGGAGTTTGCTAAGGGCTCCCGAGCGGCCTCCTTAGGGGCCCGTGCGCTTTGCCTTTTGCGCTTTGGCCTCCTGGCCTTTTCGCTTTGGCCCGTGTTCTCGATGTGGCTCAGACGCGGGCGCTAAACTTAGCAAGGCAAGGCGTGAACTTTTGCCATTGCGCCTCCCATAATGCCGCGAGCGCAATTTGTTTGGCTGCGGTTTGCTACTGTATACCAAAAAAAAAAACGCCGCCGGCGCTCCCCGACCTGATTCCCCGGATTTCGGTAAATGCGAACAGTACTCAAGAACCCTCGCGGAAGAATTAGATCCCGCGGGGCCACCTCTTTTTCCGATCTGAAGTTGTCTATGTGATATTTCGCTGCGTTTTTATTTTTGTGATTTGTATAAAAAAAAAAGAAAAATCCCGCAGGTTGAAGAGATCGAAATCGGAACGGCGACGGAGCTGGGGCGTCGGGTTTGCTTTGGCCGTTTCGCCTTGCTTCGCTTAGGCTCGCCTCTTTTTGCATTGGCAGGCCGTTCCGCTTTTATCTTTCCGCCATGCTTGATTCTTTCGCTTCGGCCTCTTGTTTCGGTATCCGGGTAGACCAGGGCCCCTGCTCAGACCAGGGACCCTAGACCAGGGCACCTGGTAAAACCCGGTCCCCTACGAGCTGATCGCTGCCGCGGGGTGGCCTACTCCTGGCCGAAAAATGTGCGCCAGCTTGCCAGAGTGCCAGCGGCCCATTGGCGTGCGCCCGTTCTTTGCAGACGATTTTGTAGCGGATTTCCGAAGGGAGGTTCTGCAATCCTTCCTGGAATCCGCTGGCCAAATCTGGCACATGCCTTCGGGGAGGGGCCCACGCCACCGGGGAACGGCCGACAGACGCGGCGGGAATCAGGCCCGAGGCTGCCGGAGAGGATTCATCCTTTTCGAAGTCCCCGTCTGCCTAAATCGCGCCACGCCCTCGGGGGCCGGCCGATTCAACGGCCCGGCAATAGGGCTCAGACCATCGGGGATGGGCCGCGGGGGGCGGATACTCCGGGAGGGATTCTGGGGCGAACCCTCGGCGGAGTCCTCTGCCCATCCAAGTCGGATACACAGCGCCGGGGAAAGGTCGACGGCCGGGGCTGGCCGAGGGTCGGTGGGGCTTCTGCGGAATCCCCTGCCCGGATTGGTCCCCGGCCTTCGGGGGTGGCCGGGGGAGAGCTGTGCGCAGGTTTGCCGGATCTCACATCTTGGCCGCAGGCCGTTCGGGGTTGTCTGTCGTATCCCTCCTCTCGATTTTGGCGCGAAGCCGTATCGCTTGCACCATGTGGCCACAAATCGAACCGTGCAGCGCCGGCGCGCTACATTCGTGCGCAATCTCAAGAGGGACGGCCCTAGAGCGGGGGCAGGGGCATTCCGGGAAATTACTTTCCCCGACCGAAGCGATAGCGTTCGGAGTCGGTGTCGGACTGTGGGTCTGAGTGGCCGCGCCACCGTCTCGAAGCGGAGAAACAGGCTCGGCAGACCGGCTGCCGGTAACGCCGGTCCAGATGGACCCTGCCTGGCCGCGGGAAGTGCGCTTGCTTGACGATCTCCCACCTGGGTATTCCATACAAGCACGGGAAGAAGGCCGGGGTCAGGTGGTATGACTTCGGAGGAAAGAAAAAGGACAAACTATTATCCCGTGTGAAGTGGTCCCCATCCCGATGGTCGTGTCGCATATATACTCAAATATATAGTGGATGCGCAGCAAGTCATTCGGTTTCCCGTGACAGTCGCTTTCTACCATTGTTGGGCATTTTCGTCAATAGTCTAATAAGGATAAGGGAGTGGTGCTACTATACACGCTGAGCACGCGACGGCGCTGGGCGTCAGACGTATTGTGCGGAATTGTGAAAGTTTCTGGATTTCTTGTGTTGGAACTCGTTACGTGAGTCTGGCATGGGGGTGGTTTTGCACGGGATAAGTATGAAATTGAGCTCCATGCTCTCGCCCAAGAAAAAATACAACCCGGTAACTCGCACACCTATGTAAGTATGCTACTTACGGGGCGTAACTAACTAGTGAGTCACTGCTGTTGTAGTGATAGTCTTCGCTATCACTTATTTTTCTGTCAGGGATTTTCTCGTAAAAGGCTCACGTAGAAGTGAGCACAAGTGGCTCTTCGATCAGGAGTCTCAACGTTGAATATCAAGTTGTGCTGCAGTCTTCTACCCATCAAAAACAACAAACGCTGTGCGTTTTTGGATGGGCTTTCTTAGTATTGCAGCGTCAGTCCCGGTCGTGAATCTTTCTTATGCGGTCTTTTCTGCACATAGTCTGTGCATCGCGAGATATTTTTCGCAGATGGTGTTACACGGATACAATACATATAACGCGACGCCGTCTTTTTCTCGGGTGGGGAGAGTTTTCGATATGATTGAAGGTGGAGTTACCAATCGAGTGCGGTAGTGAATGATTTTTTTTTCTAAGCGAAGTAAAGTCATGGTCGCGTAAGACTCCGAGCTTCTCGTTCCTATTGGTGATGTACTCATGTTGGGTCGCTTGACATGCACGAAGAAGAAGGAGATAACTGCTTGCTTCAAAACAAGAGAGACAAAAACCATGTACATAGCGAAAAAATTTCCTCAGCCTGCCGGAAGTTCACGAAGTACACATACGGCCTCTTCGCGATTGATACGGACTGGGCTTCAGCAGATGTGCTGGACTATCGATGTTTTAGACAGGGCGTTTCAAGACGGTGCAAGCGGTTTGCCTTGCATGATGTGTCTCAGCAACAGAAAATATTAGATATCGCGGGCGGCTTTTTTGGCATCTCCCTCGCAAAACGACCGGAAGTTTTCAAGCCTGCCGCGGTTTTTTTTCATAAAAGAGCTTCACTTTCTAATTGGCCAGGACTCCGCCGTCAAAGAACCCCGACGGAATTGTATTTGCCTAAAGTCGACACATGGGAGTCGGCACAAGTGACTCCCCAGTGGGGCGCCCGGCATTTCAGATGCCGCCGCTTGAGGGCGCCCAGAAAGGGCCCTCAAAAAATTGCGAACAAACAAAAACCGCGAACCCGCATGGAGGTGTGGGCGCCACTTTGGCCCACTTTGGAAGGCTGCAAAAGTGGCAGCCGAAATGGCCCACGTCGGTGGCGCACTTGTACCGCGGTGGGCAGCGCAAAGCGTGCGCGCTTTTGATTCAAAAAAACAAAAGCGCACTAAGTCTGCCAAAATCGTTAAACAGCCCGCATGCTGCGGGCCCGGTTTGTGGCCCCCAAGGGGCCGGCCTTGGCGGGGACCAGGTTTGATTTTGTGAAGTCGGAAAGCTGTTAAGGTATGGCCGCGACCTATGTTACATGTGCGCCAGGCCATGAGGGATAGCATTATGCGCGCGGCGGGTATGGCGCACGGCAGGAGCAGGGCCCTGGGAGCCCGGATGCCCCAATACGTCGAGCGCCTTGACAAAAAAGCCGCAAAGAAACCACGGAGAGAGGCGGCTGCCTGTTATATAATGGTAGCGGCGTCGGGTTCTGCGTGCGAACGCGAAGTCAATGCAAATATGCCGCTGCGTCGAGTGCCGCAGATCTGAGGGCCTACATCAGCCCACCCCTTTGCATTTTTCTATGAAGTGACTTCACATGGAGCGTGCTAATCTGGTGGCTTTTTTGACATGTCCCGCGCAAAGCGACCGGCAGTTTTCAAACGGCCGGACGTGTTTTTTCACAAAAAAACAAAAAGCCTCTCCCTATCCAGCGATCCTGGCAGACCCGGTGCTTACTCGCCGGCGGATTCTACCGACCAGCGCATGAAAAAACGACGCAGATGAAGAAGACGAGCCGACAAAAATCGCGCCCTTCTAGGGCGCGCCCGGCCTCGGATTCCGCCTATTTGGGGCGCCCAAAAAGGGACGCCAAAGAAGCGGCAGCGCGAAAAATACAGCGAAGCCGCATAGTATGGGCCTTATTTCGGCCCACATTGGGGCTCCACAAAAGTTGCCAACAAGGCCGAGCACTTCGGAGGCCGGCGGAAGGCCATACGTTGCGTTTTTGCGACAAGAAAAAATAAACACAGCGCCGCCTGCCGAAAAGTGAAAGCTAATCCGCATACCTTGGGCCCGAGTTCGGGCGCTCAAGGGGCCGGTCCCGGTGGCCGGCCAGGCTGGGCCATAGCATGCGTAGAGGGCTCCCCTTTTCGAACTGAAGCGGCTGGCAACTTTGGGCCGCGACTTTTATCGGCCGCCGCGCCGTCGCGCAGGCATAACATTAAGCGCGGCGGCATGTTGGTAGCCATAGAAGTGCGGGTTCTTGGCTTGAGGACAAAAAACCCGCTATGACCTCACTACCCCCCCCCTTGTCTCTATTCAGAAGCCGCGCGCAGGCACGCAGTCCCGGCATCCCCCGCGTAGCCGCCCAAACCACTCAAGATACCGGCCCACGGAGGAGCCCGGCCGTTCTGCGGCGTTTTATTTTGTGTTCGAATAGGCACCGGCACACAGACGTCACGGGCTGCGCTGCGGCACTGCTGCTTGATGACACTTTACTATAGAGGAGGGCGCCCGCACCGCTGCTGTCGACAAGGACCGCGCCCGGTCGTTAACAGGGCTTCGCCGTCTTGGGGCGGTGTCGCGGGTGGCCCCTACAAATTGCAAACCGGCTGAAAACGGACCGGAAGGTAGGCGTCTGATAGGGCTTTCCCCCACGTCCTCCCGGAGGGTCTTGAGTAGTCACTTGCGACATCATACATACCGCAATGAGCTTTCCTCTTTAGGGGGAAATTTAAGCGTCACAAGGTGGGACGGGCTGCACCTGCGAGCCAAGATCCCAAGTAAGGTGAAATTAGTACCGTCAGGATCAATCTCTGATGTCGCTTTGAGAAGCTGCGGGAGTGATTCGTTTCTGCGTGATTTAGCCTTTTTCCATTTTGAAATGTCCCTGATTGGAACCGCTATACTCACGAGGTGTCCGAGATCTACACACGAAAAGAAAGCATGGAAAGAAAATGCTGTCTCATAAAGACGTTGTAGATATTTATTTTGTGAAAAATCTTCTATTCGCATAACTTTTGCATTTCGTTGCGAGCGTTCTTGCTCGTGGTCCCGATACAGAGAGAACAGAACAAAAAATGTACAGAAAGTGTTGCTGCAGTGAACTGCGACTTACACTTAGCATGATGAGTGAGACTTTCAGTTTCTGAATCTACAGTAAGTTTGCATGCCATAGTGGTGAGCATTTTTTTCTCGGTATACGAGGTACTTTATGATCTCGGGGAGACGTACACCCATACCTTAGAAACCGTTATAGACGTCGCTCGCGCTCTCCAGCGACTTTTCAAGGAGCCAAATGGTCACGCGATCGTTGGGTGAAGAAATATTTTTATAAGAAAAGTAGAAGGCTTGCATTTTGATTTTGGACGCTAGCCTAGGCATGCCATGCCTACGCACGAGTTTCAGATACAGCATGCGTGTGGAATTGAACTAAACTAAAGCAAGCGGCGGGCTTCCCCTGTCACTTTAGCTAGGCAAACCGCTGAGGCTATTGCTAGAAGAGAACCTGAGAAGCTTTTTTTGGAAATGGCTTTACGGATTTATCATGTGATTGGGATTTTTGTTATTGTTTGTGAGAGCCAGCTTTTGGCTTTTGCTTTTGGGCCGGAGTCTTGGGAGATCGGGGCTAGCTAGTGCTGGGGCTTCTCGGGGGTCGAGATTGCGACGTTCTTGTTTCTGTCTGCCGTCCACGTCTTTGAGCCATTTATTTCCCTGTGGGACGTGCTGAATGCGAATGGCCCTCGTGGACCGGCATCTGATCTCGGCAAGGATCTTCGTGACAGGGATCGGGAAAAACTGAGAAAACGAAAAGGGCGAAATAAAAGAAAACAAAAGGCGGCCGGGGCGTTTACATTTGGGGGGGACGCTGAGGGCTACCACCGGTGTGCTAGGATAGCGGAGACGGAGAAAAGCGGAAGGTGGGCAAGGGCAGGGCGTGGGCTGGAGAGGTTCTCTACCCCTGCCTTGCCTGTCTCCGCTATTCCCCCCTTCGTTCTCTTTTCCCATGGACTATGTCCTCCTGCCCCTCGACTCCTCTCTCCGCGACCTACGCCTCGCGCTACTTCTGCACCCGAAACGGTACTGGTGCTCCAGCTGCTCCGCTCGCGTCGGCTCGCTCACTCTCCCCCGCCACGGCTGGCATCGACCTTCCCTTTCTTGCAGTATTCAGTCAGTCCGCGCGGCGCCGATTCTTTCTTTGCCCACGGCTTCGTCCAGTTCGTGCTCCCCTCCTACTTTCCCGTCGCTCTCCTGCCAGTTTGCGCCCCCTGGAGTTTCCCTTGCAGTTCGTTTTGTGCCCTTGTTTTCTGTGTTTCCGCAGTTCGCAAAAATGTGACTTCGGGCAACCAACAGGAACTTGCAGATAGCACATTCGGAAGGCAAAGGCGTGTCTCCACGTCAGGACAGGCTTCCACGCTGCCTTACACTAGTCGAGTGAAGGCCCGCCGCTGTCTACTGCAGGGCTACTTCAGAAGCTCCGCCGTGCCGCCACTAATTGCACTGGTGGCGACTGCACAGCGGAGCCAAGGCGATTAAATCATTATCATCGTCGTCATATGACAACTAAAAAAACTACTTACTTACATGAAAAAGCTACGATAGTGATTGAATCGGGTACGGGTGTGCTCTCCTAGATGATACACTTGGCCACTACTACTCAAGAGCGGGACAGACTGGTGCAAAGCGTGGCTATATTGAAGAAAAAAACAGTGTTAGTGGAAAACCAACGCACAGCAGATAGAAGATGCAAGACAGTGGCTACGCCTACACTTGTCACGTTCGCCCAACACCGTAGGCTACTGCTGATGTATTCCATGCGTGTTTTCACAGGCTTTCAGATGCGTCATGCGGAGCGAGCAACTTACAGATGCACTCAGCGCAGCGATTGACAGCTTAGAGGTTCACTAGCACAGTTTTCTTCTTTGATAGGCGGCTTGAGAGTGGTAAGGTGCAAGTCGTTTTGCCCGCTCCGTTTTTTTATGAAACAACAAGAAAGCAGCAAAGGTGTTTTGGAATGTGTACGACATGGATTTTTTATTTGTGACTGTTCCTTGCTTGCTTGATTCGATCCTCTGTGAAAGACGAAATCCTAAATCAGATGCCGTCTGCTTTTACAATGCAGCCGAAAGTTACCACGTTTACCTGATGCCGGTCCCCTTTCTTGCAGCAGACGTGTTCTGCGAAGTCTCCTCGTCTATGGACGGTGGCAAGCGAGAGTTTCAGTGGATCCCGCACGACATTTATCCAAGAAAAAAACTTTTTCTCTGTAACTTTTCTCGAGAGCAGCAAGGGCAACATCACAAAATTCTCGCTGCGTGTTATAACTGTATCTAGAACGGGCTGCCGCTCCGCGACCGGCGCCCTGACGACGAGGGAGCGCAAGTTGAAGCGAGGAGAGAAAAGCACACCGAGCCAGACACCATGGCATCGCCTCAGTGTTCGTGGCAATAGACGGACAACCAAAGAGTGCCGCCGTTGACCTTTCCTGATGCGGGGGGAAAATACCGGCAGGATGCAGCGCTTGGGGGGCAACGAAGCTTACGTTCGCGACTTTTTTGCGAATCCTCGCAAACAAGGCTGGCGCAAAGGTATTCAAAACCTTTGCAAAGATCCGCCATGCGTCGCCGCCCTAGAAACACGGGCACCCACCTGTACCGAAAGCAGCAAAGAGGGGGGGCGTAGAGCCAAAGGGCCGGCGTCAAGCTATGCGAGGCGACGGGGTTCCGGCGCAAAGGCCTGGGGGCTCCTGCAAAAAAACGGCCGAGAAGCACGGGATGCGGTGACAAGCTATGATATAGAACCAAGACAGAGGCGATCGCAGCCAAAACGATGGGAAGCCCACTGCCCGGGCCGAAAAGCCCGCGGCAAGCGACTCAAGGCCCGGCCGCAGTGGCCAAAATGCAGGACGCAGCCAGACGGCAAACCCAAAAAACCTAACACAGCAAAGGCGTTGAAGTGCGCTAGGGCGTCGGGGCCGGAAAGTCTCTGCGCCGGCGCTCGCGCAAGGAAGTCCGGCCTCCAGAGCCGTAGGCCGCGGGGAGCAGAACGATCGGATCCATCGAAGCCAACTCCTGGGGCCGCCTGGATACCGAAGTTGGGCGCGCCAAGATGGCCCCGGAGGCAGCCGAGCCCAGCCATGGGCCACCAGTCGCGCCCGGCCAGGCGCCCGAAGGGAATGGAGACTGGGCCCCAAACAGAGCAGGCCAGCATGCCCGCGCGCCACCCCGGGCATGAGAAAGGGGTCAGATCGGCGGGCGGCGCGCACTCTTTTGCCTGCCTCCGAGCCGCGCCCACTAGTAGCGCAGGGTCCTTCGTGCGTGTCCTGTGCCGTCAGTAATTATTCCATAGTGCCCTTTGTGTGCATTTGCATTTCTAGCAGTGGAGGAAGGCAAGTTGCAGTTTGTCATGAGTTTCCAAGGAAACACACATTGCTGTGTCGTGTCTTCGGCAACAGTACTCAGAGTAGTTTCTTTCTTGGATGAAATTTTTCAGGCAGGACCGCTTTCAGGTATAGCTGGAGACGTTTGCTTTGGGAATTTTCATTATTCGTATATTTTTTAGAGCGCTGCAAGCGAAGACTGGAAGGATCATAAGCTCACGCAGCTAAAAAACAACACCATCGAGGGTCAGAAAAATGCTTCGGCTCAAATAAAGCAGTACATTCAACATTGCGTAGCTCGCATCCAGAGCCGGGCGCTGTTTGCGCAGTTGACGGGCGTCGAAGTGCAGAAGATCGTGCAGGGATGGTCACAGATTCTGGATCGCGAGCGGCCAAACACTTTTGAGGTGATGAAGTAAGGGGCTGTGTCCTTCCTTGGAAACGGAAACTGGTGCAACGGTCTGCCTCAGGAAGATGAAGTGTGTTACTTCGCTGAGATTACCGCTCCCATCAAAGATGCATGCAACTACCTGCTTCTGCTTGTTTCGAGGACAAAAGAAAACGAAGAGAAAAATTTTTTATGATTATATATAGTATTCTTTTACACTTAGAGTTACGCTTAGATATACTTATAGATCGCCATTGCCTTGCGGTTGCGCTCACGCGACCAGAACGAAGGACCTCCACGCGGTCGCTATGTTTTCAACCGCGTTCTCCATCGTGTTCGTGTGTGATAGTGGTCCTATGTAAGACGAGAAGGCGCGGCTCAGTAGGACACACCTTAACAAAGTAGAACTGTAAATTCTTGGGTAAAATCCTGGCAAAAAGATTTGGGCCCCTTGTTCGGCCGACGAGGCTTTTCCGTTCGGCGCTCAGTGCGAATGCTTTGCGCACTTCCTCGCGGAAACTTGTTGCCGCTTTCCGTGGCGTCGCATCGCCCCAACTCGAAAAGCGCTGCTGGATTGGGCTGCCTTCAACTGACCCGGACGACATAAAAATGATCTGGCACCCGGGTAAATTCAGCGGGATAAGAAGATATAAACTCGCAAACTCGTGAGAGAGTGCTTTGACTAGCGTAAAAAATAGGGTAAAAAGTAGCGTAAAAACTAGCCTAAAACTCCCCCCCCGGGAAGTCGGGAAGTATTTCCCGCCCCCGAGTAAAGTACGGCGGCAGGCGATTAGTTTTAAAAAGACATTGCAAACCTAAAACGATTTTCCCGTAGTTTTTTCCGGTGAAAAAAAAGTCCGCTTGCCCCGATACACGATGTCACTTCCCGCTTCCCGCTCCTTTTCTTCTTTTCGTTCGTCCATTGTGCAGGCGCAAAACCAATGCACAGGCCTCGCGCCGTCGGGACCGGCTAGGGTTGGCGCATTTTTTGCAACCTGAAATGGCGCCGAGAGTAATATTGTTATATTACTACGCGCCGGACAATTTTAACGGCTTAGGCTTTTCGTTAGGGTCGATTTTACAGAAGTGCAATGTTATGGCGAGTCCTACTGAGGCGCCTGCGTCTCCTGTAGCGAGAAAGTTACTGCGAGCACTTTCCGAATCGCTTCGGTATTGGCTCACTGTATTGCAGAGGTCAGGTGATTGGTTTCGATAGTCAAGTGTATGTGGCACTAGCCACGGAGGCTTCGCCTGTAGTAATGAGAAGACGAGGGTAATTAAAATTATGCAGCTAGATGTAGATCGAATGCGAACAACAAAGTAGTATAACAAAGCGACCGGCTACTGCTAAAAATCTCTGAGGACGTGTTAAGTGCTACTTCAAAAGAATAAAAGAAACCAAGCGCCATCGCCCAGTCCTGTTTTGGTTTGCTACCAGAGAAGGTGCGCCAAATTCCATCGCTCACCAAATGAAAAAACGGCGCAGGCGAGCCGACAGAAGTGGTGCCCTTGCCCCGAGGGGGTCCGGGCATTTAAGAGTGCGCTCAAAGAGCCCGCGCGCAAAATACCAGCAGCGGACCCGCATGGCGTGGCGGCAATGTCGCCGGGGCTGTGCGCAATCGCGAGAGCGCTGGGCTTCTCAGCGGTTTCTAATGCAGGAGAGCTTCGCAAATGCAAAAGCTAAAGTTGCCTGTGCGCCCGTGAAAAAGCAAAACGGATGCAATACAAAGCGCGCCAAATTTTCAAGCCCGCCAGCATGGCGTACGGGGCCGGCGGATCGCCGTCTTCTGGGCGACCGTTCGTTTGGATGCCAAAGTAGGTCCACGCTCTTCGGGATAGGGATAGCCGCCGGAGTGGAATTCGCAAAATCTGCGGGAGCCCCAGCCGTTTCTTCATGGGCCGCGACACCGTCCGGCGCAACGCTGGCCACGGGGGCAGGGTGTGTGCGAAACATGCGGGCCACTGCCCGCGCTGCTGCATTTCCACGGCTTCTCCCGCATTGTGCGCGGCTGCTCCGGGGCGGCACTTTTGGCAACTTTGCCGAAGCTGAAATAGGCGGGCAGCAAAGGCACTGCTCGGCCGCATGTCGCGCGGCCGCCCGACAAGACGCCGTGCCAGCGTGAAGTGGCCTGGTCGGCGGCGACCCTCGCCTCGCCCGTGGAGAAAAACAAAACGAACTGATGGGGACGAGCGTAATCGATTCGAGCGACGAAAAGTTTATGAGATGCTGTTTAACTTTAATTTTGCAAACCCAGCTAATACACATTACGAGTACTCTACATAGAAATCGCAAGACGATCAAGAATAGTTAGAAAGGTGAGTGAAAAGATATCAAATTCTGCTATGAGTTTCGAGCACGCACCTACACTAGAAAAGGGCATTAAGAACGAAAACTTCTAATGGAACAGATGAATGTCGGCCGGTCGAACTCGAACGTGCTGGTCGGATTTGGGTCCGTAGCCATTTTGGCTCAGGGAAGCGAGGACGGAAGCCCCGCCTTTCGAACACTCGATTTCATTATCAGGCAAATAGTATCCTCTTCCGCGCTCAAGATCTTCTTTGCCTGATTCACGTAGGGGAGGAGACATCGTCAGCTGAAGTAAGCAGAGCATAGAACAGAATCTCTGTGCTTTCTACCGTATGTAGTGAGGTCACGAACGTATTATCCTAGCTCTTTTTTTGACAGGTCTCATCCAAAACGACCGGCAGAGCAACGCGTTGGCGTTCTATGAATTCGCGGCCGAGACCCAGAGCGTTTCTTCCACGCGTGCGCTTATAAATATGTAGTGAGGTCACAGGCCTGCTAGTCTTGCGGCTTTTTTGCCCCGTCCCACGCAAAATGGCCGGCAGCTTTCAAGCGGCCGGGAGTGCTTATACACATACATTTATGAGTTTTCGTACATGCCTTCGGTTTCTAGAACATGGGCAAACGGGTTTTTACTTGTATAGCGACGCTGTAGTAATAAAATAATTTACAGACCACTTTTGTAAGACGACCTAATACATAAACAGGTTTAGGGTTCCGGCTTGTGTTCAGGCCCGAGAGGCGACCACACTGCTCTTTCCTAGTCGTGTGCCAGGTTGCGAACAGATGTAAACCCGCTCCTGTCTATCGAGGGACTGAGTAAGAGGCAACGCCAATCGCCACCTAATTCCCGTCCCGTCCCGGCAAAGTCTCTCGGTCTTGATCGAAGTAATGATGACTCTTTTCGGTTGGTTGCTCATCTCCGCGGGTCCAAGCTTCGGTGTTCCTAGAATATGGACAGACGCACTTGTGCATGTTTTTCGGTTCTGCTCGAGACCGGATATTCTTGGTCCTGGTTTTTTGTGCCGTCCGTTCACTTCCTTCGGTGCGGTATCGTGAATCTCGTCATTCGTTCAAGCCACAAGAAGTAGCGCACCACAGAAATCTATTAATTTCTCATGCTACTGCTCGTACACAATCTGAATCTCGTTCTTGGATTGCAAATGAAACGTCACCAGCATGCTGGAGCACTAGAAATTTTCCTTCATGCGAAGCACCTTAGGAAACTTACCTTCTGCTTCTCAACGTCAACGGGCAGCGACGCTTATGCACCTTCCCCACCCGATAATTTTATTTTGTTTTATGTTTGAGCAGTAGGTGGTTACCGGAAGTTACTCAGGCTTTCTCCTGACGCATTGTAGCAATACCGTAACAAAAGTAGTGGTATATATTATTTTAGGGGCGTATATCAAGTGCTACTACATTGGGTTTATTGGAACTATTATTGAGGAGTTTTCGCTGCACGCATAGAACCCTGTCCTCGAACGTGAACTCTTTTTCTGGTTTTGGGTGCTTGGTGTCGACGTCGAGTTTTTTTTTTCGCCGCTTTTTCTTTGACCCCCGAGAACTGCAGTCCTATTACAGCACTTCCTTTTTCGCAGGTGTCGACGAAAAAAGAGCAGGTAGGTATAATTTGGAGCTAACAGGAGGCACTTCAGGCGGAGGCACAGAATTTTGCTGCATTCGCTATAGTTCCATAGCAGTAAACGTAAATCCTCTAGGCTTTTCGTTGAATAGATTCGGGGAGTTCTTTTCCTCTGACCGTCGACGTTTGCGTGCTTTCGGGACAAAAACGCGTATGGTCGGATCTTCCCCCCGAGTTTTTTCCCTCTAACAGTAAGCTGCAAGAGGTATTTTTGATTTTTTGAACCCTATAGAGATAGTGCTCCTTGTCACTTCTTTTTCAACTTAGTTACGTCCGCCGCTGGAAAGCGAAACTCGTTATCTGAGTTTCCATAATCCAGTACATACATAAGGTTGAGTCGGGAAATAATAATACAACTTAAAGAGTAACAAGTCCGTGAAGCTCATTTGGATTTTGCGTTGCAGGCTATGTCTTCTCGAGGGAAAAAGAATCGCTGCCGCAACGAAGCGGAATTGATCGAAAACGCAATCGCCGTGGAGGCGCGGAAAAAATACATCACAACGCTGGTTCAGGAGCGCGCTTCTCTCGATTCCAGACTGGCCGAACGAGAACAGGAAATCGCCGAGGTAAAAAGCTGAACGTCACTAGAATCTGTTTTGTCACATTAGTCGATGTGCTGCATGTGCTTCTTTATTTGTCGTGGGTACTAAGGCATTCGCAGCGACGTAGTGCGTAGGGTATAGCTCGTACCACGAGAGCTGGTACCGAGATTAGTATACAGTTTGCGTGAACTAAAAAAAAGTGACTGAGTGCAGTTGATGACTGACACGCTATTAATATGTAGTGAGGTCACCGAACGGTTCCAACCTGGCAGTTTGCTTGACACTAACCGCCGAAAGCGACCGGCAGTTTTCAAGCCTACAGAGAGTTTTTTTGCATGAAAAAGATCACAGCGCGCCAGCCTGTTTGGGTTTGTTATCAACGCATCGCCTGCGGATTCTGTCGCTCGCCGGTGGATAAAATGACGCAGGGGAGCCGGCAAAAGGGGCGACCTTCTGAGGCGCCCGCCGCTTGGGATTCCGGCGATTTGGGGCGCCCGAAAAAAGCGCGCCCAAAGCCAGAACAGCGAAGCCGCGCGGTATGGTCGCGACTTCGGAGCATTTTGGGCGGCCGCGAAAGCGGCCGCCTTTGCGGCTGTTTGTGATCGGGGGAAGCTTTGCAAAAAGCGCAGACGCGAAAAAGAAAAACGCAAAAAAGAAAAAGCGCGCCAGGTGCGCGAAGCCAATCCGCATGCTAAAGGTCCGACTTTTCTTCGTTTTTGGGCGCCCCCCGCGGCGCCAGGATCGGCCCAATAGCGCCGGGGCTGGCGTTCGGCCAAGAATTTTGGAAATTTGCCAAAAGCCCGCCACTTTTTCCAACTGGCCGCCATGCCGTGAGGCATAACGTTACCCACGGCGGCACGGCGGGCCCAGAAAAAGCAAAGTCGTGGCCAGAGCAGCGGTCGGCAAGAAAACACCACCGACCTCACTACCTCCGCCCCGGCGGCTATATTTCGTGACTGGATCTCCGGAGCATAGAGTCTGTGACTAATTGACTTGCGACGTCAAAGCTATCTGATGAAGCTGATCAATCTGGGATGAATTTTTGATGTCAAAACCAGGCGATTATTAATTTATGATTGATACTAGCCACGTATGCTTCATCGCCTGCGGAAGTGTGAAACAAAATTCAATTACTCCGCTAGATCGAAAAACAAAAAAAAGAGCCAGAACAGGAGTTCAAAAATAAAAAACGAAAAGCCAGGGTCTGAAGCAGCTCCGTCCCGTTTGCGGTTGCGGTTGTGCGCAGATCTTGATTGCCATTGCGGTTGCAAGCAGTTTTTGCGGTTGTAAAGCGGATACGCGGCTGTGCTAACAGCCGTGGGCAGTTGTTGTGGCTGGAGTGGTTTTTGCGTCACTTTTCTGCATGAGCATGCCGTGGCTTTCAACATGCTTCGTGCCAAATTGTGGGTAGGTGTAGGTCTCCACGGCAAGAAGAGTCCCGCGCTTTTCCACTCGATGCAGGCACTGAGTGTCGAGACCGTTTTGCTTAGGCCCGTTTGCTTCCCGCCAGCTCTTCAAGACTTTGAAAGCCTGGGGCGTCGTTCTTCCTTCCAGCGCCGAGCACGCTTTTTTCAGCCAGCTTCTTTTGACGACCCTGCCTGCTATTTTTGTTGCGTGTTGAATTCAAAAGGTCTCAAAGTTCTGCTGTTGGCCCTCACCTTTAAGCTTTGCCTTTCCGCAGCTTCCACTTTTTGACTTTAGCCTTTACTTTTTACTTTTAGTTTTTACCCGTAGCTTTTTCTTTTTTTAGTTTTTACTTTTAGACTTTTTTCTTTTAGTTTTTTCTTTTAGGTTTTGCGTTTGGTTTTTTGTTTGTTTGTTTGTTCATGTTGGATACACGGAATCCGGGTGAAGAATAATTCTTCTCTCGTGTTGTTCTAGCGCTACTTGAAGAAAAAGCCAGTCTGACATAACCACTTTGGGCTTGCACTTGAGAAAAAGCTTAGACGTAGGAGCTGAAAAGTTAAAAAGTTTTTGGCGAAAGGTGAGAATCTACAACGAGCTGAAGCCTTTTGAAAAGTTAAAAGCTTTGCCGGAGTTGAAAAGGTTGCTGAGAGTCTATAAAAGTTTTCCTTGCCCTGTCGTAAAAAGAAAGCAAACGCTTTTGCAGCTTCCGAAACAGAGTAAGTTAAAAACTCGCCTGTGGGAAGAGCTGTTTTTGTGAAAAGAGAGCCGCTTTGTCAGGTCTTGTTGTTGTCGAAACTTACCTGAAAGCCCAAAAGTTACTTCGCAGAGAGAAAGTTTTGCTTTTTTTGTTTTTACTTTTTTTTTGAAGGTTTGCTACTGCCCACCTGGCTGTGGGTTACTTGTGCTGCAGATCCTCGGCAGGTCTGTCTTACGCCGAAACTCTAGTTTTTTCCATTGTTGCTTTAAAAGCAACAAGAAAAAAACTGCTCCTTTCCACAAAAGCAAGCTGAAAGGAGCAGTTTTTTTCTTGTGAAGTTGAAGGCGTTGTTTTGAAAAAGCACGAAAAACGACCTAGAAGTGCGCGACCAGTAATTTTTATTTTTGTCGAGGGGCTCGAAGTAGCACTATTTATGCTGCGTCGCGACCTGTGCGCGCCACCAGGATAACCTCACTCACCCCGTGGCCCTACAGTGTACGCGGAGGATAGTTGCAACCAACCTTGCTCGCCAGTCCATCTTCGGTCTGCGTCGCCATCATATCATAGATATCACCACAGCCGCCGGCCCATCCCGGGTTGTCAGCCCTTGATGACTATGAGGCCGGGCGGCGTGGATCACTTCCGCGTCGGTGGATAAAAAAGATAGATACTTAGCGCGCGTTCTCAGGTGTGTGGTTACTCGCCCGCGGGCCGGGTGCCTGGCTGCGTGCTCGTTCGCCGCGCCTGGGGGTATTTTGTTCGTCCTCCCCTGTCGGTACTTCCACCTGATATCACTGCACTCCGGGCCCTAGTCGGATTGTCAGTCCGACTAGACTATGGCGGCCAGGCGCAGGTCACTGGCGGTGGTGCTTCTGTTCGGAAAGGTGGCCGCTTTTGTGCGCCCCCTGTGGCGCGCGGACTTTCTGCGTCGGGTTGCTACGCAGCGTAGTAGCTGCCGGGGTCGCTCGCCCACCATAGGTGGCGGACGGCGGGGAAGGATCCGACCAACGGCGCCAGTAGTGTGCTGGCTCCTAGTAGCGCGCTGGCCGTCTGGTTGGGCTTGGCTTTACAGTCGTCGGGCGTCTCGACCCCCCACCACTTTAAAAACGCGCGCAGTCGTTTTTTTACTTTTGCTTTTTGTTTTTGTTTTTTGGCTTTTGCTTTCAGTTTGAAGTTGAAGCTGTGGAGTAATTGTTTGGCCATCACGACTTTAGTCGTAGCAAGGGATAGATTTGAATCTGGGCTGAAGTTTTTGAATTCTTTCTTCGAACTCTGCGAACTTTGTGAACTCTTAAGCCTTCGTGATATGATTTCGTAGATATGCCTATCAATCCTCGTCAAAATGAATCGCATATAATCGACAGGCCTTCGCGAAGCAAATGCAGCAGGAGCGGGAGGAGCTCGAGCTGGCGAAGCAAGCTGCTCTGCAAGAATGCCAGCGCACGTTCCATGAGCGGGTACATTGGTTACACACAGTTGCATTCAATTGATGAACTCCATTTCCACATCAAGTATTCTGATTTCAGTGTCACGATTATGGTTGCGTTTTCGATTTTGTTAGCTTTATTTGGTCGCAATTGAATCCGTACATATTTATGCCTGCTATACAATCATCAGGAACTGGAGTTATTGCACCAGCTGAATGAAGAGCGCTTCCTACGAGGTTGGAATCGTCAGCCCCCTTCGCCAAATCATTTCTGCTTCTTGGCAGTAGATGCTCAAACGTTTTCGCATCCTGCAAATAGAATTTACCATATTGTAAATGTTTCGAGAGCCCGAGCCTGGCACAAAAAAAAGAAAGCTTTGCCATGCTCAGACCTCTACTCCGGGGAAGCTGAAGCTCATTGATTCACTTGCGTCCTCCCAATGTGCTTCCTTTGTGTTTGCAGGAATTCGTGTCGCTACTTTCACTGTGATTCGAGAATTCTTTATATCTGGAAGTAGTACGCTGTAAAAAAATAGAGCGTCCTCCCCTGAACAGTTGCGAGGCCTCTTCTATAGCGACGGTACGATCATCAGTATTGTTCATGTCGTTCTTGGCATATTGTAACAAAGCAAGAAGATTATATTTTGGGAAGAGGCTCTTGCCCGCGATATTACAAGACCGAGAGCACACGCGTCCAGCTCGAAGAAGAAACTGAGAAGGAGAAAAAGAAGACCCTCGAGAAGGTGGACCAGCTGAAGGAGCTGGAGCTGAAAAGACTGAAGAAGCGCGAGCGGCAGCTTATCAGCCAGAAAAGGGTTTGTTAGCGTATCACGTCATGCAAGAAAAACAGAAATTGAAAAAATCACAAGCTTATATGCAACATGGATGAGGTTACCAAAAGTGCTTTTTTGCCTACCCCCAGGGGTTAGCATGTGCCGCTGGAGGCGGGCGTCCACTCGATGATGATGATGATGATGATGATACTCCAAGTCCAAGGAAGTAGCAAGGCAGGGGTCGGTAAGAGATATTCCAAGGCTTTGAATACGCCCCTAGATTCAAATGGAACAAATAGAAAGTATTGCGCGGGCGACCTCCTAGTGTTCGACTGTTAGCAACCCCTACGCCAGCGTCGCCTGTAGGTTTGCACAGCTCAGAAATTCCAATAGACGCTGCGCTAGATTCACAAACCAAGGAGGCAAGTGCCAAAGGCCTGGCGTGGACGGGAGCGCTCAACAGTGGGGCAGCGCGCCTTTCTCTTTAGGCGGAGAGCGGCAGAGAAAGCGGGGCGCGTTTCCCTTTCTGCTATGCGTGCGGCATTTTTCCGGGCGGGGAAAGTTTTTTATGTGCGCCGCGCGCGCGGGCCGGCGCCCTTCCGTCCGGGGCGTGCGGGGCTCTCGCCACACTTGGGGCGCGCACCCAGCGGGTGCGCGAAATTCGCCGGACGGTGTCTATGACAGGGGCCAAAAACGAAATCTGGGCTGTGGGCAGCCTGGCCAGAACGCTCCGCCGTTCTCTGCCGGAGTTGGGCCGCACATTCTAGGCGCGGGCGGGGCCTGCGAAAAATCTACGCGATTGCGTCGGGCAGCATGGGCAGCACCCCCGTGACTTTTTTCGTTGCTGACGAGAGCAGGCCCAGTCTAGCCTCTGGAAGCGATCTGCCACTGGGGTGGCGCCACGACAATCGCGCGCCCGGCGAGAGTGCCTCGCTTTTTCTTGTTTGGCTCCTTTAAGTTCAAGGCCGCGGCCCTCCTGCCTGTGTTTTGCTGCGGTTTTTGCACTCTTTTCTAGTGGAGGGACTTCTTCCGGCGTCGAAACCTTTGCCAAACATCTCAAGCCCCGCACTTACCCACTGCTGCCCAGATAAGTGCAGTGGCTCGACGGCTCTTTTACTTCAGTCGATTGGGTCTCTCCCTCACATAGTAAAAGACGCATTAGCTTGGCCTTGTCCTTGAGGAAGCCATTACATCGGGGCCGGCTGTTGCACACTCATCGGGGCCGACAGTTGCAGAGTATTCCTGTGGGGGCCGGCACATTTCGGAGCCTAGTAGGCCTCCTAAGGATCCGATCCCCATCAAACTCTTGGGCTTTGCTGGGCCTAGTCCCACACTCGAAGAAGTCGAAACTCAGACCCAGGTTCGACGTCGAAAGAGAAGCCCGCACCAATGAACGTCGGAACTCAACTCCAAACCCCACGGCAAAGGTGCGACCCAAGCTAGAACTGAAACGCAATCCCAAGTGTCAAACAGATTCCAAGCTGAGACTGGACCTGAAAGCTGAAAAGAAAACGGAAATGGGTAGTTTTGTAATGACATAGCACTCACTCACACTCTCAGAGGGTGCCAGTATGCATATGCAAGGATGTGACTCTGCAGTGCGTCGCATACTCATTGATATGTTGTAGCTATGCAAACTCTTTTCCGTGTGATGCAGCTGGACGAATACAAGAAGACGGAGGAGAAACGTTTCCGGCGAAAGCTCGAGGTGGAGAAAGAGAACCTAAAAAAGGAGCTGAGCGCGAAGCTCTTCGTTGAGAAGAAGAAGTACGTCACTCAGCTGGAAAAGAAGGAAAAGCAGCTGGAAAAGAAGAAGGAGGCAGAGCTGGCGGAGGCCCGCGAAACCATGGTGAATCAGCTCACCACCGTGAAGAAGAGCTTGGAAAAGGAGAAGCACAGCTACCAGGAACAGTTGAAAGCGAAGTTGGAGGACGAACAAAGATTCGAGCTGGAAAAAATCAAGCGCGCGTCGGAAGTGCCGGCGGAGCCTGATTGGGTGATCGTCTCGTGTCCCCACAATCTGCTCACCGTTGTGGAACACTAGGCGAACACGTCGGCGCCACAATAATTCTGTTGCTCAAATGCTCCGACTTGAAACCTCCATGATCTTGATCGAAACACAGCCAATCCGTTTTGCTCCAGGACTGCACTCAAAGTCAGGCCCTGCTTCCTAAGTGCTGCTATAAAATTCGGCATATATTCACTTGTGCACTTTTTTTCTAGGGGCGCCCATTTTGATTTAGAGTTATATATAGCGTTCTCATTTGCAAAAATGTTGTCTGATGCTATCACGTCCTTATTCACAACTTTCCACTGAGTCGCTCCGTTCTCGTCTCTGATTGCAGGTATATACACATTTAAGCTTTTTTACCATTTATTTTTATTGAGTAGGTATTACTAATTCTAATTCAACATCCATGTATCCTTTTATTTCATCTCAGACTCAGTCCACGCCAAAGCGCTGCCTCAGAAGTAGTGCCTGGCGCAGCAGGAGCGGAACGCGGCGCACCGAATGCGTATTTCCTCTGCAAAAGGCGACACGCGGGGGAAGAAGGCTTTTGCTAGTGTATTTCACAAGTATCAAAATTCCATTTACGATCACGTAGAAAAATTCCATTTACGCATTCGTTGTGCATACGGGTAAGGACGCAAATCTATCCTACATGCTCCCCAAAAACGTAGCACCCAGTATCTATCCGCGAGATGTGAATTTTTTGACAAAAAAGACAAAGGACGCGACGTGTTGTTGTTGGGGATTCTTTTGACTATCACATTCACACAACAGAAGCAGATCAACAAATACTCGTAAGAGCGTGTCCGTACAGTTGCCTTCACGTAGTTGCAAACATCAGCCAGACGTTCGCTGAAAAGTAATTTCTTGTTTCTCCCACGGTTACTCCATGTCCATTCCGAGGAACGTAAAGCAGCCAAGCAAGCTATGGCGCAACTAGGAAGTAGACAACCGGAGAAAGAAGCACTACACTTAATACATCAATTGGGCCCGGTGGCGACTACTTAACAACAAGTACATCAGGGCGATGCTCTCAATCCAGTGTCACGACAACGGATGTGAACCGGGCCTGCTTCGCCCAGCAGGATTTTTTCACGTCTCTAAAACTTCTTTTGATTCACTGCTAGCCTCGCACTGATTTACTTGTAATTTCTTATCGGCAACTTGAACTATATTTAGGTCTATAGGAAGTCGCTTAGTGCTCCCGATTGTGATAAGCTGATGAGTTGTTCATGATCACATAAATCTTCGGCGGCCCCAAAATCCTCTACCTGACAAAGGGGAGGCGGAGCTTCAGTTCTTTCGTGCGGACTCGGGATGATATTTTTCCCCCCTCAACGCTTTCCCATCTGCTCTGAAAGCTGCGGAGGCTACTAAAAACCGTTCTACCTGAAAGATGTTGCACAGCACTCCTCTGTTATGAACACGACGATGAAGATAGAAGTCGCCTTGGTGAATGAATAGAGTGGCTCCCTTCATCATACGTCAAAACGAACTACATTGCGTGTTCTGAAAAGCGATGCCCTAAGTTCTTGTCTCGTCTTATATGCCATTGATAAATGGTTGGAAATTATATATTATATATAAAGAAAGAAAACGGTGTTGTTCCTGTTGCTGTACGTGTTTTTGCGCGAAGGCTGCCGAACAACACTTTTCTTCCAACACAGCGTTTTTCTTATACGAAAATTCATTGCGTGGGTTGCGAGTGTAGACTTTATGCATGCTTGAAGGATCTGCGACGTATATGATTTTTCGGCTACTCCTGAAGAAACAGTTTGTTACGCCTGAAGAGGTACTCGCTCGCCCGAAGAAGCGAGCACACAACTGAGTGTGGGGCTACGTTCTTTCTTACACAGGATACGCGAAGGTGGCGAAAGCCAAGGCACCCCCAGCCACATTAGCCAATATTGTGGAGTGGATGTGTATCCGAGGAAAAAAACGGCTTCTGGGTAAGAATCGCGTGAAAAAATTTCCTGCGTGACAAAATGAAACTACAAGAATACCAAGAACTTGTCATGCATAGCTACTGCGTGAAGCCAAGCCCCTCATAGAGAGACTGAATATATGGTTGTCCGACACCGGCGGCTTCGAGTTCGACAGACTCCCACGAGCACTGGTTTTTTTTTTTGGATAATGTGCTGCGCCCCGACGGGGTATTACAAATGAGTATGGCTGAGGTTGAAGTTCTTTGTGGTTTAGTAAGACAGCGCTAGAACAGCCGGCGGCTTCGGAGGTTTTCGAGCGTTTTTGAAAAGCGAAGCGCTCTTGGTTAACTGGGTTTGTGGCAAACGATTCGCGCGGAGGCTCCTTGGTTCGCGGGAAGAGAATACGATGCAGGGGTGCCATCTAAAGTGGCGCCCTTCGGAGGTGCTGGCGCTTACCGGGTTATACATAAAGTGCTATGATAGAGGAAAGAGTAAAAGATCAGAGATCCTTCAGAAGAAAACTCTACAGAGGACGTGCAGAAGGTTGAAAAAAACAGGCGTAGCAAATCATTGAATTTGGTCTCAGACAAAGCGCAGTGCTGTGTTTGTGTGTCTGGGTGTTGCCGCGCCTCGTGTGTCTCACCGACCTCGCCCCCCGTCTGTCAGTGGTGGCAGGCGTACCTCTCCGCCGCTGCCGAGCGAACGCCGGCCGTTCGCTGAGGCCGCCGGGCGATCGTTCAGACGATTGCCCGTCTCCGTCAGAACGTTGACGCAAAAGCGCTTTTACGGGAGTAATTTCGCAAGTTCTCGCTCGTGTTTAAACATTCATAAGGCCGCGCATAGTATCAATTGAGAAAAGAGCGCTGTGATTCTGGTTTGTTAACCACAAAAATCAAACTGGCTCCAGCTCCAAAATTGATCCTGATTGAAAGCGTCCCCGCAACAGAGTCAAGATGGGACATCTGCCAGACAAATCAACCAGCTTTGGCTGTTTGGCATGACACGTTTTTCCTCGTAGTGTAATCCTGTTGAGGTAGTTTAGAAGCGTCACATATCTAGCTTAGCATGCCGATTCTAGCATCACAAAGTTCAAAACACGACTAAAAAATGCGTATCATAGGGGTCCTCATGAGAAACTTTGTTGGCTTTCTGAATTGCATGACAGCCCGGGGGTGGGGATGTTTTTACACAGAATAACTTTTTCTTTTCTGAAGGTTTAGGTGTAAATGCCTATACCTACTGTAGAAGGAGTCTATCTTTGTTGTTACACATGAAGCACGCTGGGAAACTGAGTCATATTGCGGAAGAAGGGCCCCGTCTTTGAAGAGCAAACAATTTCAATTTGTAATCTTGCGAAGAGATCAAGATCATGTGCAAATACTAAATCAGAATGCGTCGTCTCTTGGTCTTGTTGATTCCGGTGGACAAATGATGCAATTGCAAGCGAAAACTCAATTGAGAGGGCCCGCGTGCATGAATTCTCACACTAGCGGCATTCGTGCAAGGCGTCGTTACCACTACGCGCGCGCTGTGGTGGGAAGCGTTGGAAGCAGTACAGATAAGGGTCGAGGGCGACCGGGTTCTGCAAAAAGAAGGTTCACGCACCTTTGTGCTGCAGCTGCAAATTCCTGTCGGCACCGGATAGCAGCGATGCTTTCCCGTATCCGCTCCCAAGCAGGCGATTCTTGTGTGGTGGAGCCTGCGATTATTGGCTCGTTTCGCTGCCGCGCCACTTACTCTGACACCGCGTTGCAAATACTGCGCAAAGCGTCGCGGTCGACGCTGTTGCGGTTCCTCGTACCGAACTTGTTAGGGAAACTACAGCAGAGAGCCCTACAACGCTGGGAGCTGGGTGCGGAGCCACTGTTGCGGGTCGACGCGAATACTTCGGTTCCGGAGCTCATCAAGCTCTCTACTGCACAGCGGGAGCGCGGACGCAGTGTGCGGAACCACTGGCATGTGCGGGCCGCTCAGCGGAAGTTGCTGCGGGCGTTGCACCAAGCACAAGAGCAGGCTGCGAGCAGTGAGACACTGACATTCGCTCGGACAGATTTGATTGGACTTGATCAGGCGGCCCCGTATACGAACGGCTGCCGCCAAGGGCACGAGTGGGAGGATGTAGAGGAGTACCTCCGATTGCATGAAGGCAGTCGCCTTCGACGCAAGATTGGCGCGTGGATATGGAGGGGGCGGTCCCTGTCCCCTTCGCGGCCGCAACTTGTCCGCGGGCTTCTCCGCGAGGTGCTGCGCGCGTACCTTCTCCGGGAAAGTTATCGACGCTATCCCGCGGGAGGTTGCAGCCCCCAGCTTCCTGTCTGCCTTGCGAAAGACACGGTGCAGATGGTGATGATATCTCGTGTACTATGGACGTCCCCGCCCTTTAATACTGGCGTTTATGCATGTCCAGAGCCTGTCCAGTGCGCCTACCCGTGGGAGGCATGGTCGAATGTATGTTGTTCCTAATTTTACATCCTTGCAACTCTAATTGTAATTAACCGCCTAGGCATAGCTCTCCTGTCAGTACGCAGTCGGATTACCACACTGGGAACCTGCTACCCCCCGGCGCAAGCCGCCGGGGGTGTGTGTCGTGGTGCAGGGGGCGAGTCCATTCAGTGCCTGCAGCTGTGCACTAGAAGTTCTGAGGGCAAATGCAGAAGGAAGGGATCAACGCCGCCCAGTGGGGAGCCAAAGATAACGCCACTCCTGGGCCGGCTTCCAGAGCGCCAAAAGGTGGCCAGCTTTGTCAACACATGCTGGCGGAGCCGGGGCGCCAACAAAGCCGCGCGAGGTCGCATCTTCGGAAGCTTCGCGCGGCTCGCTGGGCACTTGCTTTGTTCATCTTGCAATAAAGACCGCGCCCGCGGCTGCCCGCGTGCGTTGCTTGATGTTGAGGCCGCCCTAGTTGGCCGCCCTCGCTACGGCATGGCACCGCGCGCCCTCTGGGGCGCGCAGGGCGGCGCGGGAAATCATTTGAAGGACGGATCAAACGCATGGCGCCCATGGCCTGCCAGATGCGCCCTTCGGGTGTGCTCATGTTCCGGCGAAGCGACAGGCCCGCAACCGCAGCGACGGTCCGGGGGAGCTTGCGGGAGAGGCTCCGGAAGTAGAGTGGAAGGCCAGAAAAGGGCCCCGCTTGAATGTTTGCGGGAAGATTCAGGCTCGCCTGTGTGTTACCTTTGTGAAACCTCGTCCCGGCCCCTACCCTGTTAACTTCACCAAGAGCGCGGCAACAAGTGCGCCGTTAACTACTCGCGCCCGCGAGTTGACCCCCGGGCCGGCCGGCCGGACGGTTAGCTTGCGGCTTGAATGGTTCCCAATTTCTCAATCTGCCCAAGCAGCGAGTTTCTCAATCGGCTCTGTTTTGGGCTGGTTCAGCAGCTGAGAACCATACAGGCCGCGAGTTAACCGCCCGGCTGGCCGCCGGAGGGTTAACTCGCGGGCGCGAGATAACTGTCGGCGCGTTTTCTACCTCACTCCTGTGCACTTTGCCCCGTGCGTGTCAATTTTATAGGTTACATTCCAAGTCACGTTATCAACGTGGAATCACGCTAGTCGAATCACGTTTGCAATAGAATCAAGCTAATGGAGTCAAGTTATAATAGTCTGGCTTCAGGGTTTGGGGTCTACGGTTTGGGGTTTGTGGTCGTCGGCCAGGGCAGCCGCCGCCGGCCGGCGCCGCCTCTGTTTTCTCCCTGTTGCGCCAACGCGCCCCCTCGCCCTGCCCGCGCTTGTGGTTATGTTGTTGCCCCATTGTGGTTCTCGGTGCTCGCTCCCGCCGTGGCTCCTAGGCCGGGCTGGGTGCGTCATTCGTTCCGGCGGACCGGTGGGGCCGCCCGGCGTTCGTTTAGGTTGTGGACATTCGGCAAACGCGACCCCATGGCCAACGTGATCCCGCTAGCTGGATTGCATTGCGAAACGTGACGCCAGATTTTGCCTAGCGCGATCGGGGTGGTTTCCAATTTTATGAGAGCCGGCTACGCCCCCCCCCCGTGACAGACAACCGCCGGGGGCGGATCTCTTCGGTTCGGGGGAGATGTTCCGGTGCCGATGGCGGCGGCAATCGCTGCGCAACAAAAAAGGCCCCCCCAGCGGCCTGCGCTGCTCCGGCCCCCCCGCCATTCATTTGATTTGCTAGCTAGCGGCCCCGCCTGACCCAGGGCGCGCAGGCGAGGAAAGCCGCCGCCCCGGCTTCTTTTAAATATCCTGCCCAATCCGTAGAATAGAAGAAGGCAGCAAAAGCAACGGGGGGCGCGCAATTTTGCCGTCATTCTCGACGCGGGGCGGGCGCGCGCGAGCCAGATGGGCGGGCCCTCATTCAATGCGCCCGAGGAACCCGAGCGCCGGAACGGGGCGGCCGCCCACCCACAAGGCCATGCGTGGACCGCCTTCCGGCTTCCGCCATGAAAAAGCGCGCGGGCGGGGAAATTTCCCTGCGGACAGGCCGGGGCCGGCGCGCTCGGGCCAATGCCGTCGCCGTTCAGACAGGAAGCCAGCCTCCGGCAGATTCGGGTAGGTAGAAAAAACCGCAGAGAGTTGCATTAGTTTCAAAGATGGGCCAGCTGCTGCGTCGACGGACGATTTTTCCGGGTGGGTGGCGCCTTCTCTTCTCCGTATAGCCGCAAGGGCGCCCGGGCTCCTTTTTGGGGGCCCCGCCCCATGTTTTCATTCCGTGTTTGAGGGCCTGCAACTTTCGCGCGGCCTGTTTTTGCCCCTTTCGGTTCGCCGTTTGCTTGGTGGGCGCCCCCGGCCTTTTTTCCCCGCCAGGGTGGCAGGTTTTGGGAATGCGTTGGGCCTTTGGTTTTCCAGCCTGGCGGCTGCTTGTGTGCCCCGCGTCGCCTTCGTGTGTTTGGGCCCCCGGGCTTGTGGCTGAAGCACCTACAGCCGAACAGGCGTGCCGGCGGCGGCGGCTTTCGCAGGTTCGCTCAGCCGGCGTGGCGTGCGTGATGGGCGCTTATCAGGTTGCGGCCAAATTCGCTCGGTTGCTTGCCGGCTTTTGTGCGCGTCTTGGGTGTCTTTCTTCTTGGCCGGGCCCGCGATAGTCATGCATCGGGAAGGTGACTCACTGCGATAGCCATTGCGAAGATAGAAGCGCTCTAAGAGGCAGGCTTGGTTGCGATTCTTTTGGGCCTTCGCACTCGAGAAAATCTTCGCACTCGAGAAAAGGAGCGCGAGCGTTTCATATTTCCAAACTGCGCCACGAATTGGGGGCAAACACAGCGCAAAGCATTACGCAGGGCCCACGCAAGGCAGCGCGGTAAAAGCTGGAAGCCTTCGGGGTGCAGCTGGCCTTCTGCGCCGCAAACGGGGGTGGCCGGCGGGGTTTTTTTCCTTGGGGGGTGACGCTTGCGCCCTGGGTGTTTTGGGCGCAACCGATTGAAGCCCTGTCGCGCCTGGCCTACTTCCCGGCTGGGAAGTGTTTTCTTTTGATCCTCAGGCGGCGCCCTGCCGGCGCCGCACTCTGTGCTGCCTTCACTTGGCAGGGCCTTCGGGGACCCGTGTTTTCTCCCGCTCAACTGCCTCAGTCTGTCTCCGCTTTATGGCCTTCCTGGCGCAGAAGGTGGCGACAAGCGGGGCCCGGAGTTCGCCCAGTTCGGCCGATTCGTGCGGCCGCGCGCGCCCGCTGCTTGTTCTTTCCCGCCCCCCCTCGTACACCAGCGCGCCGCGCCTTAGCGCGCCACCTTTTGCGCCCGCCCCGTTGCGCGTAGTCTCCAGCAGGCGACGGCCGGCCGGGCCCGCTCCGGAACTTTGGTGGTGGGCGCGGGCCGGGATTAAAAGCACTAAAAACCTTGGAGCTTTTACTTTGGTTGCCGGGCTCAGGCGTCACGCTCTGGAACTTTGACGGCCGAGATTAAGGGCCAAGCCTTACAACTCTGGCGGCCGAGACTATGCCAGGGGCGCAAGAAGCTCGGCGCCCGGGATTAGGGGCAAAACTTTGAGGCGTTGCCTATCGAGGTGGAGCAGTTTGCCAATTCGCAAAGCGAAAGCGGTGGCGTGCGATTGTTGACAAAAAAGCTGGAACGCCGAACAGGCGGCAAAAGGTTTCGAACCCCAGCACTTTGGAAATTCGCGAAAGTTCTCAAAGTTCGAAAAGTCTGGCAAAATTTGAGGCGTGGGCCGGTAATTTTTTTCCCCCGGCAAGTCGCCGAACTGCCCCCGCTCAGCAGGTGGAGCTGTATGCGAGGGCGCCGGGACCAGAAAAATAAAAGGGAGGCGGGGAAGTAGGATAAAGCTAAGAGAAGCGGCCCTCCTTTAAAAAGCGCGCCTGTTAATATGTGTGCCATTTCCAGCATTCCCCCCCTGCCGGCTTGGGCCCTGCGCCCTGCCCCGTGCCGCGGGCACCCACCCTTGCGTGCATGCGGGAGGAGTTCAGGAGGGGGGGGCTGTTCTCTTGTTGGCCAGCGTTCCACTCTGCGGGGCTGCGGGCCTCTTCTCGTGGTCCGCCCGCAATCCGCGGAGCCGATGCCGCGGACCATTGATTGGCGCCTTGGGGCCCGAAAGTGTCAACGCGCGGCATTTCCGAAACGTGGCCTGGGGCGGCTGCCTCACGCGTTTGGGATGTTTGAAAACTCCAGCGAAAGGGACCACTCCAACCCGGGCGCCTCCTTCGATACAAGCGTAGCCTAGCCAGCGGGCTCCTGCGATGCAGGGGGGCGCGCTATCATGAGTGCTGCGCCCCTCCTCGTCCTCTGCTGGTGTTGGGAAAGGACAGGCTGGCGCGCAGCTTGCTGCGTGTCAGGGCGGGCGAGAAACTAAAACGCGGCTCGCGCCTGCGCTTCTCTATTCTGAAGCGCGAACGGAGCAGCCCGCAGGGAAGAGGTGCCGGGCTGTCCCGCGTTGGCCTTCCCAAGTTTGGAACCATTGAGGTGGGCACTTCACCAGCTGGCGCGCAGCCTAGCCTAGGCCCTAGGAAGTATGGACGCCGTTCATGTGTGCGCCCCTTCGCTGCGGGAAGATAAGTCGCAACACGGAGACACATCAGAGAAGCTTAACCCGGGAGCGCAACCGCGGGAACAGTCCGTCGGGACTTCGCCGCCCGTTTGTAGAGTGGCACGGCCTTGCGCCGATGCAAAGCAATGGGTTTCAGAATAGCACGGAGCGCCGCGGGTTTATCGTGACTGCTGTTCTTTAAGTTACTCCGCTGACTCCCTAGCGCATTGGTTTCCGGCGCACTCCCTTCTCCCAGCGCCGAAAGCTAAAAGTCCGGATTAAGCGATTGCGCTCCTACATGGCCATAAGGACAAGTAGATGCAAACTGGCGAAGCGCCTCAGCCTCTCTAGGTCTTGCTGTTGGTTTTGGTTCTTATGCGGCTGGGGTGGAGATATTTTTCTACGTAGTAGATGGAATTCTGCCAGATCGCCGAAACTCGCCAGGCCTGCGCACTTGCGCACTCTCGAGTGTTGATACAGAGCGTGCCTCTTTTCCGTGCTTGTATGTATTGCAAAAGCATTGCGCGGCGCGGAAAGTCTCCGTAAGGCAGGGGGCGAAGCATTTTCCGGGGCCCGCCAGAGGCCGGGGCATGTCATGTCTTTGCAGCGGTGAGCGATGGGGGCGGGCCTCGCGGGCCCTGCGACTGGTGGACCGCTTCGCCACGGCGTGATTTGTCCATTTTCAGCGGCCGAGGCCCGGGTTGCGCTAGAAAGATCACCAGCAAGGGAAAGCCTGCGCGCTGCGGCCAATGAAGCTCGCGAAAGAAGTTTGTCCGCGTGCCGAGCGGGCGGGCTCGTGGCGTGGACCTTCTCCCGGGCAGGCGGGCCCCGGGACCTGCGCGCGCGAGAGGTGGGCGATGGGGGGCAGGAAGGTTAGGCGCTTGCGGCGGCGATTCTCCAGCCGCGCGCTGCGCCCAGCAAGCCACTACACAATCAAAAACGCAAGCGAAGAAGCTGGCGACGGATGGTCGAAGGGGGGCACGCTAAGCACGGGCGGCCGCCATCGCGGGCGCCCGGGATGGAATGCACAGGATGTGCTCCAGGTAGAGCACGGCGCTGCAGGGGCAGTGCGCAGGCTGGGCGCGATGGGCGCCCCTGCGCATCCGCGCCGCGGGGGCGGCCGGTGGTCCAGAACGGAGGCCCATCGTGGCGATCATATGCAGCGAGGGGCAGGTGGGGTAGTGTGACGGCAGAAATTGCGGCAAGGAGATGGGCGCATCGGGCTCCGCCGATTTGGGGCGTCCAGGATGAAAGGGGCGCCGAAAAAGTATTGCCGGGGAGGAAACAGCGAAGCCACGTCCTCGTGGCCTCGCTCCTCGTTTTGGATTGGTTTGCGTTTGGGCCTCGCAAAAGTCGCCAGCAAAGCCGGCAAACCCCGGCGCGGGCCGACGCCGAAGGCCAAAGGCCGTGCGCAGTTCGTTGCCAAAAAAAAGCAAAAGGGGCCTGATTTGGGGCGCCCAAGGGGCCTGCCCTGGTGGAGGCCCGGGCGGGGCCACGGCGGGCGGGGGGGGGCTTTCCTTTCTTTGTAAAGGCCGAAAGCTGTCGCGGGGTTTTGCCCGCGATTTCTATATGTGCGCCAGGACACGCGGAATATAAAAAGAGGCCGGTACGCTCTGAGGCCTAAAACGCGAAACACGACGGCAGCACGCAGGACGCTTGTCGTTTTCCGGGAAATTAAATGCCGGGAATCACGTATATCGCCCGTGAAACAGGTTGCCCGTTCTCCGGGGGATCCACCCTCGCCCCCGGGGATCCGCCCTCGCCCGGGGGATCCACCCTCGCTCCCGGGGATCCGCCCTCGCCCGGGGGACCCGCCCGTTCCCCGGGGATCCGCCCTCGCCCCCGGGGACCCGCCCGCATCCCGGGGATCCGCCCTCGCCCGGGGGATCCGCCGTCGCCTCCGGGGATCCGCCCGCCCCCGGGGGCTCCGCCCATTCCCCGGGGGATACGCCCTTTTCCCCGGCGACCCGCCCTCTTCCCCGGGGATCTGCCCTCAGCCGGGGGACCCGCCCTCGCCCCCGGGGATCCGCCCGCCCCGGGGATCCGCCCATTCCCCGGGGGATCCGCCCTCTTCCCCGGGGATCCGCCCTCTTCCCGGGGGTCCGCCCATTCTCCGGGGGATCCGCCCTCTTCCCGGGGATCCGCCCGCTCTCCGGGGGATCCGCCCTCTTCCCCGGGGATCCGCCAACTCTCCGGCGAATCCGCCCTCCTCCCGGGGATCCGCCGTCTTCCCGGGGGATCCGCCCTCTTCCCCGGGGATCCGCCCTCTTCCCGGGGGTCCGCCCTCTTCCCGGGGGGTCTGCCGGCGCCGCGGGGGATCCGCCCGTTCCCCGAGGGATCCACCCTCGCCCCCCGGGGATCCGCCCTCGCCCGGGGGATCCGCCCTCGCCCCGGGGGATCCGCCCATTCTCCGGGGGATCCGCCCATTCCTCGGGGGATCCGCCCGTTCCTCGAGGGATCCGGCCGCTCCTCGGGGACCCGCCTCCGCTGCTCGGGAGGAGGCCGGCTCTTCGGGGGGGGGGGCCCGCCCGCTCCGCGGGGGGAGGGGGCCCTCCGCGCGCCGACGGCTCCATCGGTGCCCCGGGGGATCCAACCTACTCTGGGGGGTGCTCCTTAGCTCGGGGGATCCGTCCTCGCCCCGGGGCGTTCGACCCGGGCCCCGGGGATCTCACCTGGCCCCAAGGGGTCCGATATTCGTCCTTGCCCCTCGGACTCAGCCGGCGCCACGGGGTTTCATTCCCTCCCCAACGGACATCCGGCCAGCCTCGGGTCGGTGGATCCGCCCTTGCGCCAGAGGCTCGGCCCTTCGGTTCGCGGACCCTGCCCGTGTGGCCTTGGTGGTGGGCGCCGGCCGGCAAACCGGCGCACATTTATTGTGTCGCCGGCAACTGCATGGGCCGGGGCCGTGGCTTTTGCGTTGCTTGTCAAAATGGTCCCGGTTTTGGTTGTCAAGTTGTCCTGCTGGTTGTCAGAGCGCTGCTGGGACAACCAGCAGCAGAAACAAGAGGCGTTCGCACAGCAACGCGGTGTCTTGATCTGGCAACCAAAGCGTGCGCAAGCGCTCGCGAGAGCGCTCTGCGAGATGCCCATCCATCGCAAACGCGGCGCGAAGGCTTTGCCGTTACCATATGGGAGGATGGAACTCGGGGGTATGCAATCGCTGGCAAATCTGGGCAGTGCTAAGTGTGTTTTGCCTTCAGAAAGCGGATCGGGGGAAAGTTGTGGGAATTTCATCGAAAGCAGCCAAAACAGCAATTATCAAGTGGGAAAAGGGTAAAAAAGAGCACTTTTGCAGCTCCGCCCGGTCTGAATCTGAAAAAAGAGAGTGGTATTGTCGGCTAGGGCCGATGGTGTGATGCGTTTTCTAGCGAGAAATGCGTCGCGTGCAGGCAGCTCCAGCCGCTTGGAAATTGAAAAAAAATGCTTAAAAAGTGCTATGTTTTGCAGCATACAAGCGGCAGACAAAATTTACCGATTTTCTGCAGTCCCCGGAAAGCGCTTGGAGATTGAAAGTGACAACTTTTGCTGAAAAAGCGAGAGCCGCTTGAAAATTGCCGCTCTACAGTGGTTTTTCAAATTGTCACACGGCCCACACCGTCGAGATTGGACGAAGAAAAACAGCTACTAAGCCTGCGGAGGTGTGTCACACGGGCACGGTTTTCATCCTCTCTGAGGGTCGCGAGATGAGATCTCCTCCCGCTTGAAAATGCCCGATCTGGGTGGCCCAAAAGGGCAGCCGGAAATGAAGAAAATTGCATCACTTTTTGAAGTTTGTGCATTTTACCTGGCCAGCGTATCCGGAAGCCCCCGATGACCCACATACCCTCCTGGCCAGGCGGCCAGTTTGTCATGCAGGAGGCTAGAAAGGATGCCCCGCGGCGAAATAGCAGACCGGATTTCGCCTTCAATGCTTATCGCAGGAGCCTGCGGGCCTCCGCGGGCGACAGTAGTCGTCCGCGGCCCAATCTAGAAATTAAACAGAAATGGCGCTTCTTCTCGTTTGCGGCGATGTTAGAAGAAGGTTGGTGGGCCTTCGCGCTGGTTAGATTTTCGCGCAAGCATTTGGTTACCAATATCGCCCTCCGGGCGCGACCTTAATAGCCGAGAGAATGCGCGCCGGTTTGCCGAGATGCCCTGCACTCGAGTACGTTCCAAAAGGCGCGCCGGTTTGCCGCGATGCTTGCCCTTGGTGCGGCATCCGAGGGCTTCGGAGGTCTTCGGCGGCCCCTCTGGAGCGCCCTCCTGCCAAATCGGGGCCGTGCCATCGGGGGAAGGCCTTCCGAGGCGGCCCAAATTGGGCCAGAGGACTCGCCAGAGGATTTTGGAGTCCTCTGATGAGTCCGCTGGGAAGTCCGCAGCCCAAATCGGGGCCGTGTCTTCGGGGAGAGCAAGGTCGCCCGTGGCGGTCCAAATTGGGCCAGAGGACTTGGCAGCGGATTTTGGAGTCTTCTGAAGAGTCCCCTGGATGGAAAGTCCTCCGCTCAAATCGGGGCCGTACCATCGAGGAAAGGGCGCCCGAGGCGGTCCAAATTGGGCCAGCGGACTCTTCAGAGGATTTTGGAGGCCTCTGACGAGTCCGCTGCCTTGAAAGTCCTCCGCTTAAGTCGGGGCCCTGCCATCGGGGAAAGGCCGCCCGAGGCGGTCCAAATTGGGCCAGAGGACTCGCCAGAGGATTTTGGGGCCCCCTGGCGATTCCTCTGGAAAGTCCTGCGCTCAAATCGGGGCCGTACCATCGGGGAAAGGCCAGCCGAGGCGGTCCGAATTGGGCCAGCGGACTCGCCCGAGGATTTTGGAGTCCTGTGGCGAGTCCTCTGGAAGGTCCTCCGCTCAAATCGGGGCCGTACCATCGGGGAAAGGTCATCCGAGGCGGTCCAGATTGGGCCAGCGGACTCGTCAGAGGATTTTGGAATCCTCTGGCGGGTCCTCTTGGAAATCCTCCGCGCAAATCGGGGCCGTGCCATTTGGGGAAGGTCGTCCGGGGCGGTCCAAATTGGGACAGGGGACTCGTCGGAGGATTTTGGAGTCCTCCGCCCAAATCGGGGCCGTGCCATCGTGGAAAGGCCGCGCGTTCGAGGCGGTCCAAATTGGGCCTGAGGACTTCCGCGGGAAATGTGCGCCGGTTTGCCGCGCCTCCAAATGAATCCGGCGGCAAACGGCGCGGGGCTCTGCCACTTCGGTCGTTTTTGTGTTGTTTTGAAACGCTTCGCCAAAGCGAACGCAACCACGTGTGGACTGCGTCGCCCCAAGAGGCAAATCGCGTGACATTTACGAGGCCAACCACGACGGGAGTACTCTCCGGCGGCCGCGCTGGTTTCTGAGGCTACACGAGCGGGGGCGGTTGGTTTTTAGGTCCCACCGCGTGCCATTCTCGATAAAAGAGTGCTAGGCGTGGCGGCATGTTGGCGCACAACAAAACGGCAGCCCTCGGGGCCCGGCGGCCGCAATGCGTCGGGCGCCTTGACAAGCGAAACCGCTTTGACGTCGCTGTAGTACTGGCATTGCTTTTTGCTTGGTAGCCTAGAAAAGGCAAAAGGGACGAACTAGCTGCCCCTATCTGCTATGCCATGGGGAATCACACATAGGAAAAGCATTTTAGAGTCCGGATGGCAATCTGTATGAGCGCGATACTTTTGCACCCAGTAGCTCGGCAAAATGTGGTCTACACGTTGCAAAAGCACGTGCAGCGTGCCGGAGCTCGCAGCCTTGTGGAGCTGCAGTGTCAGGGGTACTGCCTGTACGAGCGTGACCTGCGTCGCAAAACTGTTGAGGTGCTGGATTTCTTGCGGCAGCACTTTATACCCTGGTGGAACCGCCGTTGCCGGGACTTCTCTCTTTCCCATGAGATGGACCGTGCCATTTGTACGATAGGACCGGCACCGCCGCCGGCAGCAAGAGCAAGATCTACACACAGAAAGTCGACATCTTCGTACGATACCCCACCTGGTGCCCAGGAGATCGACGAACTTTCTGCGAACTACCGGTATTTTGCAGCACGCATTGACGTTTCACAGAGCGTACGCGCAGACCATTCCGTTTTGTATTTTGATGCGAGATTAGAGGAGCTCATGGCGGTGCTGGCGCAGCGGTTTCAATTGGAGTTCACGCTCGACGCGGCGCAGTCGAACGACGGAAAGTTCGTGTATCATGTTCGCAGTGCATTGGGATCATTACAACCTCCACCTCCACGGCTGGAACCGGGCCAAGTACGAGCGCGCACTATTCTTGTGTCTCGGGATGAGCTGCAGCAACCTGCGCACACTACTGCGACTCACCCTGTGCTTCAAGCACTAGTGCAAGCGGAGGGCGTGTACGATGTCACAGAGCCTTGCACTCGCGAAGCAGAAGCACGGGAGGACGCCCAACAAGTGAGCGATGCAGCGAAGCGGCGTGGACCCGTTGTACGGCCGAGAACGATATCGGGTAAAGTCGAGCTGTGTGCTATGGACGCAGGGGGTCCAAGCTGGGGAGGCCTCGGGATGCCGCACGCACAGACCGTGGCGCCCGGCCACGTGGTGGTGCGAAATCTGCCGTTTCTCGTCACGGAAGATCCCGACGGCAACGAGAAGGTGTGCGCCTTGTCGGTGCGCAACTGCGGCACGCTGCTGCATGAACTCGGTCACGCGATCCACTTTTTAGCTACGCCGCTGCCGGAGATCCTGGCCTTGGAGCACGATATTGCTGAGTTCCCCTCCACCATGATGCAGTTTGTCTTCGAGGAGCCTACTTTTCTCAGAAGCATCGCACTCAGTGCCCGATCGCGCCGCAAAGGACTGAATCCAGAAAGCCTGTCGCACGCATTCGGCACCGAATGGGACAATACACACGTGAGCCATGCTGCCGCCCCCAAAAATTATGCTCAAGAAATGGCAGTTGAAATAAATCCGCGCCTTGTTTTCTTTTTTCCTGCAGTAGCCTGTAAGCTGCGGGCGGCCGCCGTGGATAGTGGTGCCACATGGCCAATCCGGCATCCCTCGCGAGAAGCTCCGCCCCTGCTGCCCCGAGGAAGTGCAGCGGCTCAGCAGATAGCCACCTGGCCTGGTCGCTGCTGTAGCCCACGTAGGCCCGGCCGCAGTCGCCATTAGGGAAAAATTCTATGCGCCCCTAACGCGAACCGGCACACCCACAAGGCACAGCTTCGAGCTTTTTGCGCAAGTATGCAACAGCAAAAAACCCGGCAAATTGCGAAGCCCACGGCAAATAGATCCTGCTCCGGCGAAGGGCGAAAAAATTCTTGTGGCGTTGAGGTTTGATTTTAGTAGCGTCGCAGAGCATTCTACATCTACGCGCAGAGCCGGCGCCCGTGGTCGCGGGGGGAAGCCGGGCCCGCACCGTGCGGTTTCGCACACAGAGTGATGCGCTTGTGGCGCCGCCCAACCCCGGCTGTTTGCGCAGCATTTTGGCGGCATTAGAACGGCATTCGCGCGCCATCTAGAGAAGATATCGAAAGCAGCAGGCGGGGAAAAGCGTGATCCTCCTTATTGATTTGCAGCAGAGCGTGGCTTACCTTTCAAGATCGCGATGCCCAAGTTGAGTTCTTTGCAGCCTGCATGGCGAAGGCTTTGCATGCGATCGGCAAAGGGCGGAGCTTGCGGCGCCGATAAATTGTTAGCGTCGTCGTGTTCGCGGCGCGCCGGCGGCAGTTTCCGCCTAACCTATCAACACCCGGCGCACTTCCAGAAGCCGGCGGCGGCCGGGGTTTCTCTAATTATCTGCCTCGCAGGCTCGGCGGGGTTGTGGCTTAAGGAAGTTCATCGGCTTCGCGAGAAGTTGCGTCAGCATATGAGCGGGCTGGTCAGCCTCAGCTGGCGACAGCCTGCTTTTCCTTGTTGTTTTCTGTCGCCGTCTCCGATTGCGTCGCAAATGCGGCACTGCTTGGGCCGTAGTCCGTGTCCAAATAAGCGATAGACTACGGGGGCGGGGGCATAGTTCACCAGTGTAGCCAGGACTTTTTACAACTACCGCATTTGGCGCGACGCGTACGTCTTCAACGAGATATTCGCCACTACAAGGGGCGTGCATCAGCACGCACATAGCGAGTCGGAGTTGCGGGGTTTTATCAACGGCATTCTGCTAAAAGCGACAAGCCTGTCCTCGTCGAACGACGGAAGAAGTAGTGCGAAACTTGCCGGGATGAATCACAAGCACAATCACCGAGGGCGCGCCGTTGGGGTGTCAGAGATGGATAGCTCGAAGCCAAATGCGAGCGGCAAGATGTTCGAGCGATCTGGTTCCACAAGCGGATTGCACCCACTTCTATTCCCCGAGGTGGTGGAGATGTTCTGCGACTCTTCTTACTATTCCCGGTTGGCCTACATATTTCCAAGCGTCCGCGCCCGGCAGCAACTCGCGGGCTCTCGCCAAGAGCTCCAGCACGTGTTCACACGCAACTACTTCGAATACGGTACACCGCACCACTGGTGCCCAACCAAACGGGAGTTTTTGCAGCACTTTTGCCCGAGCGACGCAATAAATCGAGAAAAAGCACTACAATCGACATTCTTTAGAAGGACCGCGAAACCGAAAGAGCTCTACGTGCCTGAGAAAGATGTCAACCGTCATGAGTTCAAATTCGGCTGCCGCAGCTCTGTCGCAGAGGCAGGACACTCAGAGAAACCCGCACGAGCTGAAAGTCATCGACTCGGGTACGAGGGTTGGGAAAGAAGAAGACGCTGACTCTACCGTGGCGTAGTTAGCCAACGAATTTGAAAAATGAGTTTAGAGCTGTAACGCGTAAGCACCTTGAAGCATGCAGATGGCAACTTTTTTCCACTTCTAGCTGACAGATGCAAAATCAAAAAGAAAAAAGCGCCGGAGCACCCGGATCGCCGGAACCGAGATCGCCGACCGGCAAATGTAGACTCCCCGGGGCTCGGAGACTCTGGTTCGACCGGCCCGACCTTGCAGCTGCACGTCGCCGCTTCGACCGGCTCGACTTGGAGCTGCAAGGCGATCCGGCAGATGCGGGGTCGCGGCGGCCCGGCGACTCTGCTTCGACCAGTCCGGCTCTGCAGCTGCAAGTCGGACCGGCAGGAGACGCGCGACCGCAAAGCTCGAAGCTGATTCTGAAGACTCAAACTCGGAGCCAAGCTCGGAGCTGAATCTGAAACTCAGACTGGAAGGCACTTCTGAGCTTCACACTCGAAGACGAGTCTGAGACGCAAACGCAAGCCCGAAAGTGGTAAGAGGCAACGCCAATCACCACCTAAATCCGTCCTTCTGGCAACGCCAGACACCACCTAACTCCGTAGCCATTTTGGCTCAAGGCCTTGCGCCTTGTTGCCGCGTTTCCATAGAAAAAGGGGGCCGCGCTGCCCCACGTGCCCCCGGAGTGAGAGCGAGATACGGTCGCGGGCAGGCGGCCACTAGAGTCAGAAACAAAATAGAAGACGCGTCGCCACTCATTCTTTCGCCGCCCTGGGCCCCTCTGCATTACGGCCCAGGGGCTCTACACATCCGGCGCTGCCGGATGCTTCCCTTCGTGTAGCATTGGCGTGCGCAGAAGATCCCTGACGTTTTCGTCTTCTTTTCGGATGGGGCCCCCGGGTTACACGCAAAAGTCGGGCGACACCTCGCCGCGTTCTCCTTTTTCGAAGTCGCCGACAGCCGCCGGGTCGTCGTTGAGGCATGCTCTTTCTGGTCAGGGGCACAGTAAAGATCGAGTCGTGCTTTCTAGTCAAGGCGTGGATCATATTGCTGACCAAGCGCGTGGAGGCGGCTTCGCGGGCGGGATGGTCAGGGACTGCGTTTTTTCTTTTGCTTTTATTTAGTGCGTCCACATCTACATCAACATCCGAAGCAGCTTTATCTATGAGTGTGCGTCGGTGGGCTGCTAGCGGAAATAAGCAAAGTTCTAGCTGTCCACCTGCTCGACACTGGAGTCCTAGGCTTTTACACCTCGCGGGGCTATTTGTCGGGTGGGTTTTTGCATCGCGACCAATGTCGAAGCTTGGGCTCCGGGGAGGTATGGTTTTAGAGCAGTCCCGACATTTCTCATTTCGTGCTGCCTCACGTGCGGCGCTTCTTTCCAAAATCACACTAAAAATAGATGGAGGAAGGGCGGCGCGCGGCTTTCGCCATGTGCTGCCCTTCCTCGCGCCAACCCGGGACAAGGATTCCCGCAGGGGCTGCTGATGTTCAGCCACGTAAACCTGCAACGGACGAGGTGGAGCCTGCTGCGCCAGCAGGCTCAGCGGTACGACGTAGACAAGCGCCTCAGCATGTCTGAACCACCTAGAAGACCAACCTAGTTTGTCGCCTGTTCAAAGGCAACCCACGACCATCCTAACTAACACGCGCGGAGGCTAGGCGCGGCCGGGTGTGTAGGTATGCCTTTGCCGGCTTAGTAAACGCCCAAGACCTCCCACGTCGCCCCCTGTAGGTATGCTCCTTTGTATGCGACCATGGAAGACCACGGCATACAGTGGAGACGCTTGGCACTAGAATAGATATGCATGACCCGACGACAGCAGGCGCTGCAGATGCGCAGGGGTAGTAAATCGGGGCACTTTACTGAAAAAAAGTTAAAGGTCGGCAGAAGCGAGGGCAAAAAAAGGCTACCAACTAAAAAAACCACAGACGCCGAGGAGAAGCGAGTAGATAGCCCCCTGCCCTCGGTGTAGATTTAGTCTTCGTAGAGCAGCACTGCTGCGCGGGAGAGTCTGCGCGTCCTAAAAAATGCAAGTGTAATCAGCATGGGTCTAGGGTTTGTACGTATGTAGTGGCGTAGGTAGAAACTAGTTTACAGATCGTGATCTTGTAGAAACTCGTTTATAGGTCGGGGCTTAGGGTAGAGGCGTGCTCTCACGTCAGAGAGGCGACCACGCTGCTCCTTCCTAGTCGTGTGCCAGGCTGCGAACAGATATAAACCGCTCCTGTCTATCGAGGGACTGAGTAAGAGGCAACGCCAGTTGCCACCTATCTAAGGCGAAAGCTCTGGCTTGTAGCCTGTTCACAGGCACCCACGAACATCATAACTAACACACGCAGAGGCTAGGCTCGACCGGGTGTGTAGGTAGGCCGTAGCAGGCTTAGAAAACGCCCAAGATCTCCCATATCGCCCCCTGTAGATAGGAGCTGTTTTGTGTGCGGCGATGAAAGTCCACAGCATAACCGGGAGACCCGTGGCACTAGAATAGCTATGTACCTCCTGTGAAGGCCGTCGCCTGAGGAGATCTCCCGGTCGTAACGTGGGGAGAAGCAGGCCGCATGCTTATCAGGGCAAGCGGTTAGTAGATCTGGTAGGTTGAAAGAGTGGCCCCAGTGAATGAGGGCCGACGCCTCTCATGATGTCACCTAGTAGAAGACCATATATACGCGCAGGCCTTGTTGTTCTGCGGAGAGCAGCAAGCAGCTCCCTGGCCCATGCGCTTGCGCTACTTCGCAGGCTCGCAACAAAAAGGCACACCGCCGCTGTGCTGATTGTGTCCTGCCACTCGGGTGCCGCGGCTGCACCTCGCGCGACCGCGGGACACGACCGGGCAGCAAGCCGAGTGGCACCGCCGACGAGCGCAGCTGCGCTACCGTTAGGGGAGCGCAGCCACCCAGATGGCTGGCCACCCCACCCTCCCGGATGCCGCCCCTTATCCGAGCTCGGCCAAGCCCATACCGAGAATTATAGCGCCGACCGTTGATAGTGCGCGGCCACCCGGTTGGTCGGTACTATGAAGAGCGCGCCACGACAGGCGAGCCCTGTGGCACCACTGAAACGGCCACACAGCAACACACTGGCGGCGCACAACCGCCCACGAGTTGAGCGCCCCCAGACATGCAAATGCTTGCGGTGGCTACGCAGTGCAATTCCAAATCGGACGAAAATCAACGGCAGTCGTGGGGAGGTGTTGGTGTTCGCGAGGCACTACGTCCGACGCGCCTCCGAGCCGTGAGGGCACTCCTAGGGATAGGAGAGAGGGACCGAAAGAGCACCTACTCCGGGTGCGAGAGATCCTGCCGTGACAGATCCTACCATGCACTGAGATCCAATTGGCCCCTTGTGCGTGCGATGTTTGTGCACAGTGGTCGGCATCACCTGTGGCTTCGATAATAATAATAGAATAGCTATGTACGACCCGGCGGCTGCAGACGTTGAGAAGCAGGGATAGGAGTCCAGTTATTCTCTGCGTTTCCGAAACAGATTGAAAGAACCAAGGACCAAAAAAGTAGAAGCTCAAAAACCACAGACGCCGCGGTAAGAAAAAAAAATAGTAGCAGGTCCTGGTGCTCGCCACCAGTATAAACTTCAAGATGGACAACATTGCAGCGCGGGACGCAGGCATGCTCTACATATTTTTGTACTACGCATGGGTTTGGGGTGTTTACATACATAGTGGCGTCGGTCGTAGAATCTTTCTATACAGATCATCCTTGTAGCGACTGGTATATAACACAGGGTTAAGGGTAGAGACGTGTTTCCACGTCAGAGAGGCGACCGCGCTGTTCTCTTCTAGTCGTGTGCCAGGCTGTGAACAGATGTAAGCCCGCTACTGTCTATCGAGGAACTGAATAAGAGGCAACGCCAGTCACCACCTAATTCCGTCCGTCCGTTCTGGCACTCAGACTCAAACTCGAAGTTGGTCCTGAAACTCAAACTCAAGCAGCTCGGAGCTGATTCTGAAACTGGGAACCAGAGCCGGAGTTGGTTCTAAAAGTCAAACGCAAAGTGCCGGACTCTGGAACTCTAACTGGCATCTCGGCGCTTTATATCCATGGGAGGTAAAATTAAAAAGACTAACATCTATCGTCCAAGAATGAGACTGTGGTCTGCTCGTGGTGCTTATCAAAAACCTCGACAGGAGCGTGCTCGTGCAACCAAGATCAACCTTGACTCATTTTGGGCGTACATCATCGAAAGCAGAAAGGAACTGATTTGTCGCAAGAAAGAAATCACTCTCAACATCACAAAATCAAAATACACAGGCCCGATGATAGTGCAGCCTTTTCTGGTTGCGGGAAAACCAATTCCCACGTCTTTTTTTCCCAAGGATTATCGTTAGTCGCCTCTACTAGACAAAGCAAGCGTGGTCGAGCTTTAGTTCATGAAAAAGTCGGCTGCACTCTTAAAGTTCCGACACGCCACACCCCCGATCACGATCATCGAGATTCCAATGCAGTCCTTTAGTGAAGTTGAGGCGAGATCGAAGAACTTTCAGTCGGCTTATGACAGGAATGCTTCGTCATGCTGTTGCTGGTAGCGTGAGATAATTGGTAGCTATCACGCACGGCGCATCATGTTGCGCCGCCGAATCTGTCCTGAGTTGATTTTCTACTTCTATTCTATATGCTGTATGCGCTAGCCAGGGGGAAGGAATTCCTATCCCACTGCGAATGCGAGAGCACCGGGGGGGGAGGTAGCAGAACTGGAAGGGGAGGGTCAGCGATTCTGGGCAAATTTGGGTCGTTTGGGTACAAAGGAGCGCTTTTTTGGAAGCCTTGTGGTCGGGTGCGTGCCTTTTGTTGGAGATCGCGAACGCCACGCATTTGTGTGCGGCCTTGCCTGCCAAAGTGGGACGATAATGGTTCCAGATCTTAATCCGTGCCATATTTCGTGCGAAAAAGGCTGCGAAGCAGCAAGCTGCAGCGCGTGTCTACATGCACCGCGGGAGGCCAGGCTTTCGGCGGAGGGGCGTCCGTGGCGGCTCCTACTTCTCGATGTGCGAAATGGCGCCGCCGCTTTGTTTCCCGCCTTTTTGCTCTCCTTTTTGCGGCTATCTCTATCAGTGCAATGGTGAGCCTGTGTTGCCGGGCATACCGAAAACGCCGGCAAACGCCCACCGTCCGCAGTGAGACCTGCCGCCCCCGGCCGGGGCTGCGGCAAAGCTAGCAAGGCGCGCGCGGCTGTCGCTTCTCAATGAAGCCGTAGCCGGATCCTCGCGATACTTCGCGCGAAACAGGCTGCGAAGAAGCAAGCTGCGGCGCGTATCTAGATGCACCATGGCAGGCCAGGCCTGCGGTGGGGGGGGGGCGACCGCGGCGGCTCCTTCTCTATTTGCGAAAGAGACCGCGCGAAATAGCGCCGCCGCCGTTTCCCCGCCTCTTAATGTGCCTCCCTTCACTTGCGCGGGGGCACTATCTTCATCTATCAGTGTAATTTTGAGCCTGTGCGGCCGAGTATACGCACCGAAAACGCCGGAAAACGCCCGCCGCCCGCAGGCAGACCCACCGTCCCTGGTCGGGGTTAACGGGCAATCGAGGTGAGCGCGGCGGCCCCTTCGCTTTGTGTGAAATGGGGCCGCAGCCGGGCCCGCGCCTGCCATTTTGCGCACGAAAAAGGCCGCGAAGCAGCAAGCTGCGGCGCGTATCTAGATGCACCGCGGCACGCCAGGTCAGCAGCGGGGGGGGGGGGGGGGGCGCCCGTGGCGGTGTCTTCTCTTTGGGCGAAGTGGCGCCGTCCTCGCCTTGTCGGGGTTCTATCGCTATGTATCAGTATACATAGTTCCGAGACTGGGCGGCCTGGCATACTGAAAGCATCGGCAAGTTTTGGAAGTTTTTTTTAGAGACCCTGACGCTCTGAGACCTAAGCCAACGAATCACGACGGCAGCGCGGTTGTCTTGTGTTTAGAATGAGGGGAGAAAAATACGCATAGCGTCGTGATTTCGCTTTGTGGATTTTTTTGGGGGATCCGCCCGCTTCCCGGGGATCCGCCCGTTGCCCGGGGATCCGCCCGCTCCCCGAGGATCCGCCCGCTTCCCGGGGATCCGCCTTCCCGCAGGGGATCCGCCCGCTCCCCGAGGATCCGCCCGTTCCCCGGGGATCCGCCTTCGCCCAGGGGATCCGCCCGTTGCCCGGGGATCCGCCCGTTCCCCGGGGATCCGCCTTCGCCCAGGGGATCCGCCCGTTGCCCGGGGATCCGCTCGCTCCCCGGGGATCCGCCTTCGCCCCGGGGGTCCGGCCGCTTCCCGGGGATCCGCCTTCGCCCAGGGGATCCGGCCGCTCCCCGGGGATCCGCCTTCGCCCAGGGGATCCGCCTTCCCCCAGGGGATCCGCCCGTTCCCCGGGGATCCGCCCGCGCCCCGAGGATCGATCCGCCGGCTCCCCGGGGATCGGCCTTCGCCCAGGGGATCCGCCCGTTACTCGGGGATCCGCCCGCTCCCCGGGGATCCGCCCGTTCCCCGGGGATCCGCCCGTTACTCGGGGATCCGCCCGCTCCCCGGGGATCCGCCCGTTCCCCGGGGATCCGCCCGTTGCTCGGGGATCCGCCCGCGCCCCGAGGATCCGCCCGCTCCTCGGGGAGCCACCCGCTCCCCGGGGATCCGCCTTCCCGCAGGGGAGCCGCCCGCTCCTCGGGGATCCGCCCGCTCCCCAGGGATCCGCCTTCCCGCAGGGGAGCCGCCCGCTCCCCGAGCGGACTGCGCCGGCCTTGCGCTTCACTCCCTCCCCTACGGGCGCCCGGGCTGCCCGGGGCGGGTGCGCCCTTGCGCCAGAGGCTCCGGCCTTAGCTAGGGGTCCCTGCCCTTGCCGCGCTGGCGGTGAGCACGGGCACCGGCAAACCGGCGCACATTTCTTGCTTCGGCTTGGTTCTTACAAGTTGCCAACTTGTGTGGTTTGGTTGTCAAAGCGGCGTTTTGACAACCAGCAAGACAAAGGCGGCGGCCGCACAACCGCGTGGGGTCTTGATAAGCAAGAGAGGACAAACCGGACCGCGTAGACAAGACAGACACAGCGCGCCGAAGGCCGCGCGCCTGCACCTCAGTGCGTTCCAAAATGTGCGCCGGTTTGCCGCAATGCCCGTGGTGCCGCATCAGAGGGCTGTGGAGCCCTTCGGCGGCCCATGTGGAAAGTTCTCTGGTCAAATCGGGACCATGCCACCGGGGAAATCCCTCTCGAGGCGGCCCAAATTGGGCCAGAGGACCCGCCAGAGGATCTTCGGGTCCTCTGCCGGGTCCTCTGGTCAAACCGGGGTCGTGCCACCGGGGGAAGCCCTTCGGAGGCGGCCCAAATTGGGCCAGAGGACCCGCCAGAGGATCTTCGGGTCCTCTGCCGGGTCCTCTGACGGGTCCTCTGGTCAAACCGGGGTCGTACCACCGGGGGAAGCCCTTCGGAGGCGGCCCAAATTGGGCCAGAGGACCCGCCAGAGGATCCTCGGGTCCTCTGCCGGGTCCTCTGGCGGGTCCTCTGGTCAAACCGGGGTCGTACCACCGGGGGAAGCCCTTCGGAGGCGGCCCAAATTGGGCCAGAGGACCCGCCAGAGGATCCTCGGGTCCTCTACCGGGTCCTCTGGGAAATCCTCCGGCCAAACCGGGATCGCACCACCGGCGGAAGGTCCTCCGAGGCGGCCCAAGTTAGGCCAGGCGAAAACGTGCGCCGGTTTGCCGGGGCCGCCAGGTTGCTCGCAGTCCGCAGCCGAGTGTGGCGATTTGGGCACACGAGACGCCAACACAGACGCGGCGCGGTTGTGCACACAAACAGCAGCGGAGTCCATGCGCGCGCCGCGTTTTCGGTTGCATTGCAACACACTTTGGCACGAGCTAAGCCGAAGGTTTCCCGGGAAACCTTAAACGACCCTGCCCGAGCGGAGTCCATTGATTTCTAGGTCTCACAGCGTCGCTTTCTCTTTTTTTAAAGTTTTGGAAAGGGTGCGCCCGTTCGCAAGTGCCGCACTTCTGATGGTGCAGCACCAGCAAACTGCCAATCCCGCACTGCTGATGGTGCGCGTGAGGCAAAGCCACCAGTGCGGCCGGACTTATGTTTTTAGTTGTTATGCTCCCAAATGGTGACTGCAGCGAGCACCAGGAGCCCAAGCAATCCGAAAGGGATAGAGCCCGGAATAAAAGTCACTTACGCACTCGGATGAGCCGCGAGCCGACTCGGCCCCCTCAAGCGCCAGCCGCCCGCGGGAAGACCTACCGCCCCCAGCCAAGGTTGCGGCGAATCAGTGCGAGCGCGGTGGTTCCTTCTCTATGTGTGAGGCGAGGCCGCAACCGGGAAGCCGGGCGGAAAAGCCGGGAGACAGAGCATCCCCCGAGCGGCCTCGGATACGTGTCCCGGGGCGGGTTTGAGGTATGGGCACCCCTCGGGAGGCTTCGGGTAGGGGTTCCGAGGGACTGGCTTCGGCTAAGGGTACCGCGGGAGCGGTTTCGCGGAGGGCTATCGTGGGAGTGGTTTCGCGTAAGGGCATGCGAGGGTGGTTTCGCATATTAAGGCTACGCGGGGCGTGGTGTCTGCTTTCACGATTTCAGTGCCTCCATTCGGGTTGTATTCAGCTCCTTTCCCGCGTCTATGCATGTAAATACTTATATTGATTAATTGGCGTGTCCCGCTCCCGAACCCGACCGATGTCTCCAGCAAACATGGATGAGACTAACAGAAGCTGATGACGATCTACCTGGGTGGACATAAGCCATCCGCTTTGTCACGGATATCGTATGTAGTGAGGACACCGAACGGTTCTAACCGGGAAGTTTTTTTGCCAGCCAGACAGCAAAACGGCCCTCAGGTTTCAAGCGGCCGGAAATGTTTTTGGACGTAAAGGATTTCCATTTATCAAGCGGCCGGGGCTTTGAAGTCAAACAAGCCCGAGCCAATTCGATCGATTCCCGCTTGATAAAACGATGCAGGGGAGCCGGCAAAAGGGGCGCCCTTCTGAGGCGCCCACCGCCTTGGTTTCTGGCGGTTTAGGGCGCCCAAAAGGGCGCCCGAAAAAAAGCGCGCCCAAAATCAGAACAGCGAAACAGCATGGCACGGCCGCGATTGCGGAGCATTTTGCGCGGTCGCGAAAGCGGCAGCCTTTTCGCCGGTTTCAGAGCCTGGGGAGCTTTGCAAAAAGCGCAGGGGCGAAAAGTAAAAACGCAAAAAAGAAAAGGCGCGCGAGACGCGGGAAGCCAATGCGCACGCTATGGGCCCGATTTTCCTTCGCTTTTCGGGCGCCCCCTGCAACGCCCAGATCGGCCCCACAGCGTCGGGCTTGGCTTTCGGAAAGGAATTTTGGAAATGTGCCAAAATTTGTGATGTTTCTCAAGCGACCGCCATACCGTGCGGCATGACGTTACTCTGGCGAGCCCAGAAAAAGCAAAGTCGCGGCCAAGGCGGTGGTCGGCAAAAAAACGCCCACGACCTCACTACCCCCGCCCCGGCGGCTATATTTCGTACTAGTTTTCGTCTCGCACTTGTGAGAGCAGCACTCATCTTCGGCGACTTTTGCGAATGTGCAAGCAGTTGTTACCAGTGCGCCACGATGACGAAGCGTGCTGTTGCAGAGCCGGAAGCGCAGATCAGTGGCCGCATTCAAACGTTACAGATGATTGGCGCTATGCGACAGGGTCTTCACCGCGTCGAGAGGGTCTTGCAGATTCGCACGGATCATCTGGGTATCGGCTTCATCACCACAGCTGTGGTGATGATGACAATCCGTCATCCAAACGTGGTTCTGTTGCTCTTCGGCGTTTTTCTTGTCTTCGTCCGAATTCTCTGCAACGTGCACGAGCGCGGGCTAATTGGACTATTTTACACCGCTGAGGAGAGCGCGGCGTTGGCTGCTGGCGAGTTTGCGCGCCAGTCGATTTACGATTTTTTGGTGATCGGCTCGCTAGAGCGTCTCCGTATTTTCAAGCAGCTCGTGCGTGTCGGGCTTCTCATTGTCAATCAGAATCTTACCCGGGAGGAGATAAACTACATCGTCCAGGTATCTACTGTGGAAACTGGCCACTACTTATATGCATAAAAAATTATGCGATTACCTTTTATCAACTAACAAACATCCTCCACTTTTTCTAGCAACGCGAGCTTCGCGTTCGCCTGTAGGTTTGCACAACTCAGAAATTCGATCTCGAAAGGGCATTGCGCTAGATTCAAAGATCAAGGCGGAAACAAACAAGCGCTAAAGACCTAACGGAAGCGGGAGCACCAGCGCTCAAGAGGTGGGCAGCGGCCGACGTCGACCAGTGCCAGGCGTGCGGCCACTTGCAAAGCGCATGCCCTTCGCCGTGGCGTGCTGAGCACCGCGCCGCGGCCCTTATTAGCGGGCGACCGTAAATGGTGGATCTTAGTACCGATGGCGATGGGGCGAACGGCACGAAATACAGCATCGCGGCCCTGTCGTGACTTGCGCAGAATCCAAATGCTCAAGGCATAACTTGGAGCGCTCTTGCGTCGGTCAAAAGCCTGCGAAGTTTGCTAGCAAAATAAAACTCACGGTCATGCGCAAAATGCATTTACGCCGCTGGCGAAAAGTTCGTTTGGTAGCTCGGTGAGAACTTTCGTGGGCTGGCTTCAAAATCTAACAGCAGCGCACTGCTTCCTCGCAAAGCCTTGCAATTTTATTCACTCGCGTCGAGTGGTCTTGCTTTTGCTTTGGAATTGGCCCGGAAAGATTCTTTGCGTTGTTGCCGGTTTTTTATTGACGTTCTCCCGTGTTGCTTCAGAGTTTGAACATTTTGAAAAGTGCTTCCCCGGCCCTGCCTCATGAAACTAGCAGGCGCGAGAGAAACTAACAAAACAAAACACGATGGGGAAGCCTCGCGAGACTACTAAGGAAGCGACTAGCTACCCTGTTTTCTGCTTCCGAGTTTCTGGCGTAGTGGTGAAGCGCTGGCAGGTGTAATTTGCCCACAAGGCCGATGGAACGGCAAAGCAGCAGGAGTTGCGTCACGTGCCCTGTACGAACGAACAAGGCAGCACACCCAAAAAGGATTCTGCTTACTTTCCTGTAAGCTGGTTAGCCAAGGCTTGTCAGAATTCATCGCGGAAGACCGATGGAAGTCGTCGCCACTGCGTGCGCAGCTTAATGCAGGCACTGGACTGCGCTGAAGACTGGGGGAATTGCGGCCACAGCTCGCGAGAACTGTAGCGCAGCCCAAGGCGCTAAAGCTGCATCCCGAGAGAATTGCGGCGACAGCGCTCGAGGCCATAAGTCGCCCGGATCATTTTGGTCCGTAAGCAGGACGCTCCTGCACCCTTACTCCGGTAGCCCGGGAAAGCCGGCCCGTAACGCTGTGACTGTCGCCGTTGTTTCTGTAGCAGCTAGGGAATTTGGGCGGTTTTTGTTGGTTATTAGTTGGTGCGTGCCTACTGTGGACCTAGCCAAATTTGCTGTGAATTGATTCGCCCCGGGATCTGGATGAAGCCTGGGCCTTGCAGTCGGTTTTTGTGGTGTAGCAGGGCATTGCTGCGGTCGTTACCTGCGTGGCGATTTTTGTAATCACCGAGCGGAATGCGAATGAGAATGGCTCTGCCTATGTTCACTTTCGAGGAAGCGCGTCGGTCGGCAAGTAGTAGCGCGCTGCCGTAGTTTGCTTTGCTATTGCTGACGGCTGGAGGCGGCGGTCTCGTACTCGTACTTTTGCCGTCGTGGGAATTGGCGCAGAAACTTCGCCCACGATGTGGGTGCTGAACCCCTTAAAATTTTCGGCGTCTAGTGGCTAAGAAGCTTGCGCCATATTGCCTATCGCTCCGCTTCACTTCACTCCAAATCAAAAGAAAATAAAAATATATTGCTTTCTTGGGAAGCAGTGCGCTCATTATACGTAAAAACAGAACGACCAGGAGTACCTTGACCTTTTTCGGAAAGTGGTGGGGAAGCCGTTGGTGCAGTACCTCCCCGAGCATTTGAGACGCTTGCTATTTATCACAAGTAGAAAGCACCACACTGAAGATATTACGATGTTCATATGTACGGCACGACGAATTCTGCATCCCCTCCTGTGAAGCTCCAGTATTTTTTCTTCTATTATAGCGACTGGACGGAGCTTGAGGTTAAAGATACGGGCACTACAGATGGGGAGGCACAACTCGCAGATTTGTTGCACAATGTATGAGCTGATAGCTGGCTGGTGGCCGTGGTTGCGCTAGAAACTGTCGCCCCCTGTTGGTTTTGTATCGGACGAGTGCGCTTCTATTTGCAGGAGATAACTTTTGGGGCGGACTTAGTGCGCGACGAGCCCTTGCTACGGAGGTCGTCTACGACTGCTGGTGGTGCGGCCGAGTTTTCAGCTCTGAGCCCTGCGGCTCTTGCGTTCAGTCTCAGTGCCGGCGGGCGTGCAACGCCGACTGCAGCGCAGCCAGCCTTATCGCGGAGGGGCGCCACTAGAACCTTCTCTCTCTCCAAGTTCGGATACAGTTCCAGGAGGGGAGTGGCCACTTCAAAAGACGTGGCGCGTAAAACGAGAGCGCGAACTGTGGGAGAGTCGGACGATGACGATGAGGAGATCACAACGACTGGCGGAGCCACCACCGAGGAGCAGGAGGGAGCCTCTAGCACTGCCTCCAGTCCGAGCATGGCTGCCGGAGCGGGGGCGTCTGTTAAAGGTACCTCCCTTGTCCGGCGAAGAGCGCTGCTATGTGGGCAAAACGCCCTTTGTCCAGTCGCAGCCGAGGACGTGTGCCGCGGCGCGACGCGTTCCAAGCTCGGTAGACGGGGTGGTGCTACAGGAGCGTGCGACCCACTTTCACAACAATCGCCGGATCCTGATGAGTCGCAGAGTCCGGCAAGTACACCGGACGAGGATGTGGAGTATATCTTGTGTAAAAACGCTCTCACGCCATTTCGGTAAAAACAGAATGCACAGTAACCATCTGCGGCTCATATGTGGCGATGCCTATCGCGCATTTTTGGAATTAGAAAAAGGAAACCTTGAAGCGCTCTAGTCTGTTTGGCTTTGTTTTTCAAAGAGGAAAACATACAGCACATAATCAGTTCCTGGCTCGCCAGATAGTTTGAAGAAGCTTGCGCTTGCCTTGTTTTTCAAAGAGTTGCGAGAGGACCCCATCGAGTGCCGCTTCTTTATAGTTTCCACAATTTTGTAGACGGCAAAAATGACGCCCTTCTCGGGCGCTCGCTTTTCAGGCTCGTGCGATTTGAGGCGCCCAAAAAGGCGCCCAAAGAAGCCGCGCGCAAAATGAAGGCAGTCGGCCGGCACGGTACGGCCGCGATGCCCGGGCCTTTTGGGCGATCGCGAAAGCGGCCGCCCTTTAGCAATATTCCAAACCTGGGCAGCATCGTGAAGGCGTCGCGCCCCATAGAGTGCGACGCAAGAAAGCGCACGGGCCCGGCCCGCGTGCTATGCTTGGCCCGATTCTACTCCTGCCGTGGCCGCTGCCGTCTGGGGGGCGACCGGACCGGGCCCGTGCCGTCGGGGCGGGCTTGCGGTTTGGGGCTTCCTAATGCTGCCAGGGATCCTGGTGGCCATGGGCCGCCACCCCGCTCGGCCTAGCTAGCAAGTTGGCAATGTGATCGGCGGGGGCGCGAGGGACCCGGGAAGATTGGGGGCGCAGCAAAGGCCGCGACGGCCCTCGCTGCGCCCCCCCCCTGGCGCGCTCCCCCGCCGCCCTCCTGTTCTGCTTATTGCCATTTCACGGCAAAGGCAAAACGGCCACGGCGCCGCTAAAGAATCGCCACGGCGCTTGCTGAGCGTCCGGCGCTTCGCCACTTAGTTGCGGGAGGCCGGCCGGGCGCGGCGTTTTGCAATGAATCCGGCCCCCCATCGCGAGGAAGGCAAGACGGTTGAGACTACCCCTCTACCGCAGCCCCGGCAGCGAGCTATGTTTGGCGGCGTGTGATATTTATGAGATCTAGAAGGAACGGGCGGGCGCACGGCCCAGCGCCGAGGAGGCGCAAGGGAGGGCGAGGGGGGTAGAAGTTTCCGGAGGCAGGCGCCCCACGTCTTTTTATGCCCGCACTACCCAGTTTAGCGCCACAGCCGTAAAACAGAAACAACACACCGCCCGGGCGGGCGCATGCGGGGTGGGCGCAAGGCCAGCGGTAATCTACAGTCCGGGCGCGGACCCGGTCCGAGCCCGGACAAAAAGGGCCGGCGGCAAGCGTTTGCAGAACTGTGTCGAGGGCCCGGGTGGGAGGCTAGTCTCAGAAGACAGAACGAGAAAAGCGCGCCAAAGAAAGGCCGCGACGCTCGAGGCACGGCAGGCGCCTGGCAAGAAGCACAGGAAGGAGGCCGGCGGAAAGGCAGGCGCCCGAGGCGCGCAGGGTGTTGCATTCTAGAAAGAAATAGAAGCCAGAAGCCCCAAAACCAAAGAAGGCAGGCGCAAGGTAGAAGGCCACGGCGCTGGGTTGCCGGCAAGGCAAGAGACGCGCGAAAGCGCCCGGGCAGGGCCTGCGAACGAGTGGCACACCGAGCGCCCCGGCAATACCCAAGAGGGGAAGCAAAAGCAGGGCGCCTCCAGGGGGCGAGGGGGGCACGGCGGAAGCGCTTTCGCGGCCGCTCGATCTAATAAAGTGGCTCGCAAGAATGAAAATGGGAAGGAATAGAAGTGCTTCGTAGTTCGGTAGTTCCGCCTTCGCAGTGCGACGATGCATGGTTCCCGAGGCAATCGCTCATACTTGTCCTGCGAAATTTGATGTCCTGCTAGGCCAAGGCCCAGGACTAGGCCTAATAACAGCCCGTCGCGCCGTCCCTATTTAGAAAGAAAGGTAGATATGCTACACGTAATTAAAGGGAGAAGCCTCACCTTGACTACGCTTGTGCGTGGGACCTGTTTTTTCACCGGATGCTGTCAGGTTTGGATTTGCCCGATGTGGTGGCGAAGGTTGTAAGCGCCGCGGTCGGATTTTATACGAGCAGCTTCATGAGCTCCGACTTCGTGACTACGAAAGAGTGGGAGCGGCACTTTCAGGGTGGCCCCGAGCAGTCTTTCCACCTTGATCGCGACACGTCCACACTCGAAGCGTCGCCTACACGACGGACGATCTCGACCGCAACGGGTGCAACGACGCTGCTCAACACGACATGTCCGGACCCGGGCAGACCGCTCCGTATCATGAGTGACCATCACCCCACCTCATAGTCAATGCAAGGCTTGTTTAGCATGCTCTGCGCGCACAAGTGCCACATACATAGAACGTGACTCTACGCAGATTGGAAGCCTGCGCAGGGGCGCACGTGTGTGGCTGATTGATATGGCACACAAAAAGAGAATTCCCCGGAGCGCAATGTCGCGCAGAGGTCATGCCGCGCCGTCTTGCAGCAGAGGAGACGCTCGGTCTTCTTTTGAGCATCGGGAAGGCAGACTTTTTCTCGCAACATCACTCCTCCGGGGAGTATCGTCAGACGGTCGGGGTCCGACTGCTATCAATACGAAAAGCGCCCCTATCCCTGAGTGGGAAAATGCTCCTTCTAGGCTTGGGAGTTTCGCTTATGGAAACATTTGCCGGCCTAAGATATAGACAGTTCACCAGTCACCCCGCGCCCTCGGCGAAGGCCGCCGGGGTGGGGGCTCCTGTTGGGAGGTGTTCCGGAGGGGAAGGTGGAGCCACTGTTTGCGGCCGGCCTGCTCGCAGAATGTCCCTAGGCGACTCCCTTCCTTGTACAGTTTCGCGCTGTGTTTTACAACAGGCGACACAGGGGCACGCACCAGTTGGCGCGCGGCAGCGTGCCACGCTCTCCTAGGCCCGAACCAAGAGGCCTACTGTCGTATATCATGTGAGTGCAAACAGAACCCGGTGAGGTTCTGTTCATATGTAGTGAGGTCGCCGAACGGTTCGAGCCGGGCAGTTTTCTTGACACTGAGACAGCAAAACAGCCGGCACTTTGTGGCGCTGTTTTGCGTTTTTTTACTTCAAAAGAAAAACAAGCGCGTCAGCCTGTTTGGTTTATTTGTTGGCGCAGAATTCCGGCGGGCCGCTATCGTTCCCCGATTGTTGCAAGGACGATAGCGGGCCAGCAGAGACGGCGCCCTTCGGAGGCGCCCACCGCCCCGTGTTATGGCGGTTCGGGCCGTCCAAGCAAAGGGGGCCCAACAAAACCGCGCACAAGAAAAGGAGAGTGCGGCCGCATGGCACGGCCGCGATTTCGGAACGTTGTCGGCGATCGCGAAAGCGACAGCCCTTTCGCCAGTGTCCTTTGCTGGGAAGCCTCTGCAAAGGTGTGGCCGTGAAGAGCGGAAATATGAAAAAGAAAGAGCGCGCCAGAACCATGACGCCAAACCCCTCCGATGTTACGGGCCCGACTTCTTCCCGCTTCTGGGCCCCGCCCCGGGGCACCCGGACCGGCCCCATACCATCGGGGCTAGCCCCCGAGGGGAAATTCTGTAAATTTGCCAAAATCAAATCTGCGAAAGGCTTCAAGTGGCCGGCATTCCGTGTGGTGCAACGCTACCCTCGGAGGCGCGGCGGGCCCGCGAAAAGCAGGAGCGCGGCTGACCCGCGGGCAGGGCGAAGGCAGGAAGGCAGCAAAAGGCCAAAGGCCGCACCACCCCCGTCCCGGTGCCTATATTTGGCATTGTATTTGCAGGGGGGCGCCCGCGCACCTGCTGTGCGCGCTCGGGCGCTGCTGGATGTTGCGGCCACCATAGGCCGTTGTGTTCTTCAAGGCCGGGCGTCGCACTCACAGCGCAGGGTTGTGATAAAGCTGCGCGCGATCCTTAATTTCTGCAACATGCCATACGGAAAGAAAGTGCCCTCGAAGCGACGCGGCGGCCTGGCCATCTGCGGACAGGTTTCTTTCCAATTCGTTGCGTTCCTCGTTGCAGTCGGACCAGCAAGAAAGAAAATGTCCTTGCGGCAACTTTGCTCTAGAAACGCCGCTCGTTTTTGCGGGCCGAGGTGCACTTTTCGACATCGATAACTACTGTTGGGGCGCTTTCGCTGGAACGAATGTCCGAGCGAGCGGAGCCTGGATCACGCGAGGTGTCTCGGGAAAGCACAGGAGACGCGCCGTCGGAGACTTTTCTGGCCAAGGCCTTCGGTGGGGTTTTCAGTTTTCGGGGAGGGGGGCGACAGGCTGCAATATCGCGCACACCTCCCAGACCCACGCCGCTTGTAGTTTTCGATGGAGCCAACAAGCGCGAACGAGATATGGTGAATAGATGACGCACCTATGAAGTCACAGAATAGAATTCCGGTACCATCGGAATTACGATAGTTATCGGAAAACCACTACGATAAGACTCCCGATTGCAAGAACTAGAGCAGCGCGATCGGCTCGCTTTGCAGCGTTTCCGGCGATTGGCGACGCTCTTGGCGTGTCGCGGAGTGCATGCAAATGAGACATTATTCGACGCGGCCGAGAAGCGCCAGTGCGTGTCTTCCACTTCCTGCAGTCAGCGGCCGCGAGAGGTCTGGACATAGCTCGAGGGGGGACGTCTTGCGCCCAGGGCGGCGCGCTGTGTTGATTCCCCCGAGCCGCCAGATCGGCTTCTGGCAGCGCGCTCCTTTAGGCAGCGAAGTTTTTCTAGCTTCTTGGCGCGCTTATCGCAGACCCCGCCCTGCGCATGTTTTGCCGGCTTTGGGTTGATCGCATTGGGGACGGGGGGGCCGTGTAGCCCAAGCGGCGTCCTGGCCGGACCTGGGGCGTGTTGTTTTCCCGCAAGCGAGGCCATGAAGCCTCACACGCCCGCGCCCTCTTCCGGGGGACAGGCAGCGCGCGCGCGATCTTTATCTCGGGCGCCGGCTGCCGTGTGGCAGCCTCTGGCGCCAGTCCCGGCCGCGAAAATCTGCAATGTCTGTCTGATTAGAAAATAAAGCGCACCGCCCCACGAAAGTTTTCAGCGCCGGCAACATGTTGCAAGCGCTTCGCGGCTGGGTCGGCGTAAGTAGTTTTCCTTCTGTCAGGAAAGCCGGGGCGCCCTGCTGATTCATTGTGCCTATTTGTATTTCCAGCAGTGGCCCTCCGCCCCCCTTGCCTTCGTCTGCCCCCGCAAGGAAGCAGTGCAGCCCCCGCGCCACCCCACTTTTTTTCCGTCATTTTCCGCCGGCATTAGACTCTCGTCGGCGCCTCGGCACCACGGGGGCGCCTTCTCTTTCTGCTGCCCTGGATGTGCCGCCGGCGCGCAGCGGCCCGGCCCCAATTTCCCGATTTTATCGTCGAAACAGCTCGGGCGAAGGTGTTTCGACGTCGAAACAGCTTGCGACGAGCTGTTTCGACGATAAAATCGGAAAATCAGGCCTGGTTGCCCGCCGTCCGCGCAGCTTTTTCTTTGCCTGGCCGAGTGTGATTTTTGGCCAGCCCTGCTTCCTCAGTGAATGGCGCCCCTTCGGGGGAAGATGGCCGTCGCTTTATCCAGCCTGCCCTGTGTGGCGCGCTGCGTTTGTGTTTCAGGTGCCATTCTACCCGGTTTTTTTATTTTTCTCGGATTGTTGGGCGCAAAGGCCCTGGGCCTGGGGTAGCAACCCGGCCTGCGACGGAAGTATTGGGGCGAATGGCCAATGGCCTCGCTCCGAGCGACCGACGCCCGGGCGGGCACTCGCGCCGCCGCCTTTTTTTGTTTTGCTAGCCCGCGGGGGCTTGCCGAGTAGTCCCACAGCCTGCCGGGCAGCCGTGGCCCTGCGCCCTTTCAAGGCCGTACACAATGGGCGCCCCTGGGTAGCCGGGCCGCGGGGGAGATTGATCGCCCTCGTGGCGCATTGCATGCGCCCCGCGTAAGGCATGGCACGGGCCCCACATTGATGTAGCGGCACTAGCGTTACGCACCCCTCCGCGCGCAGGGTTGTGGGGTGGTAGCGGGCCTGGCTCCGCCGCGAAGCAGTCAGCGCCCCTCATGCCGCGCAATGGCGCGTGGCCTCTTGTTGGTTCTCCGCCTTGCTCTTTTAAATCGCTTGTTGGCCGGCTTTTTGCCTGCGCCCTTTTTTTTCTTGCCTGCGGCATGGTATTGCGTTTCAAAATGCCGCAGCCGATTTACTGCCAAGGGGGAGAGGTAGGTAAGCAAGATGGCCGAAATAAAATCGCCAACGCCCCCGCGTTGGCGAGCGGTCGTGGTTGCAGTCAAGTGCCCCGTGGCTTAGTCGCGGGGCACTGCATCGGCAGTAGATACACGGTAGCGCAACAGTTTTTCGCTTGAATTCCCGATAGCTATCGTAATCGCGATGGTACCGGAATAAATGAGTGTGACTTCATAGACGCACCACACACAGAGAGCGGGCACTCCTGCCAATAATCCCACAGAGTGACCCCGGCAGTTTTAGAGAGATCCAAAGAGAACGCGAAGGGGAAACATGAGGAAGGAAAGCACCTGAATGATCTCGGTACATAGTCCAGGGCCTGTGCGAGGAAGTCGCACGCTCAAGCTGGCCACAGCTCTAACTCTTCCCAGACTAGGGCACGCAGAGGCTGGCCTGAGTCAGGTGTCTCCCACAAGCAAGCCGACACGCTACTGCAATAATTGGCGTTCCAGGGCCTAAGTTGGGGGGTGATCAAGGCGATCCCTTAGGCTATTCCTAAAGTGCGCCTGAGAAGACTCACTATAAGAATCAGCCTGTGGCCTCGCCTGAAGGAAGAGCGCGCGTCTGACATTTTTTTTGCTGTTCTGACAGAATCAACCTGAGGCCTTGGCTGTTCCCTGTGTGGTTCGTCTTACATTTTTTTCGCAGCACACGAGAGGACGCAGTAGCAAACGCAGGCGACGAAAAGGAGGAGGATGATACCGATGAGCAAGGTCTGCGAAAAACAAGCGCGCTGGACGAAGAGGTTGGCCTCGACCTGAAGCGTGTTCCCCTGCACGGCGGGACCCAATCAACGCAAAAGCCTAGCGCCTCTCTTTCTGCGCAACTGCGGTGGTTTGTGGGTCGCTCGTCACCGCGAGAGGAAGCAAAGAAAGCCAGAACGATACCTGCTCCGGGCGGTACAAAGTTTGTAGGGAGACCGACCACGGCGTGCATTCGCCACCCTCTCGGTAGTATGTAGTGAGGTCACCGAACGGTTCTAACCAGGGAGTTTTTTTGACGCCTCCCGTGAAAAACGGCCGGCAGTTTTCAATCGGCCGGAAGCGTTTTTTGACATAAAAGATTTGCATTTATCAATCGGCTTTGGCTGTGTCGGCACCGAATCGCCGGCGGATTCTATCGGTCGCCGATCTAAAAAACGACGCAGAGGAGCCGGCAAAAGGGGCGCCCTTCTGAGGCGCCCAACGCACCTAATTCCGCCGATTCGGGGCGCCCAAAAAGAAGCGCCGAAAAAAAGCCAAGACTGACGACAAAAGCTGCGAATCCGCATGCTATGGCCACCATTTTTGGCCACTTTTGGAGGTCGCAAAGACGGCCACCAAAATCGGGCATTTGTAATGCGGGGAGCAATCCAAAAAGTTCGACTTTTTAACAAAAAAAAAAACAAAAAGCGGAAAGCCCGCCAAAGGCTAAGAGCTAACCCGCATGCTATGGGCCCGATTTGGGGCGCCCGGGGGGCCGGGCTTGGTGGGGGCCCTGGGGTGGCTATAGCATGCGGGAAAGCGTTTCGATTCAGTGGGCGCGGCTTTTCAACATAAACAACCAAAAGACGCAAATCCCGCCAAAAGCAGCAAGCCAGCCCGCATGTTATGGGCCCAATTTGGGGGGCCCACAGGGACAGGGTCGACCCTGGCGGAAGGCCTTGTGGGGCCATAGCGTGTGGGAAAGCGTTTCTCCTCTGAAAAGAGCAAAAAGCCCCGGCGTCGTCCATTCAAAAAAACCCCGAGTGACCTCACTACCCCCGCCGCGGCGGCTATATTTGGTACTGCGCGGGTCGTTTTCAGTAGCATTTTGGAGCACACGCCCAACATAACAGAGGCGGAGAAGAAGAAAGCCGTTGAGGTGGGAAGCAAATTTTTGCAGAAGCGCATCCGTGAGGTGGAGGATGTGAAGACTCTAGTGGCGCGGAAGCAGGCAGACGCAAACGAGCGCAACCAGCGGACCCGTGGCATGCTAGACGCGAACTTTGACCTGTCGACATTCTTCTGGATGCGGGTACAAACTTTCTATCGCCGCCACTTGGAGCAGCGGGTGTATGAAGCGCTACAGGTTTTCGGTGGGTTTGGAGTTTTGTTCGCAGCCAAGGGCATCCTAGAGGAACGGGCGAGGCAGAGTCCAGCCGTTCTGTGGTGTCGCGCAAAGCTCGCGGATGCTGCGAGTACTATTCTGAATCCTTCCACTCTCTACGTGTCTCTGGGCATCTCTAGTGGTTATCTGCTGTACCGGGCGCGCGCCGCATTGCAGTTTCGCAACCGGCTGTCGCAGGATCCTGTCGCCTGACAATGTCTTTTTGGTAGATTCGTGCGGTGCACAGTGCGCAAAATTCTTTAAATAACTGATCGTGTCCCACAGCCACGACAGTACCCATCGCAATTTCGCTTGCTGCTACTTCAAATGAAAATGATTTCCACGAATATCAGCATAAGCCGCAGCGTTGACTTTTCTCGAGTTCCAAGTACTTATTTTGCTTGATCTCGAGATGAGGGTCGGAGGTTTTTTTTATGCGTAGTTCGTTTTCTGTGTGTTCGGCGTCACCAGTCGGTCCGTTCCCGTTCGGAGTTCCTTATGTATGATGAAAGTGATGCACTAATAGGAACAATGTAAGTGGCCGTGTAGCACGAGTTCAACTTTCGCAAGACCTGAGACAACTGGAGTCCCGTGCGTCATAACATGATCTGCTACCTTGCGCAATGCCGCAGCGCTACACGCAATCCTGACGTTGTGATGAGATAAAGTTGGCGCGTTGGGGTTGGAGATTGTGATTGGGGCGTAATGTGGATGATGTTGCGAGCAGGCTTCATCGGAGTGGTGCTGGTCGTGTCGTGTTGTATTGGCCAGCACTCAATGTCAACCAGAAAAACAGCAAGTGATTTGTCGATGATGAAGCAAGTGGAAGAAAATCCAAAAAGAAAACAAAGAGCGCCGAAGCGGCCGCGATCGATCGCCCGGAGCGGGGTCGTGGGCACCATCACCGCCGGCACCGGGATCGCCGGAACCGCGTTCCCCGGGACCCGGAGCCGGCGCGCTTGCTTCAGGCACAATCAGGCGCCGGCAGGCTGGCAGGCGAGAATTGGCCACGATCCCCCTGCCACGCACCAGCTCGGACCGCGGCCGGGCGCCCTCAGCCTGGTAGGGCCGGGAACGGCCTGGCACGGCCTCGGCGACGGCCCGCCTGGCGTTGGCGGGCTTGGGCCGCGATCTGACGCCGACCTGGCCACGATTTGGCACCGGCTTGGCCACGAGCTCGCGGGTCTGTCTGCTGCTTCCGTTTTTCCTTCGGTCTCGGGGCCTGCTTGGTTGGTGTTTTGGGGGTGGCGGGGCGTGTTCCTCGAAGGCATGGGGCCCTCGGGGCTTTTGCAATTCGACTCTTCGCGTCGCGGCTTCGCTTGGCTGCGGCGAGGATTTGTGGCGAGGATTCGGTGCGAGGCTTCGCTTCAAGGCTCCGCTTTAAAGCGTTCCTCCAAGGCCTCGCTTGGTGGCCTCGAAGTCTCAGACAGACTTTCACTCTTCGAGTCTCACTCTTCCAAAGTGGAGCTCGCAGTTCTATTGCATGAAGCTGCAAGTAGCTTGATTCTGTTTCATGCCAAAGATGTTGCATGGCAATAGAGAATGGCCCGCGCGCTTTCCATTTTTCGTTCAGAAAAGCAGCAAAAAACTGAGGGACAGAAATTGATTAGAAAGTTTTCATGGGGCAGCAAGATCCAGCGTCGCTCGGAAGAGAGAGATCACAATCATAACAAGCCTCGGGGCGAGCCCTGCTGGGCTCGCCTGGGCTTGAGATTGTCGGCTGCGCCCGATAGTTTGGCGACTGGGTAAACTGCAAGGAGACCGGGAGAGGGGGCTCAGTGCCACTGGTCGGCTGGGCGCGGGGGCTCAGGGCTAGCTCCTTGGTCGGCTGGTCGCGTCACTGATTCCGGCGGACCGTTGGGGCCGCCCGGCGTTCGTTTAGGTTGTAGACATTTCGTCCGACCAATCCTGATTTGACTTGGTAATCTGAGTGCAATGCGTCCGATTTCAGAACAAATCTGATTTCAGTACCTGGTTGCATTTCGTAATCTGATTCCACAACTTACACAATCTGATACGACCAGCATCCGTTATTTTGTCTTTTGGAAGATGAAGATCGTGGTCTCAAGCCCTCTGTTTTGTGGATATTATTCCAACAAATGTTTATGAACGAGTACAACTAGCACGAGCTATTTCTTCAGGACTCTTATCTCAGAAGACTGCGAATGTAGTGACTCTTTAGAAGAGGAGTCCCGAAATCCTGAATAATATCAGCGATGTAGCAGCCTTCAGAAGATCAGCCACAGTTTTCTGATGATTGTTTTGAACCAGAAAAAAGCATGGAAAGTAGCGAAGCCTTTTGCAGCACATCAAAAATTGGTCCATACAGTTTTGGTCTTCCATGTAAAAATTCGACCCTGCTTCAGAAGGTAGTAAGTTTTTTTCGCTTTTTCAAGCTCGGGCTTTCATGTTTTCCTCTTCTTTCTGCTAATCACCGAACTGAATTCGGCAAAACCTTTAGAAGGCTCATACTCTTTATCTCCTGACGAATACTTATTTCTTCATGTTTCTGTAAAACTCCAACTCTGCAAAGTTTTGCTTTTCCGATAGCGACACTTCACATGAATTGCGCCAGCGTTTCCACTTACGACCAGAATGTTGTTGGAGTCTCGGTCCTCTCGGAGAAATCAACGAAGTGGTCGCGTTGACTTGGACCGTTTGGGACAGTGGTGGTGCTACTGCTACTTCCCAGGCACTTGGATATGACTTCGTCGATACGTCGCCAACAAGAACACTGACACACCGGAAGTGCCCATGCCTGCCTGTTCTTCGTTTTCTACGCTTAAGGCTTCAGGCTCAGTATCGGAGTTTTGCTCATCTTTTGTCCGTTGCGCGTCGGATGAGATGACAGTCAGAACATCTGCTCCGGCATGGGTCAACGTAGTTGTATGTACCCGTGTTCAGGTCCACCGTCCACTTTGCTGCGATACTTTTTTCTGAACTCGGATCAGTTTGATGTATCTCGAAACGCTTACAAGAGGTGATGATGTTGATTCGAAAACGGTTGCACTACGAGGCAGTAAGGGATAACTTCTTGTGGTTGAATCGGCACACAAGGCGCATTGAAGAAATTACCGTCGTCCAATGCTTGAGCGTGGGCGAAGTTGGATTGTGTCCTCAGGCACAGCAGCGCCCCGCAGCGCTTGCTGCGCAATGGCGAGCGTTGATGGTGGCCACGCCAGCGCGTCGGAGTATAATGGATCGATATCGCAAACTACGACCAGTTCCGCAGAAATATCCGCAAGCGTCTGCGCGATTGTCGGATGGGAAGGCCTTCTCGGTGCGTGATCCCATTTGTGCCGAGGCCTCTACTCGAGATCCTACCCGAAACCTATGCTCGCCTATTCTCGATCTTGGCGAGCCGACGAGTGAAACAACAACAACAACCCAAGCCAACCCATATGGAAACGTTGCTGGAGTGAAGCATTTTACGGAACTGAACAACTATCCCGCTTCCTCGTCTCTTATGCGAGCCGCCAAATCCTGTTCCTGATCCTGCTGCGACTGATCCTGTCCTGCAAATGTGATATGTTTGCCTTTTGGCTGTATCTACTTATTTGCATAGCAGGTTTGGGAAGCCCGGGAGCCGGGAGCCATGATAGCGGCGGTCCTCTAAATGTCCAGAACTCGCAGAAAGACATTGCTGATGATTCATTGACTGATCCGCAGTATTAAAGTCAGGCAGTGAATTTTTCGCGTAGATCAGGATGAGCAACAATACAACTTTTCGCTCGATTGCGTTGTTGATCCTGCCCTGCAAAAGAAGGGGATGGAGAGTTTTTCACTTCTGTCATACACAGTCGCGCATTGCGGCCGTTCTTGGATAGCAAATCTTGCGCGAGGAGTTCTTTGTCTCTCAATGAAGATGTAGAGACGCCGCTCGCGTATAGTCGTGTTTCATCGAGCGGGTCGACCAGTGCAGAACAGGAGAAGCAGGGCGTGCGTGACAGCAATGCCGGTTCCGCAACGAAAAGTAGCCTGCAAGCTGGTCGCTCTTGCGCGAAAAAAGTTCCGGCGTTCCGAGGCGTTCCGCCCGAGGTTCTCCACTCGGGAAATCCGCCGCGGCGAGTGCACTCACCGCCAAACGCCCGCGTGATCCGCGTGGCGCTGATTGGGCTCCCTAATGCGGGCAAGTCATCGCTGTTGAATGCGTGCGTCGGGGGTATTCCCGTGGCTGCCGTCTCGCAGAAGGTAAACACGACCAATACAGATGAAATTCGTGGCGTGTATACTTCAAAGAATGTGCAGGTGCTTTTCCAAGACGCCCCTGGGATCTTGCCCATCCGGCCAAAGCACCGGGAGTTGGCGAGGAAGGCGTGGGACGGGTACAAGAATGCGGATCTGGTCCTGCTGGTTGTTGATGTCGTGCGTCGACCCACCAGCGAGTTTTTTGGTCTTCTACGGAAGCTCGCTCCGCTTCCGCTGATGGGCTGCGGAAAAAATAGTAAAAGACCCGGCCAATGCTCTTACCGAACAAGAGCAGGCGTAGATGACAGCAGTGAAGCTGGCAGCAGCACAGTAGAATCGGAAAGGTCCAGAGTGGATCCCGGATGTAGAAAACTGACTACCGATACTGCGAATGTTATTGAGCCCCGGCTACCCCGCTGGGCTGCGTGCTGTGTCGCGGGGGCCTCAGCAGCTGCAGCTTTTCCAAGAGTACACCTGAATCGAGCAGACCGCTGCGAGACCGGAAACGCTTCGTCTGTGCCTTCGAAGGAGAACCCAGCGTCCGGCGATTTGAGCAAACGGCGCAAGCCCTTCGTTCTCTCTGGACAGGAGTTCTTGCTTCGGGAAATGGGGGATGCACCGCAACAGCACCTAGGCGCAGAAACCCTGGCGCGCCCGCCGGGAGCCAAGTTTCGATCGAGTGCATGCGGTTTTGGTGGTTCCGACGACCAAGCCGGCACACCGCGAAACTTTGAGGAACGTCGCGACTATTGAAGATAAAAGTACACCATCCCTACAAGAACATTCCTGATGCTGCAATTCTTAGATATTCTCCTGGTGGGGCTACATCATGATGCAAACCCTACAATGCAGACCCGGCCATAAACATAACTAGCAAAGCCAGCTTCGCCTGGAAGTAGGCAGTGGAAGAAGAAATGCAAATGTCAGCTACCGTCATGATCTAGATAACCAATCAAAAGCGCCCGGCCCGAAAGCAAAGCAAAGAAGTCAAAGCGCCGGCTCGCCCAATGTGCTTCGTTGTCGCGGCTCCGGCGCGCCCAGATTGGTCGCCCCGGCTCCGGCGTTCTCGATCTGGTCGCCCCGGCTTCGGCGCGCCCAATCTGGTCAACCCGTCCCCGAAGGCGCATGGACGTGACTCGATGGCGTCGGACAACTTCCGACCCGTCGGGCTATTTTTGGCTGTCCGACGGCCGTCGGGCAACTTCTACGCCGTCGGGCGACTTTTGGCGGTCCGACGGCCGTCGGGCAACTTTTGGGCCGTCGGACGACTTTTGGCTGTCCGACGGCCGTCAAAGTCGTCCGACGGCCGTCGGGTGACATTTGGATGCCCGACGGCCGTCGGACAACTTCTGAGCCGTCGGATGACATTCGTTTTTCCGACGGCCGCCGGGCAGCTTCTGAGCCGTCGGACAAGTTCAGAGCCGTCGGACGACTTTTGGTTGTCCGGCGGCCGTTGGACAAGTTTTGAGCCGTCGGACGGCTTTTGGTTGTACGACGGCCGTCGGACGACTTTTGACTGGCCGTCTTCGAGCTCTTATCTTAAACTCAAACTCGAGCCCGAGCTTGTGTCTCAAACTCACGCTCGAGCTCGCGCTTGTGTCTCAAACTCAAATTCGCGCCTGTCTCTCAAACTCAAACTTGAGCACGTAGCTCAGCGGCGAGCTTGTGCCTGAAACTCAAGTTCGCGCTTGTCTCTCAAACTCAGGCGCCAGTTTGTATCTCAAGCGTTAGTTTGGTTTTGAGCCTCAAACTCGAGCGCGATTCTGAGCCTTAAGCTCAACGCTGGAACTCCAACGGACACGGGCATTTTCTTAATCCATGGCAGGCATCTTCTCCACAGGGGTTTAGATTGATCAGGTTTACTAAAGTTAAGCCACGTACGCTTCGCGCGTACTAATGTGAAGAAAACGAGCGCAGTCATACCGCTAGCATGAAAATCCACAAAAGCAAAAGCAAAAAATATGAGAGCGAAGCCATAGAAGCCGGCAAAAGAGCGCAAAATGTACACGCGGGGCCAGCTCGAGTCCGGACCTGCCGGAGTCCGCCGGACCTTCTTTCTCTGTCCGCCGGAGTCTTGCAGAATCTCGAAAAGGAGCCCTATTCCATGGCGCTCGCCCGTAAAGGGCTCCGGGGCGGCAGGAGGCTCGCGCTCTGGTTGCCGGCCTGGCCCGCCGCAATCCGGCGGCGCAGCCGGGGCTGGCCGCATCTTTCTGTCGGTTGCCGCCAGCCTTTCCGAAGTCGGCCGGCCTCAAGGAAGGCCCGCCGTCCTCGCTTGTAAAGCCTATCTGCCCGGCTTGTATGTACTTAGAGCCTAGCGCGCCGACGTGTCCGGCCGTCGAGTTCGCAGGGCCGCCCATTGGGAGTCCGACCGCCACGGCTGCGGGTGTTCCTGTGACGAACCTTCTACCTAGAGCTTTTGCCTCCATTCCACCTGTGGCGAACCTTCTACCTAGAGCTTGTGCCTGCGGGCCGGACCGGACCGGATAGCGCCCGTCGGGCCTGCCGACTTCATCGGCAGGCTCGGCAGGATAGAACTACAGACCGACGCTGCGAACGAAGAGGGTAAAAAGGGCGAGGGCGCCGAAGAGTGGCGGCGCGGGCCGGCGTCAGCTTCGGGCCTATTTGGCTTGTTTTTAGCATTTGGATTTGACGGGAAGGCTTTGCCCGTTGGCTTTGGGGCTTTGCTTCAGGCTCTGGGCTTCAGATTTGGTCAAGGAGAACCATAGAAGCAGCACCTGAAAAATCAGGCACACCCCCCACCGTGCGGGGCCAATCAGCATAGACGTGCTCTCGTCTGAGTGTTTCAACTACGTGGCAGCCCCGCTGGTGGAAAAACTCGCAGGGAGGAAGTGCGAAGACTCAGCGAGCAGGCCAGGGGCATGGGAGGTCGCTCGGGGGTGTCCCAGCGGCGGTGTTTGGAATTAGTTGCGTTTATTTTGCGAAAATCCCATCTCCACCTGAAAGGGGAAGACGGGCGAGGGTGTGGCTCGTAAAAGATGCCTGCGCTGATATTCCGCGCGAGCGGGCTTCCGGCTGCCACCTCTAAACGGGGAAAAGGCCAGGGATAGGAGTGACCTGGCATGCGCAAGGCAACCGGGTTTCGCAAGGAATTAACGTGGAAGCGGGATGATGCGTTATACTGGCGCCGCCACTTGCACTTGCTGTGTTATGACTACTACGCAGGGGGAGACAGTGCTCCCGCTTGTGTCAGCGAAAATCTACATTGGTATACAGAGTCTACAGTGGTGGGAAGGCACTTAATCTGTTGCTGAAAGAACTAAATTCATGTGTGGCTTTCGTTTTTCGTAGGATACGGACGGGAATTTCACGGCAATCGTGCAGCCGCACCTGGTGGCCGATTTTGCAGCGGAGCAGAGCGTCGAAAAAAATTTTAATGATGATATGCAGAATGCCTACGCTCCTCGTTTGTCGGCAGAGGCCGATGCGGGAAGTGCGGTGCAAGACGCGAATGATCTTCAGAGGAGGGCTAGGGCCTCCAGCCGCACGGCGGACGGAAAGCAGTGCGCTGGCCTGGCGGCTACTGACCAGGAGCAGCTTTCCACGCCCACCTGCTCAGGCGACACCGGAGGACAGACCGAAGAATGTTTCGATCCGTGCCCGGAGCTAACGATGCTGCTACCTGCGCGACTGCGACTGGAAGAGCCCGGGAACGAAGTACCTACATATGTGCGCACCGCGGCAAAGCCTTTGGCAAGCCAGGGTGGAGCCACGTCTGGTAATGAACAGCACAGGCCGAGGCGGAGGCCGCCAGTGGTTCTGGTGCTGAACAAAATCGATAAGGAGCCGGAGCACCGATGGGTGGCGGCGCGGCGGCGTGAAATAACGGCACGCGCCAGCTTCGACAAAGTGTTTTTGGCGTCGGCTCTGGAGAACCGCGGGATTGAGTCGTTGCTGCGTTTCCTAGTCAACCATGCAAACCAAGACGACGCGACATTGCGGGACGCTTGGCTGTATCCCGCAGAGCAGAAAACCAGCCTCAGCAAGCCCGACCAGGTAAAGCAATCCGTCCGCGCGGTGTTAATGACCTGGTTTCACAAAGACGTGCCCTACAAGGTCGACCAGGAGGTGGTGGGATGGTGGGAGCTTGACGGAGACCGCGATATTTCGCGGGATGAAGATATTTCACCAGAACAAGATGTAGTCGGTCTCAAGAGCGTGAGCAACGAAACGGTAGGCGCCCTTGTTGATAAACTCGGGGTGAAACGTAAAAAAGAACCACTTTCTGGGACGCAAGAAGAAGGACCCGCAGCTGCCAGGGATAGAAATGACACGATGGCGGTATCCGTGAATCGAGCTCCACTTGGGCTGCAGCTATGCATTGCAAATAAAATAGGTACAAGGAGGAACCAGGTACCCTACCGAACCAGGTACCCGGGACCAGGTACCCGGGACCAGGTACCCAGGTCCAGGGACCCTGGGACCAGGTACCCCGGGACCAGGTACCCGGGACCAGGTACCCTGGGGCCAGGTACCCAGAAAACAACCCCCTCCCCAACCTGTCTCGACGAAGCTGCCCACCAGGCTGTCTTCGCGAAAACCAAAATCGACACACTCCGTCGCAGTCCGGAACGACGCCGCCGAGTATGTCTGCGCTGCAAACTTGTCTGGGTCTGGAAGGTTGCCATGCTTGACCAGCGGCGCTCGGGTTGGCAGTTTGGTGGGTGGGTTCGTTTTTCGCGTACCAGGGTGCTCGCTCCCGGGCGGCCAGAGCGGCGTACTGGGTTGCGCTGTATCATTTAGCATGAAGAAAGAAGCGGCCTCCCCCGGCTTTAAAAACGGCGGACCGGGGTACCCTGTTCCGTGGGTGCCTACAAGGGCTGGGCACCCTATGAGAAGAGGGACGGGGGGCCCACGTCCGGGCATTCGCGTCTGGGTACCGGGTGCCCACATCCGGGTATCCGGACGTGGGCACCCGGACCGGTACCCACATCCGGGCATCCACATCTGCGCACCGGGTGCCCCCCGCCGGGCACCCGGGTCCGGAGATGTGGGCACCCGGTGCCCCGATGTGGATATCCAGATGTGAAACCGCTTGACTTTTCGCGTCGCTTTCTGCTAGCTAAAGTTGAAGAGGTGGGCTCCCACATCCGGCGGGCGCGAGGTGCTCACATCCTGGTACTCACATCTAGGCACCAGGCGCCCAAAGCCACAGCCGATATCCACATCTGGGCACCGGGTGCCCACATGCGGGCACCGCTACCCATATCCGGCCATCTACATCTGCGTACCGGGTGCCCACATCCGGGAACCCGGGGACGGAGATGCGGACAGCCGGTGCCCAGGTGTGGACGTCCAGACGTGAAACCGCTTGAGTTTTCGTGTGACTTTTTTTTTTCAACTCAAAGTTGAAAAGGTGCCCACATCCGGGTATCCGCATCTCCGGTCCGGGTGCCCACATCCGGGTACCCGGGTGCCTGGTCCCAGGGTACCCGGTCCCAGGGTACCTGGTCCCAGGGTACCTGGTCCCAGGGTACCTGGTCCAAGGGTACCTGGTTCCTACCTCTACCAATGAAATATCCTATCTGGGTCTGGAAGAATGCACTTCGTATGTAACGCGTCCTGTGGTTCAGGTTCACACAAAGATCTGTCTTGAATGACTACCAAATAAAGCTACGACTTCTATTGGTCGATTTGAGCGGCAGCGGACCCGGACCCGGACGCTTCTCATGCAGAATAGTCATGGCTATGGGTATGGCGACGACCTCGCCCGTTCTGTGATGCTAATTCGGGAAGCAAGGCTTCACGCGGTATGGAAAATCTGCATGACGGGTTTCAGGAGACCCAGACACATTTGCATTGGATAGGAGCGAGCGGAGGGCAGCTCACCACTGTCGCGTCATTCAGAGAATTCTCGCGCCGTTGGAGTGGAAGATGGCGCAGGCAGCAGCAGCAGCAGTGGAGGAGGCACAGTCACCGGAGTAAAAACTGCGAGAGATACAAAAAGAACAATCGTGATTGAGCACCAGCTTACCGTGTCCGATTCCGTAGTGGCCCGCATGATCTGCGGCGTTGGGGGTCGTCTGTTGACGAGACTGCGTGAAAATGTTGCTTTTCAATTAGAAAAGATCTGGGGCGTGCAGCGTGTTGACCTTCGGATTACTGTTAAGTCTACCAAGAGCCGGCTCAGTCGACTGGATCTTCGTTTGAAAGCCGCAGCCATCCAGAATATGTGACGCGCGTACACATGCAAATGCATAATGACGGAAATATACCGGCGACGGAAAGGCTTTCCTGCTACAGGGAGGATTGTCTTTCGCTCTCTGATAATAGTACATGCGCCCCGTGTCATCTTCTCATTTTGAGAATCGGACATACAGGTGGCCCGCGTGTGTTTTTCAATTTAGCCACGTTATTTCGTCCTCCTCTGTGGTCTTTAGAATGGTAATGTTATTGTTATGGTGTGCCATTCATTGTCCGAGGTAGTCCATAGTTGCGTGGCCCCGTCGTTGATTCGTTGACTGCTTTGAAGGTGTGCCCGCAAAGGGTCATCCCATTCCGGTGGACTGAAAAACAGGAGGAGTCAGGTCTGGATCTCGCGCAGCTGTGGAGGGGGCACACCGGCGCGGAATATTCCACATAGCTTGAGGACAACAGTACGCAAGGAAACCAAGAAACTAAAGAGGAAAAAGGGCGCATGAGTTAAAAAGACTCCCCGTCCTTGACGTCGCAAACTCGCCCTATTGGGGAACGGGGGCCGAAATAGTGCAACTCCGAGCCTTTCGCATGTGAGTAAAGATAGAAAGCAAGGACACGACCAACGCAAAGTGGCGGGCGTCGTCTTTCTTAAATTGCGCAAAGAATCGCCACGCCGCAAAGAATCGCCACGCCGCAAGCCGTGACGCAGAGTTGCCCCTGACAATGCGGCGCGCCGGAGAGGGCTGCTAGGGTGGGCTCCTAAAAAACCTACGCGCCCTGCAGCAATAATGTTACGGGTGAGGGTATGAGGCGCGCCAGCGTCGTATTTGTCCGCTGCAGGGCAAAAATTTTCCTCGTGATCATCTCCCGGAGTGATAGGCCGCTCTAGTATCGCTCCACTTCCCGCTGGCCAACGGAGAGTGGGGTGGTATGCAGTGAGGTCACCGAGCGGCTCTAACCAGGGAGGTTTTTTGACAGTTACCTTGAAAAACGGCCGGTAGTTTTCAATCGGCCGGAAGTGTTTTTTTATTATATAAAAAGTTCCCAATTACGAAGCGGCTTTGGCGGTGCTGGCACCGAATCGCCAGCGGGTTCTATCGGTCGCCGCTTGAAAAAACGACGCAGAGGAGCCGGCAAAGGTGGCGCCCTTTTGCGGCGCCCACCGCCTTGGTTTCTGGCGGTTTCGGGCGCCCAAAAGGGCGCCCGAAAAAGCGCGCCCAAAGTCCGAACAGCGAAACACCCTGGCACGGCCGCGGTTTCGGAGCATTTTGGGCTGCCGCGAAAGCGGCCGCCTTTTCGCCGGTTACAGAGCGTGGGGGGGCGCCGGCGCGAAAAATAAAAACGCAAAAAAGATGAAAAAGCGCGCCAGACGCGCGAAGCCAATCGGCATGCTATGGGCCCGGTTTTTCTTCGCTTCTTGGGCGACGCCCGGATCGGCCCCAGAGCGTCGGGGCTGGCTTTCGGAGGGGGGTTTCGGAAATTTGCTAAAATTCGTCACGTCTTCCAGGCGCCCGCCATATCTCGCGGCCGGCCTAACGGTACCCCCGGCAGCATGGCGGCCCCAGAAAAAGCAAAGCCGTGGCCAGGGCGATGGTCGTCAAGAAAACGCCGACGACCTCACTACCCCCGCCCCGGCGGCTATGTTTGGCACTCTGGTGAGCCACTTCGAGACTGGTGATCGTCGGAGTGGCAACCCATCGAATTCTCGCTCCATATCCCCCGCTGCGCAACCACCACCGGAAATGGATTGATAACGCACTGAATCAGCAGCCCGGCAAAAGTCTGGCCTTCCAGCTCCGTCGCCGAAAGAGGCATCGTCGCCGCGTGATGCGGTTTCGTTAGCAAGCGGGAGAGCGTTTTGCGTTATCACGACACCAAGAACGTCACTCCGAGTCCGGAACGCGAGCGAGGAAGTGGAGTGATATACGAGAACTCAATGAAAGAAGCAAGTGCTATAATTCCGGGGAGAAATCCCACTTCCGGCGTTACGACGTTTTCCCGGAGTGATTCCAGAACGTGCTAGATTTTTATATATGGAAACCGGTACGCGCTGAGGCCCCGTTCTCTACTGCGTCGCCTGTCGCCACTTTTAGCTCGTGTTGTGCGTCGTTTGTAAACGATTTCGCACAGAGAGATTCAGAGCGAACAACCATGAGAGATCCAAAGAGAGAAGAGCGTAAGAGCGGTAGCGCTGTACTTCGTATTTATCCAATCTCCGAGTAGCAGTCACTGGCACATTACTGCTCAGGAGCAGAAATTGAGTCTAAACTTTTCATGTGGGGAAACAGCGTAGATTGAGTGTCTCTTTTTCCTCCCACCGTCCCCATCAGTTCCTATCTCCTAGTTCGTTATTTAAAAAAAATAAAAATGCGCTTTCTTTGCACGGGCCCGCCACAGCTGGACTCAGTAGCAATAGTCAAACGCAGGCGGGAGGACCTCGAGGAAAAGCAACAAAAAGAACTTCAAGCCAAAGGAGTTCTTGCTGCCGCCATATTCCTAATCAAAACAAATTCTGTCGTCGAAGTGAGTGAGCTATGAAAAGAAACTGTCAAAGTCACCAAACACAGTGAACTTTTGTAAGATGAAGATCATGATAAATAAGCTATACTCTTGTCAACGGGGCGCGGGGCGGGCGCAACCCAATGGACAAAAGCTTTCCAATAGTCGATGCTTGCTTGTTCTTCAAACTTAGTCTTTCCCTGTTTTGCGGACCTTTCATCTCGCGTCGCACTGATGTTTCCTATCATGGCGGGCCAGGCTTGGGGGGCGAGTCGTGGTAGTCCTGTTTCTTCAAGCGCGATGTTCCCATGATGAAAATGACGGAAGCTGCAGGCGCTGCACTAAGTATGTTGAGTCATGCGAGTGCAAGTAGCCATGCTCATCTTCTGGTTGGGGCCAAGAATGAGAGGCAGATTGCTTTCATCAGCAGGACAGGAAGACAAGAAAAGCGAGGCTATCTAGAAATAGAATCGTCGAGAATCAGAACAGCAGTAGATATCACAATGCAAATCATAATGAAAGGATTATCGGGAGCGACGATAAATGTCCATCAATGGGAATTGCGCCATATGTTAGTTTACCGGCCAGCCCCCGGCGGAGGCCGCCGGGGAGGGGGCTGTTCGGCGGAGGTGTTCCGGTGGGGAAGGCGGCGCCAATCCATCGCTGCCCGCCAAACAAGAAACAGAGAGCGCTGCCCGTAGTAGATGGCGCGCGGGCGCGTCCTGCACTTGCAGGGCCGGCCCTGTTAGCTGTGCGCCGAGAGAAAAGGCGAGCAGGATTTTTTTTCACCTGTAGCCGCAACAACTAACTTCACGACGCTACCGCGGCGGCGCACTTGCTGCCCCGCCGCGCGCGGGCGTTGTGAGTGTGAAGTTGCGGCCACCCTAGGTGGCCGCCCACGTTAAGGCGTGGCGCCGCGCCCCCTCTGGGGGACGCAGAGCGGCGCACTCACTTTGAACAGCCGCCCCGATCTGAAAACAAAAGCAAGGCCGGCCGATCTTTGCGCACGAGGCGGCGCGCGCAGACAAGCGGGCGTCGCTCCTGGAGATGGTCCGGAAGAGGATCCGGGAGAGGTCCCGAGAGGGTCCGTTGAGAGGTAGAGCAGAGGCTCCCGGAGAGGGTCGCGGTAGAGAGTCGCCTAGAGGGCCGCCCTATACTACGCACCCTCTCCGACCCTCTTTCCCTGCCCTCTACTTGACCTCTCCCCAACCTCTACGTACCCTACCTCTGCGCGCGTATAGCCCCGCTTTGGGGGCGTCTATACGGCGCACCCTCTCCCGACCGTCTATTTTATCTCTCCGACCGTCTATTTTACCTCTCGCGAACCTCTCCCAGACCTGTGCTGTACCCTCACCAGCCCCGTTTTCTTCCATATACAATGATAATGATAATTCCCATGGTGGAGGTGGAAACACAAGCAATTAACAGTACAATAATGGCCGAAAAGGAATCCGGAAATCTGGACCGGACAAAAAGAAGGGAATCCGCCCCTGGCAGGGGGGACCCCCGGGGGGTTCCCCCCCCCTGGACCCCCCCCTGGGACGTGGCGCGGTAAATTTGTGCGAGAACAAGTTGTACATACAAAAACAATCGACGCGCACACGCATGCGCGCAGCAGGATTCTGCTGCTTAGGGCATTGCGTTGCCCCGCCCCTGCCGAGTGGGGCGGCCAAAGGCCGCCGGCCGAAGGGTCGCACGCTTGCGCGAGGAGCTTGCCGGCTGGCAAACACCAAGAGGCCCACGCTGCCTTCTCTGTTCCCCCCGGGTTGATGCGTGCGGCCACGCGTCCTGTTTTGCCCTTTTGGGCGGCCGAAGGCCGCCGGCCGATGGTTCGCTCCTCTGTCGCCCGTCCGAGGTTAGTATGAATCCCGTGGCCCGTGTTATAGCAAGGACAACAGCAAGAAAGCCTGGGCGCATTCGAAGGGTTAGCTTGGGAACCAACAAAGTAAGCTGGGGCGCAAGCCGGCAACCAACGGCGCACGGGGCGGTCAGTAAGAGGGCCGGCCCGCTCGGAAGCAAGCGGCCCGCCTGCAATTTTTTCGTGCCCTCCCCTTGCGCTATCGGTTAGTCTATTATTTTGAGGCGCGCCCCCCTTTTTGTGGTCCGTCTCTCTTTCTCCCAACACCATCGGCATCACCCTACCTGCTTTTATTCGTTCCGGTCCAGACTCTTAGGACCGGCCACCAAGGGGTCGCCCTTTAGAGCGACCCAAATCTTGTAACTATGTATAACAAGCAATAGCGTTAGCGTAGTTCTAGCCTGGCCCTGGGCCATTTCTTCCCGGTATTACGTGCATAGTGCTGGCATCTTTGGCGTGCCCCTGGCTCCTCTTGAACATGTTTTAGCAAGCGCACCGCGAGGGAAAAAAGACTCCCCTGTTGGATCCTCGCAGCAGCGAAGCAAGCGGCGACTTGCGAGAGAGTGTTGATTTTTGTCCGCGCTGCTACCGTCTCCGTCCCGCCTGCCTCGTGGCATTGTGCTTCACACATGACGAAGCTACAGTGCGACATGTAATCCTGAGATAGTTCGTCTCGTCTTGTTACCGCCGCTGCGGCCGCCGCGCGTCTGCATTCGTTGCCTTCGTTCCTGAACTAAGTAGCTGTGTCAACCATGGCGTCGTCTTCAAGGCGTGTCAAGGTGGTGCTCCGGCTCGCTTCATTTTTCAGTTCCTACAGACCATGTTCCCAGGGCGTTTCTGCGTATGTTGCGCTCCGTGAAAGCGATAGTGCGCAGGTACTGCGACCGAGTTTCGTACAACGTGAACGAAGCCGTACTTCTATCCCAAGTTCGAATTCCTCATCTATGATACGGGATTCGGATGATTCTCGTGGCGGAGTGCGTTTGATTCCATTTAACGTCTGGGCAGCCGTAGCTGGAGAAGGTAGTGACGGCCGCGCAAAGCCAGAGACTCCTGCAAACACGGACGTTAAGAACTCGACGGAAATGAACAATTCTGACGACGCCGAAGATGACGCAGGCGCGCCAAGCAGAAAAGCAGCTGGAGCGTTCCTTATGGTGCTCGGTTTCGGAGACGCCCAAGATCCAGCAAAGATCTCGTCATCTTCAAGTGATAGAAATAGAGGAGCTGGAGCTATTCCAGCAGGTTCGCGCGGGAAACTGGCGAAGTTTGCTGCGCGAAACAATTTCGGGAGCAAAGGGCCCCACGCCATTCACCATTGTCCAGCCTTACTGATTTCCCGTCGGGGCATCGGACTCGAGACCTCCCTCGCGCGCTGTTTCAAGGCTCTCCTCCGGAAGATGGTCAGCAAGCACGTCCACCACGTTCACACCTACGCAGATGCAGACCACGGACCTAGGATTGTATCAAGATCAATCCCGACGCCGCTATCCACTTCCACTCCGCAAGGCGGTGAGATCGACAAGCAGCAGGGCCTCGACCGCGGCGTCGCGGCCTTCCCGGAGCTCATCGTTGTCTTCGAAGACGACGCGGTATGGCTGGCCGAGGAAGACGTCAACGATGTGAGTGAAGCCCTTCTCCGCTCTTGGCCAAAAGACACCAGCATCGTCCTGCTTGGGGGGCAGGAGTACCTCAAAGCACCAAAGCCGGGCCGGCACCGGGCGCACTACAGCCGACTCGTTTCGCTCGCTTCGCAAGGTGGCGCCACTGGCTTTGGGACTGGCTATCAGCTAGCTCACCTTGGATTTTCGTGGGGCTCGTATGGTTGGGCGATTCGCACGGCTGACCTTTCGGACTTCGTCTCCACCTTCCTCGACCCGTCACTCGCCAAGGCGGCCCGCGACTCGCGCGTCAGCCTTGCGATTGACGAAGAGTGGTATCCGTGGGCGGAAAAGAGAGGGAAGACCGTGCGAGTTCTATGTCCGGTAGTGGTCGGGCACCGTGCTGCGTGGTCCCTGACTCAAAATAAAGAACAAAAAGCCCTGACGAAGCGCCAATGTCCGCAGCCCCTGCTTCAGCCAGACGCGACCCCTTTCGCCAACGCCATCATATCGAACACAGAGACATCACCACAAGCGTCGCCATCGACGCACAGTGAGACGCACCTCAGCAGTACTGGAGCTTCGAGTGTATCAGCAAAAACGGATCGACTTGTTGACGAAAACAAAATTAGCACGCGGACTTTAGGATGGCGCTTGCCTACGACCTCCAGGGTGGCCAAGCAAAATTTGTTCAGGCGCCGGCTTCGCTATCAGCAGAAGCATGCGCGACAAAATCGGGCTCGCCGGGTTGCTGCCGCTCCCAATGCAGATTCAGCCGTCTACGACTCTAACTTCGCAACTTGGTTGCTCCGAAAGTTTACGGCTCTTGCGGAGCAAATGCACAAAGAACCGCAAGCGCGCTGCTATTGCCGAGGTTCCGGAACTTGTGAGCAAACTGAAGCCAGCGAACCTGCCCCCTCTGTACTCATAGGGATCAAAAGCGCCGCGCACTGGGCCAAAGTTCGCGCCGTACATTAAGGGCGGAAAAAGTGTGGGCGTGTAGGCGGTTTGATTGGTTTGCATATACCAATATCAGTGGCGCGCCTTTATAGTGTCTATAATAATACTGGCTATTAGCTGTGTGGCCGCCGTGTTTGTATGTAGTCAGGCCACCGAAAGCCGCTACCCTGGCAGCTTTGTTTCTTGATAGTGAGACAGCAAACTTCGGCGCCGGCTCGGTTCGGCGCCGGCTAAACTGGCCTCTGGTTCGGCGCCGGCTCCCGTTCCGGTAGACGCCTGCTGCGGCCAACTGGTAGGCCGCCCTCGCCAGGTGCCTTCCCGGGGCCCGGCTTTTGGCGCGGGCCGGAAAGCGTTGCGCCACTTCTTTAGCAAAAGCCAGGAAGCGGCTTCGGGTGAAATCGCGGGGCGCGTGCCTTCGCTTGGGAAGCCAACACGAGCCGGGGCGCCTGGGCCTATCAAAGTCGTAGCGTTTCCCCAAAGAGAACAAGCAGCCCGCATTCCATTCGCGGGGAGTCATCGCAAACCCTCGGCACTCTGGTCCCCCGCCCCCCCCCCCCCCGCCGAGCCCCCCCGTCCGCTGCCGTTTCCAGCTACCGGTTCCCGCTTCCCGGCTAGGTCCGGGTCTCGGGACTTGGTCACGGTCGGGGCCCGGCCGCCTGCTGAACGACACGCAACATGAAGGCGCTGCCGCCTTTTCAGGGCCCGCCCCTGCTTCAGGCCCATCTTTTGAAAGCAGGCCGCCCCCGCTTCTCGTGGAACGCATGGGGTGGCGGGCTACGCTTGGCGACTTACATACAAGGAAGGAGACGGACCCTCGGCCAAGAGAACGCCTAGGCCAGAAAGTCGGACGAGCGAAGTTCTACCGTTTTGCGCCGCCCCTTGCAGTGGGGGCCGCGGGCGGAACGCTTTGGCACCACAGGCGCGACCGCGTTCCGGGCGGCTTTATTCCGAAAAATTCGTTGGCCTCCCGCGTTCCGGCTGCGCGGCAAGGGCCGGGGCGGGTCGGCCTTGCGTAGATTCATGCGGGCCAACCCCCAAGAGCCGCGCAGCGTTTTTAGTTTACTGCCCGCGCGAACGGTGGCGCGCTTGTGTGTGGGAAGCTGGCGGCCGACGGCCTTCCATGGTGAGGCAGCAGTGGCGGGGCCGCCCGGGCAGCGCGCGCCCTATATATGTCGCCGCAGGGGCGGGCGGTCGTAACCTCAGGACAGGCCGAGCAGGCGCTGTCCATCCCCGAACTAAGAAGAAGAGCGGGCGGGGCAGCGTGCAAATAGTTCGGGCGCTTTTTCGTGCGCGGCGCGAACCAGGTGCGGCCGCTTCTATTTGATTTGAGCGGGCACGCAGAGCCGAGCGAGGACGCAAACCGGGGCGCGACGCAGCGCACCACCTCGGGCGGGACTCACCCCGCCGGGCCGCGCGCCCGCGCGATTGTTTTCCTTCAAGCCCTTCGGCGGCCCGCCGTCATGCCGGTCGCATGGGGTTTCAGGGTGGGGCCGCCGGCCGAAAAATAGTGGGTGGCACCTGGCGGCTGCGTGCGCAATTTACGCGCGAAGGTGCCCGCAAGGTAAAGAAGGCACGAATTGCGCGCAACGGCCCGCCACCGAGCGCCACTGACGGCCGCGCCCCGCGGGTGGCTAGCTGGCAAGGTAATTAGAGGCACGGCCCCCGCCGGGGGGTGGTAGTTGCTTAGTGGCGCGGGGCCGTTTTTGCTAGTGGAAATCTGTGGCGCGGCCTGGCCGCCTCCTGGCCGGCCCGCCGGGCCAGCCGCGCCGGCGCCGCTTTGGGCCGCCGGCGGGCCCGGGGGGCGCCAGCCGAGCCGCGCGCCCCGCCCGCGCATGGGCCACGCGCAAAAAGCTTCGGAGTGCCGCGCCGCCACACACCGCGGGCTGCCTGCCGCAACCTGCTCACAGCCGGCTTCCACGCCCGGGACCGTTTTTGATGTGTTCACACCCCCGCACTACCACTTCCGGGCCAGGGATGTGGCGCTTCATCTTCTGCGGTAGCAGTGCGGATTTCGGAACTCAGGGAGACAGCGACGGGGGGAAGAAGCATCAACCGCGGGGCGGGGTGTCCGGTGCTTCGTCGTGTTCGGTGCGAGTTGCGGCGTGTTGTGGCGCCAAGATGATTTTTGTTTTCAATGCAAATAGCGCGACTAGCCCTAGCGGTTTTTGGCAAATTTGCCTACTTGAGCTAGATGGGAAGGGAGGCGACGGCGCGCAGAAACACTCCGCCAGCCGCCCGTGCGCGAACGGCGCCCGCTTCGGGGATGCGCAGCCGACTCGGCTGGAGAACATCTCGCGCGGGCCGCGGCCGGGCGCGCGTTCCGCCTTCTGGGGCCCCGGCCGCCCGGCGGGGGAACAGCAGGCCCCTGGAAAGGGGCGCGCGGCCCCCCCTGCCGGGGGGGAAAAAGGGGCCGACGTGGCTCGGCTCTGCGTTCCCCCTTCTGGGGGGGCAAAAAATGGCCATTCCCTGATGCCACGGGGAGGGTGAAATGGCCCAAAATCGCGCACATTGATTTACAGCGGGCCGGATTTGTTGTCGGGGCACCCCGCCGCCCCCGAAGCGAAGCGAGGGCGGCCCGCAATGCCAGTGGGAGGGCGGAAGGCATTCCCTATTTCAGCCGAAGTTCTAGCTTCCAGGCGTGATATTGTTTGCCGGCCTTGTCGCCGTACGCGAAGAAGCAAAAAGAAAAGGAGGCAGACAAGTGCCGCGGGACATCTGTGCGCCATGCGCTAAGGTATTCAGATTCGCCGCGCGTGGCCGCTCAGCTTGTGCAATGAATTAGACCGCTGGTCCGCCCACGAATGTTGCGCCTTTAGGTTCCTCGTGCGACGTGGATCCGGCGCGGGGTCCGTTGCGGCTGTGTGAGCCAGCATGCACCGCTTCCGGGTATGGCAACCGCGCGCTTTCTTATTGGTGGGGCCCCGAGTGGCCCTCTTCTGGCGGAGCAGCGGCAGCACGGTGATTTAGTTTTCGTGGACGATGGGCAGGACGCAGCCGAGAAGTCCGGGAGCGGTGTAGAAGAAGGCTGGCGTGACATTTTGGAGGCGATGCCAAAGGACCGAAGGAAGATCCTGGACTGGCTCGCCTTAGTTGGGCGCAATATGACAGCTACGACGAAGATACGACCCTCTCTCTCGCCGAGTGTGACCCATGTTGGAAATATGGACAGCGATACATATTTGGAGCCGTGTGGGTTGCTTCGTGCTCTTCGCTTGGCATCTAGTGGGGTCGATCATGGACACGCACAGCATCTGTACTACGGTTTGGCCACTGTTGATGGCCCTGCCCATCGCCAGGAGCTCGCAAAGCAAAGCAGGCCGCTCTCTTGCCAACTGCCAGGGCGTTGCTCATATATGTCAGGAGGGTAAGCTTTTCGTATTCGCCCCTTTGTGATTGCGCATGACGATGATCGTTCTACTCACTACAGGCCGACAGCTTATTTCGTCCAAGCGAAGGCTGCACAATTTGGCCAAGGGGAAACAAGAAGTAAGGAATTGGTGAGAGGGTAGTCAGAGGAAAAGAGAAGGGTAGAGGAAGAGGAGGATAACAATTTGCCACGCGCTTTGCGCAGAACAATCGGCATGGTCGCGCGGCACCTTGCAGGCTCTCGCTGCAATCGAGCGCATCCGGCTGACCCAAAAACCCAACTTGTCATGCAAAATGCACATGCTTATGGTTATGCCGAAAAGTATCTATGCGACACAGTGCTGGAGAAATGCTCACGAACACGAAGACGAGCAGAGAGCTGCAAGGGGATAACATTGACACGAATTAGCCCTGCGTGAATCTGATTCGTCAAAATACGTCGCGCCTGTTGCTGAAATACGTCGCTATCTTGATCAAAGTGCAAGAGCTTGCCGCACGCATGTGCGAAGACTCGAAAAGTCGGCCCCCGGGCTCGGGAAAATACGAGACAAACCCGAGAAGCCCGCGGGCCAGGAAAGCGAGGGGAGCCAGCCCTGTGGAGATGCTCGAGCCTTCCGAAAAGGGCCCCTATGTATTCAAAAAAGCAGGCGCAGGGCGGCAAGCTGTGAAGGAGGTACGACTTTGGGCCCGGACGCGCGCCCGGGTCTGTGTGTTTCGATCGGACGGCAGCCGCCCGCGCCGCTTGCGGGGCCCACGGCGTGGCGCGGCCCAGTCGCGGCGGGTGGTTTTTGTGGAAGGGGCCACCGCCTGCGTTTTGCGCTTTGTTGAATTTTGCCGCGGCCCCGGCCCGACTTTGGCCCGCCGGGGCGCGCGAGTCGCGCCCTGCCGCCCTCCCCTGGTGAGGCGGCTTTCGGCGAAGGCGGCGCCGCTCGGTTTCTTCTTAGTGCCAGCGAAGACGGCCCGCGCAAGCGTACGGAGGCCAGTTGCGCGCTCAGGTTCGATTCCCGACGGGGGGGCGGCGTGGTTTTTTGGCCAGGAGATAATTGGCCAAGCGCGCCGGCAGTGGTAGCGAAAACGCGCGCGCCCGGGCCTGGGCTTGCTGTTGTGCGTACATTGGAGCTATTCTTCTGCAAGAAAACATAACGGGTCGCCCAGTCTCTTGCTTAAAGCAGCGCCACCGCCGTGCCACCGCCGTGGCAACTTGCCCCGCAGGTTCGGTCTTGCCACTTTGCAGCCAGGGTAAAAAAAGAGTAGCGCCGCCACCGCATGCGTGGGCTGTCCGCCCCCCGCGGCCGTGGTGGCGCGGGGTCCAAACGTTGCTCGTTTCCGCTACCGAAAGGCCCAGCGCAGTTTCCCGGGCGACCTCTCGAGCCGCCCCGGGATGCAGGGGCGTGGCGAAGAAAGGGAAAAACGCATCACATGCGCGGGGCCCCATGCGATCGGTGGCCATCAGCGCGCCGCCTGTGCGCCTTGGTCCCAACTACCAACCAACCCAAATCACACGGCCCCCCGGCGGTTTGCCGGGCGGCGTTTCGTCCCAGAGTTGAGTGGGATGGCAAGCCTGCCCAACTCCCTGACGTCGCACGTTCTGCGCCGAATTGCAGGCGATGGGATTCGGCACAGCCCGAAAGCTGTACCCGAGGGCACGCGCTCGGCTTCGGGACATTGCAGCCGGGGGGCCAAATCCTTCGAGGCCTCCAGAGCCCGCCCAGGAATTCTCTGCCCCGAGTTGGGCCTTCTGCGACAGCCGCCCACCCCCCTGGCCAGAGGGTTTTTGCTCCCCGGGCCAGAGCCAAGCACGCGCCCCACCTGCCAAAGCATTTTGACGAGGATTCCTGCACGGCTCCAAAGGCTCTCCGTGACCCCCTAGCCCAACCAAACGCGGCCGGCTGCCAGCCTGCGGCGGCCCCTCCCCGCAGGCACGCGGCCGACTTGGCCAGAGGACTTGGGCGGGGGCTGCGGCGAGGAGTCCAAAGTCAAGCAATGCCCCGAGCCCCTGGGGCCAAGTCGGAGCGCCGGGGCGGGGTGGCTTGCCGCCACAGGCGCGCGGCCGACTTCGCCCGAAAGGTTTTTGCCGAGGATTCTTGCGAGGGAGGGCACCAAGATCCGGCCGGCCGAGAATCACCTGGCGGAGGTCGGGCCGTCCTGGACAGACGTTGGCTCGCCGCTCGGCGGAGCGCCGGGCCGCCGGGCCGCCGGCCGGTTTCGGAAGGGGAGAGGATTTCGGCGGGGATTCCGGTAGGGCTTCCACAGCCCAACTTGGGCCGTCTGTGGCGGCTTTCCCCCGGCGGCACGCGGTCGAGTTGGTCAGGGGATTCCGAAGAGGCCTCCAAAATCCGTTCCAGGATCCTCTTCCCCAAAAAGAGGGGCCGGCTGCGACGGCCACCCCCCCGATGGCACGCGGTCAATGTGGCCAGCGCGGGGGCCTCGGTGGGTGAGAGTTCTTCAGAGGTCGGCGGAATCCGCCTCGGAATCCTCTGCCCTGCGCAAACGGCCCGTCTGTCCCGGCCGTTCCACGACGGAACGCGGCCGATTTTTCCGGAGGACGGCGCGGCGGGCCCCGGCGTGGATTCCGCATGCGCCCGCGCCGGCCTTCCGGCCGAGGCAAGCCCATTATTTGCCGGGGCGGCCCCGGCGATAACGGCGGCGTCGATGTTCGCCGCCTTTGGTTCGTTTCATTCCCCTGGCAAGCCTGTGCACGTTTTGCACTGAGCCCGGAGAGCGGGGGAAGGGGCTCCCAGGGGGGGCTATCTCCCGAAGGGAGGCGGACCCCCGGCGGGCAAGGCGGATCCCCCGGACGGGGACGGCCTCCAAGACAGAAAGCGGGCCTCCGAGGTGGAAGGAGGGCACGCGCGAATACTGCAGGCTCAAAGCACGACGTGGGCCGGGAAGATGCCCAACCCCATGGGGTCCGTCGGCTTTCTTGGCTTGGGCCCCACTGCGTCAGGGTCCTCGCTTGTCGCCTTGCCCGCTTCCTTGTGTTTCGCGAATTGCTCGGGGGGGGGGGCGTGTCCTTTTTGCCGCTAGTTCCGTGCGCGGCGTGCCGTGCGGGCACTTCATGGGCTGGGGCGTTTCGCGGCGCCTTGGTGAATGTCCCGCCACTCTGCCCCGACACCTGCACACCTTTGGCGCGAGCAGCGCCAGTGGGCAGAGGCTTCTATGAAGCCAGCGCTTCGCGTGTTCGTACACCAACAGGCATCGCCGCGAGCGTTGGCTCTCCCTCGGGCCAAGCGGAGGCCTTTCCCCGCGCCTGGGCGCGGGCCGCTTCTGGTTTTGGAATCGGCGCGGCGACCTTTTTGGCGCTCGCCGGGCGATTTTTGAAGCCTGGCGACTGCAGTGGCGCTGGGCGATTTCTGAAGCTCGGGGACATATTGAACGTCTGGCGATTTTGGAAGCGCCGGATGACTTTGTGGCCGGGGCATGAGCATGCGTCGAGCTTGGGCTGGTTTTTGGTGCGCGGAAACCTTGGGACGAGTTGGGATGCGAGGACATGTTTGCGCCTTTGGGCGGCTGCCGGCGCTCGCAGATATTTCGGCCGCATACGCTTATGCGGAGTGAGGCCACCGGACTGCCCTAACCTGGCACCCTTCTTGACAGTAACCGCCAAAAACGGGGGGCGGCAGTTAGTTTCGGGCCCTATACCACAGCGCTTGCGTGCTTTGAAAAGATTCAAACTGCCGAGCCTGCCCGGTTCTGTGATCAAAGCAACGGAGCGCGACGCTTCTCCACTGGTCGCCGGCCTAGCGAACGACGGCGGCGAGCCAGCAAGCGGGGCGCTCTTCGGAGGCGCCCGCGCCGTGAGCTTCTGGCGGTTTGTGAAGAACAGGGGGGCGCCCAAAAAGTAGAACGCGCGCAAAGCCACCACGCCGATACCGTATGGCGCGTCCTCCGTTTCGGGGTGTTTATTTTTGGCGATCGCGACGTCGGTATAGATCAGCTGTTCGTCATAGAAGCTCGGCGCTCAGCTGCTCTCGGGCTGGAGGAGGGAGTAGCGCGCAGCAGTCCGCTAAAGGGCACACCGCCAGCATCATCATCAAGGCGGTCCCCTTTTCGCCGGCTTAACTATACTAAGTGGGGGAAGCTTTGCAGCTGTCGAAAATTGGGAAACGCGAAGGAAAACGCGCGCCAGAATCAAGGGGCCCGCCCGCATGCGATGGGCCCGGCTCCTCTCTGCTTTTGCGCGCCCCCCGCGGCGCCCGACGGAACTGGCCCCATAGCGTCGGGGCTGGTCCCAAGAGAGGGGCGCTTGCTGGAGATTTGCCGAAGGGGCTTGCGATGTTAGCTTTCTCAAGGGCCCGCCATTCCGTGCGGCGTATTGCTATCCGCGACGGCATCGCGGGCCCGCAAAAAGCACGACCGCCGCCGGCCCGCTGCCAAGGCAGGCGGGCGCGAGGAAATGGCAGCGACCTAGCCACCTCCGCCCCGGCGGATATATTTTTCATATTTTTAGAGCTGGCAAATGCCCGGGAGTTTCAATTTTCTCTGGCGTGTTCGACGGTTTTCCTCTTCTGCAGCGTTGGCGCCGTTTGTTTCTTTCAGCGAGCCCGAGGCGATTTGCGACCCGCGGACTCTTCGGGGCCCCGGCAAGGTTTCTCGGCGGCCCTTTAGCACAGGGGGAAGCCAGCCTCGGGGTTGTATATCCACCCCCGGCAAATTCGCTGGGAAGGCGCGCGACGTGTTTTCGCGGCTGCCTTAAGTAACGGGGCGCAGCCGCTGCAGCAAGGCCGCGCTCTGCGGGGGGGGGGTGCGCTTTCGGGATTCACTCGGGGGACGCGAGGTGGTTGGTGCTTCGCGTTTTGCGCCCGGTCAGCCGGCCGGCAACTCAGGACCACGCCGCGCGGATCGGTTGCAGCGGGGCAGGCGACGTGCCTCATAGTTTCATCGAGATCCGCAGGGAATCCCCCGGGGCGCCGAAGATCCCGTCGGGGCGAAGGGTCGGAACACGGAAGTGCTGGCATTGAGGAGGCGACGCCGCGTGCGCCTCGAGCACCGCTGCCTCCGGTCGCCCCGTGATTTTCAAAGGGCATACGGCCCTGCTCGGGGCTCGGGGCCAAGCCAATGACGCCGATGCGCCGGGCAAGTGCAGGCCTCGGCGCGTGCATCCTGCTATTTTGACCCTAGAGCCTCTAGACCGAAGGCCAAAATATATAAACAGGAGGCACGCGGCTACGGCTACACGCTCGCCCTCGCTACGGCTACACGCTTACCCTCTGAGGGCGAGCGTGTAGCGCGTCGTCGGTCTGTGACTCTTCTAACTGAGGCAGGGCGGGCCGGAAGCAGCCCGATACTCTCTCCGCTGGCGTTTCTTTCAAGTTATATATTTGAGTACTACCAAAGGCAAACCAAGGGAAAGCCATCTATTCAAGTTTTACGCACAGGCTCTACGTACTCTCGCGCAGTTTGCTGTCGCTAATGTTCGCGAGAGACTTGCTGCCCCTCCTGATGCACGACTTGCAGCAACACCGCGATCAGTGCCAATCCGAGGAGGTGCTTGTCGGGTGTCTCGTCATGAATGTGGCCATCGCTACAGCGACGTCGGGTGGCCGCTCAGGCGAGCTGGTCGCTTTCAACTCCGTCGCAAATTCCGGAACGTGTCAACAAAATTGGTGCAACGCCTGGAATCCGTGGCGCGGCGTCTTCATCTTCAGGCACCTCGCTTACGAGTCAGCAACTCTTCTCCCGCGTAGTCTGTCGCACAATGAGCCGACCGCGGACGGAAAGGATCTGGCCCTGCCGAGGACGCCGGGAGCAACATCGCGAGCCACTCCCTAGGTTGAAGCATTCTACTGCGCGCGCTGACGCGGTTGATTTCTGATGCCCACACCACTGTAGAGGCGGCCGATGTATTTCTTCCGCTCGTCGTCTCCGCTCCTTGTCCCGGAAAGCATATACTCGGCAAAGCGTTGCAGAGACGGGTAATAGTACTAAAAGAGCTCGCACGAGGAAAATCTAGAGGCATGGGGCGAAGGCGCTGCAGCGTCTCTAGGAATCTCTCGAATTTTACGCATGTTGCTGCTTCTTCCCCGCACCCGCTTGTTTGATCCTGTGCTGCAGAAATAATTGCCGCCGTGCCTAGGACTGTCGCGCTCGCGGACACCGTCACACCTTCTACGTAAGCGGGCCGCCGGCGCCGCTATGAAAAATAAGAACGCCAGGCCGCAAAATCGGCCGGGGGGGCGCATACTTTTCGCGCACCCACTTGGGCCGAGGGCTGCGGACATAGCGAACAGAGGGGGCGCGATGGTGCGGCCGAGCGATGGACCAGGTTACCCCGGAGCCGTCCGAGCACAGCGGCGCGCATATGCGGGCGGCTGCGGGTGGGCCGCACCCGGCCGCCGGGGCGGGGGGGCCTGCGGCAAGGTGTTCGCGCTTCGCTAAGTCCTCGCGGGCTTCCTTGGTTCACGCCGGGGGCGCGCGGCATCTTGGAGGGGCCCCGCCCGCAATGCCTACGCAAGAAACGCCAGCAGCCCGGCCACTTGCCCACCGGTCGGGGGCCCGAAAGGGGCGGGGCATTTGGGCAGCCTTCCCCGCCTTCCGGGGCCGAGAGCGGCCTCAAATAAGATGAAGGGCTGGCAGGCCTGACGCCCTGCGCAGCGAGCCTGGTGGCTGTTGGTTTCACATACCTCGCGGCGCCTGGCCGCCGTCCGGGCGGTGCCAGCCTGGGTTCGTCTATCGTGTGGGCGGCAGCACCCAAGTCGCCGGGCCTTCAGAGCTGAAGGCCCCGCCCGCCCGCCGTGATGTTGATTCAAGTCCTGTCGTCCGAGGTGCTGCAACAAGTCTGGCGGCGCGGGCGTAGCCTCCCAAGCGAGTGCGTCCGTGCGCCCTTGTAGCCGCGGTGGGGTCGTGCGGGCGTGCTTGCTTTCGAATTTGCCTAAGTATTGCCCCTGGTCTGTTGGAATGCGCGCGCGTCAAGTTCAAGCGCGCGGCCTCTGTTTCTTTGGGCGGCGCCTATGAACCCACACAGCGTTGCCTGCGACCTCGGCCCGGGACGGTGGTTTCTCCGATGGCGATCGCGGCCCCCTTTGCTTGTATCCTGTCGCGCCCCCGCCCTTGACCGTCAGGCATCGGCGGGACATATTGAGTGGCTCACACGCTGGAGGAGGTGAGCCGGTGGAGACACTGAGACAGACGCGGCTGCAGATTCCCAGGGATGGCGTGGCAGTCGTCTCGACAGGGGAAGATGCCTCTAGGCCATTTCTTTGCTTTCTATTCTCTTGGTTCTTTTTTCTGCCCCGGGCCTGCTCTTGGTTCCTGCGCCTGCGCCTCTCGTGAGGCAGGCGCCCTGGCTTTCGTTGGGCTGCCAGGTTTGAGCACGGTTTTGCTTAGTTTTGCCGCGGCGCGCGTGCATGTGCTCTGGCGGCTACGTGCCGCCGCCCTTCCAGGGGTATAGGGTAGCGCATACCCCCAGAGCCAAAGGCTTTGCGGCCCAACCCCCGCCGCCCTTCCAGGGGTGAGGCTTGCTGGCCCAATCCCCGCCCCGCCACTTCTGAAAGGCGTGCGCGGTGATGTGCATCAGCGTGGGGGCGTGTGCTCGCTCACGCCCAAAGCAGCCCGCGCAGCCCTCCTAGGGGATGAGTTGGTTGGCGGCATCCACTGGCCCGCGAAAGGACGAAGGCAATACAATATTGGCGCTTGCACCTGCCTAATCGCTACAATTTAACAGCAACTCGCGTGGGCATGTGATAGGTTTTTGTATTTTCAATCTGCGAGAGGGAGAGCATTTGGAGCGAAGCTCCAAGAGCAAGCACAAAAAGGGCCCATCGCAACAAGATATTTGGGCAGGTGAGAAGTGATTGCTTCTGCGATCATTTTGATTTTTGATAAATAGTATGGTAGACAGTCACTCGCTCGCCTGAAGAAGCGAGCACACAATTGATTTTTGTAGACGTCTAACTCCAAGTCCAAGCAATGCCAATGAAGTGCACACGTAAACCTACTCGCAAAAAGACTAGCCACGTATGATGCGCCTTTGGAAGTGTGAAACAAAATTCAATTACTCCGCTAGATCGGAAAACAAAAAAAAAAGCCAGAACAGGAGTTCAAAAATAAAAAACGAAAAGCCAGGGCCAGAAGCAGCTCCGTCCCGTTTGCGGTTGCGGTTGTAAGCAGATCTTCACTGCTGTTGCAAGCAGTTTTTGCGATTGTAAAGCGTATGCGCGGCTGTGCTAGCAGCTGCGAGCAGTTTTTGCGGCTGGAGTGGTTTTTGCGCCACTTTTCTGCATGCCACGGCTTTCATTCTTCGTGAAAAATTGTGGGTAGGTCTCCACAGGCGAGACGAGTCCCTTCCTTTTCCACTCGACGCAGGCACTGAGTGCCGAGATCGTTTTGCTTAGGCTTGTTTGCTTCCCGCCAGCGCTTCAAGACTTTGAAAGCCTGGGGCGTCGTTCTTCCTTCCAGCGCCGCGTGCGCTTTTTTCAGCCAGCTTTGACGGCCTTGCCTCGCTCCTATTTTTGCTGCTTGCGGAATTCAAAAGGTTTGCAAGTTCTTCTGGTGGCCCTCACCTTCAAGCTTTGCCGTTCCTTTGGCTTTCAACTTTCAATTTTGGACTTTAGTTTTTACCTTGAGTTTTTGCTTTTGCTTTTATTTTTTACCCGTAGCTTTTTTAGTTTTTCTTTCTACTTTTAGTTTCTTGTAGTCTTTGCTTTGTTTTGGCTTTTGCTTTTAGCTGTTACTTCTAGTTTTTGCGGTTACTTTTAGTCTTCTTGTAGCGTTTTCTTTTAGTTTTTACTAGAAATCTCTGCTTTGCTCTCAGTTTCTACTTTTGGTTTTTACTTTTAGTCTTTTCTTCTAGTTTTTACTTTTACTTTTAGTTTTTACTTTTAGTTTTTTCCTTTTTTGCAAGGCTTTTCCTTTTGCGTTTGGTTTTTTGCTTTAAGCTTTTGCTTTTGGTTTTATATTTTTGGCTCTTACCTTATGGCTGCGGAGTAATTGTTTGGCCATCACGACTTTAGTCTTGGCAAGGGATAGACTAATGCCAGCTGGCACGCGTTAGCGTTCTATGAATTCGCGGCCGAGGCCAAGAGTGTTCCAAGTGTGTGCGTATAGTCGTCGCATGATGTAGAAAGGCTCCCCGTCTTTGACGTCGCAAACTGGCCCCATTGGGAAGCGGGGGCCGAAATGGTGCAACTTCGAGCCTTTCGCATGTGAGTAAAGATAAAAAGCAAGAAGGAAACCAACACAAAGCGGCGAGCCACTTCGTTTTTAAATTGCGCAAAGAACCGCCGCGCCGCAAGCCGTGGCGCAGACCGTTGCGCCTGAAAATGCGGCGCGCCGGAAAGGGCTGCTAGGGGGTAGGTTTTAGAGTAGGCAGCCAAAAAGCCTGCGCGCCGTGCAGCAATAATGTTATGGGCGAGACGGGTATAAGGCGCGCCAGGAGCGTCGTATTCTTCCGCTGCAGGGTAGAAATTTTCCTCGTGATCGTCTCCCGGAGTGATCGTCCGCTACACTATCGCTCCACTTCCTGCGGGCCAACGGAGAGTGGGGTGGTACTTTGGTGAGGCACAGGCACTTCGCGACTTTTGATTGCGCCCGGAATGGTAACGCAGTGAATTCTCACTCCATATCCCCCGCTGCCCAACCACCACGGGAAATGTATTGATAACGCACTGAATCACCAGCCCAGCAAAAGTCTGAGCCTCCAGCTCCGTCGCCGAAAGGGGCGTCGCCGCCGCTTGAGGTTTCGCTAGCCAGCGGGAGGGCGTATTGCGTTATCACTGCATCAAGTAAGAACGTCACTCCGAACCCGGAACGCGAGCGAGAAAGTGGAGCGATAAAGTAACTCAATGAGGTGCTATTCCGGGGAAAAATCCCACTTCCGGAGTTGCGACTTTTTCCCGGAGTGATTCCACAACGTGCTAGCGATTTATTTATTTCCCCGTCTCGGGAAAATAAAGATAAGCTCCCTGCTGAATCGTGCCTGCGCTAGCTTTCTCCTTCCGTAGCGATAATTCCGAGAACAAAAACGGCACTCCGGCAGAAGTGTAGTGACAAATCCGTAGCCCGGCAAAAACGTCACTCCGGAGCCGAGTTTTTTGCTAGAGTGGTAATTCAGTGGACTAGCGCTCCGCCTTTAGTTGGCCAACGGGAAGCAGAGTGATGCTTCGTTGAACGATCACATCGGCAAAAAGGCCACCCCGGAAGTAAGACTTTTGCAGGAGTGGCAACTCAGCGGAACGTCAACACGAAGACCAGACTTCGCGCAGAATGGCACTCCCAGGGGTTCTTACTCCTCGGGAGGCCGGATTGTGAGCGCGTGCGGAGGCGGGCACGCTGCTCGCCAGTGCTCGCTGAAAGTGAGCGTTGACGGGAAAGAAAGGCGGTCGCGACTTTTCGGCGGCCTTCGCTTCGCCCTTTGGCCCGGAGCAAAAAGGGTCGCAGCGGTGAAGGCTGCTCCTGATGGCGTGGCCTGGCGCCTGACGGCCGTTCTTTCGTTCTCTTTTCGGGTCCCGCGCGCCCTCTTCCCCGCCGGGCAAAATTTCCGCCGTCGATTTCTATTAAGGGCTCCGAGTCGCAAAAGAGCTCGCAAGAATTCCATCGGGAGGCACTTCAAAGGAAAAAGGTGACAAAGCCCGACCTGAAGCCGCCTTGACGTCTCCTTTTCGTCAGAAACTATTGTGGATTACGGATTTCAGATTCAGGAAAAGGGCAAAAAGAGTGCCCACCTCTAGACGTTTTAGTCTCCTTCTTTTGGTCTCTTTGCTCCACTGGTTTTTGTCAAGTTGGTGCTAGTCTATAGCTCCTCTGGGTATTCCCCCTCGCTAGTTATGGGCGAATAGTCCCGCAACTGCTCGGCCCCTTTTTCGGAGGACTCAAGAAACGGGGACTCCTTGCCGGAATATGACAGAGACCTGAACTATGCCTCAGTTGTATGATGCTTTTTTGTGTAATTGTAGATAGAAAATCATGCGTGCCATTAGTCCAGCTCTCCTCTCTTCGTCGCTCTCACTTCTCCTGCTGTTTTCCTTTTATCTTGGAATCCTGCCGTCGAGTAGTGGAGAGGCCGCGCGGTCCTGTGCGATACTTTGGCAGACTGACGAAGCAGCTCGAGCGTCTACCCTGGCGGCGGAGGCTGAGCAGTGTGTGCTTGAATCTTTTTCGCGCTTTCCAGATAAGGTTCGCAGTTACGCCCGCTTCTTTCGTTGTGGTGGGTGCAACGTGGAGTTTGATTATGGGAACTGCATCGTTGCGCGGGACGATCAAGTGACTGAGTTTGCCGGACTCAGTTCTCGCAGTCTGAACTGGCGGCAGGTTTCCTCGAGAGATGAAGCCGAGATCCGCGCGAAGCTGGACCTCCCGGCTGAGGCGGGAGAACAAATGGGAGGAGAGCATCCAAAGCATCTGCCGAACGAGCGCCCAGGTGCAGCGACGTCATCCGGCGGGTCGGTCACGACAATCTCGCAAGACGACACACTGTCGAACTTGTTCGACTCGGCTGCTGCAGAGCTGCTCGAGTTAGATGCCCCCATCCTTGCGAGGGATCAAGCTGAAGACAAGCGCACTGCGAAGTTTGCGCACGATGTTGTGTCTCGTTTTCTTATGGGGGCGTCAGGATCGAAACCGACAAAGTTGAAAAAAAACCCGGCAACACTTGGCGGAGGCGTTCAGGGCACCCCCTCCGGGACCCCTTTCAACTCTGAGACGCTCAAGCATACAGCGGCGACTAGCTTCGAAGGGGGCGAGTGTGTCGGCGTGGACATGCGAAATCCCGGCACCTTTCAAGTGGCCCCCAGGTTTTTTTTCAGCTTTGAGAATGTCGGTCCTGGCGCTTCAATATTTCTGTACCAAGCAGCGGAGGAGGGTGGAGCCATGCAAGCCTGCGCGTACTTGTGTTGCGGCGGCGACCAGTGGCTGTTTGACAGAGAGAAGAAGCCTCCGTCGCATGTATTGCATCGACCAGCTCGTGCCGAGGAACGCGGGTTCTCGCTTAGTGGGCAGGAGCCCTGTCACGTCGACGCAGAAAGCCGTCACACGTGTCTGCATCGCAACGTGTGCCTTGTTCCGGACAGGAACTATTTTTTGCTGCCAGACGCGGTTTTCGCCTTCGGGACAGAGGCTGAGGCTGGGGACAGGGCCCCGAGGCGGGACGACGCGAATCATTTTGACGCTATAGTCGACGAACCGTTGATGGGTTGTCCAGGCTTCACTTACGGACAGCCCCCAGCACTGGAGCTCTGGCACAGCCTGTATAGCTTCGACTTTCCCTACTGAGTTGCCAGCTTGGAAGTCGACACATTGAAACCATTTGCGATGCATTACATACGGGGCATAGCCGTGAAGTGCTTGGCTTGCAGACACGAGAGTCGAAGGCGATTGTGAGTGTGTTGAGCGTCAGAGATACATGAAGCTGCGAAGAATCACGGCCGGAGCTGTCGCCTTCGCTTCAAAAAGTGCAAAAAAAATGCACTTAGCTGCTTCTACTTTCCAGGTTTGTCCTGTACTGCTCAGAATTTGGGGCGGATCCCCGCCCCTCTGGTATCGATTTTATGCATTGCGTTTTTGTTTGCATTTTGTCGATCATCAGCCTGGCGCTTCTATATTACCTGCGGCTTCCAGTGGCCCGGAACCCTCCGCGACTTCGCTGATGTTTACGGGATGCGCATTCGAGGCTCGCTCTTTCCACCCCGGTCAGAACTGGTGCGGTCGCATGGAGGCGACGAAAAACGCCGCAAACATGAGACGTTGGCGTCGCCTTCAAGCTCAACGCCAACGTCGACAGCTGATCTTCATGAAGCGGCAAACGTCATCCAGGGATTTTCTCTCATCGTTGGCCTTCCGAATACCGTGCCCCCGACCATCTGGCATTTTGTGCAGCATTGTTTCGGGCTTGTTGGTGCGAAGGTGCTTTACCGTGTGCAGCGTTGGGAGTCTGTACTAGTTAGTGACCCGGGGGGATGGCTTAACCATCCGACGTCGCAGATAAGCCGCTTCTTCCGCCGAGTGTTCGAACTGCTTGTGGGACAACGCCTCGGTAGTGCGATCGAACTGCCAGGGGGGCTCAAATATTTGGGCAACGATCATTATTCTGAGAATGCAGTAGGAGTGCCTACTGCGGAAGAGGACGGAGAAATGGCGAAGGAACACACGTCAAATGAAGAAGCTCCAGTCGGCGCTCCGAGTCCCACACCAAGTGAGAATTTTTCTCATAGCAGTGGCATCGCGATTACTCCTCGTGAAGACCGCCAGCAGGAACTGGCGACTGCAGCTGACCGCGACGCCGAACTGACAAGCGTCTTCAAGATATCGGCAGCAAAAATAACGGGTGGGGGTGGAGATGAAGCTACGAGGGATGCGGCTGCCCTTCGCTGTATGGGGACGTCAGCTGAGTTGGAAATCGACAACATGGCGAACACGATTTGTAAATGCACAGCGCATAAAAATAAATTTTGATTTTCGCAACGCCGGGTTTGAATAATATTTATTATATATTTCATTCTGCGTAAGTAGGCAAGAGAGCATGGCATGGCTTCTGTCTGGCCACGCACTTAGCTAAGTAAGTAGACAGATTGATGATCGCCTTCAGGCGCTTTTGGTGCAATTACAATTTTTATGCGATTTAGCAGTCCTCTATGCAACGCAGTGTAGATCATGCACTTTATATTTTTTTTTCTGTTATTTAAGCAATTCCAATTTGTCGAGTTTTCACGCCGACCTGATGCAATCATACGCTGCCACGAAAAAGCCGTATTTTCGGGTTGGACCGCGACTGGCGTGTCGGGTACGCGAGAAATGACTTACTTCCGTGAGCTATCAACTGCGAGTATGTTTGGGATAAGATAATTGTCATGCAAGTCGATAAGTTATATTTAATTATGTTTGATCTTCTTGAACTTGATCCGCTAGTCTGTCGTGTGTCGTCGAGGAAGATGATGAGCGCACAATAAAAATACACAGCCGATCAAGTTGACAATGTTTTGAAGTGCTAGTATGAACAGTTATCTTGCAGCTGGAGTCTGGTAACACATGCCAGCAAGAACGAGGAAGCCAGGAGGAAGGTCATTTTGATGTTGAAACGCTCTTTCGTATATCATGTGCGTCATAGAAAGTAGTATATAAGCGTCTGTGGGCATACGAAGTAAGCATGACATACAGTTCCACGCCGAGGCATAATTGCAATGCATAGGAGCACGTGCGCCGCCTATACCCAAATATCCAGCAACGACGCTCGCACGTTCTCTACCTGTCTCGGAACCCCGGGATGGTAGCGAAAGTGTTGGAGAAGATGAAGGAAAGGAGTACACAGAGCAGGACAAGAGCAATGAATACTGTAGCAGCTGAGCGAAAACAGGAAGACATTGGTTGGTGGACGGCAGGTCAACAAAACACAATCACAAGTGGTGAAATGGAGCATAGCAAGAACCAGACTTCTACGAGGAGAAAAGAAATAAACAACTTCCCAACCGAGAGCCGGTTACTGTCTAATGTGGGGCGGAGCATTTGGAACGAGCGTGAGGTGGTGGTCGCGCTGCAGCGGCGCATTTGGCGCTTTCACCGCGAGTCTCGCTGGATAGCCCGTGCTTCACCGGACCTGCAGATTCACACCGGAGCAGAGCCGTTTGAAACGCAGCTGCAGCTTTTCGCCGGCGCTGCGCTGGTGGTTGGCACATTCGCTAGCGGGCTTTCCAACTTGATTTTTCTTCCGAAAAATGCTCATCTGCTCGTGCTGACGCCGAGGGGGAACATGCACAGCCAACAGGACCTCGCGACGAATGCCGGGTTTTTCTACCACAAGTTTTTTCTGCGGGATTCCTTGACAAGGTGTATGGATGGAGGGAATCCCGCGTTCGATCGTTTTCCGGCCTCGGACCCGATCAAGTTCCACCTAGGTGTACCCGCTTGGCGGGTTCAGTTCCCGCTGCAGAACGTGTCCGCAGGCCACCTGGCTTCCGTTAAAGGTCCTAGTGCGCACCTCCTCTGGCGATGCTCCTTTGGCGTTGACCTGGATCGTGTCCACTGGAAACATGTCTGTGCCTCGAAGAGTGCGTCTGTGTGAGGTCCCTTGCTTGGGGATAAGAGATCGTCAGAACTTGATGGTGCATGTTGCGAAAGAGGGCCGCTTATTTCTCTCGCGAAAATGCCAACTCAACTTTCCGGGTGGAATCCGAACCACACAGTTGCCGAGATACTTGTATGTAATGATGAGCTAGGCATTGCTGATGCTGTGGCGTCCTTCCGTTTTGCGCATTACTTAGCATCTCCATCACAGGGACGACTTTCCCGACTCAGATATGTTTGCAACGCATAGACCGTTTTTTGCCGGAATTTGAGACAATTTTTGGTGAGGCGTTTTCGTTCGTTCAGCGCAGGAATTTGAATGCCAACAGAGCACGAGATGTTGAGAGGTTTCATATGAATCAAGATCAAGATGCTTATTTCTACCGAGAGAGGTCTTTAAGAGTCCTCGAGGTTGATAGAAATTTCTCGAGTGACCCTAGCCTTCACAGCCCTTCGGACGAAGAAGAAGAAGCAAGCAGCTTTTTTCTCTACGCAGGTTTCGTACGCGAAAGAAAGTCCCCGTTGAATCATGACTCAGGACACTTGAGAAAGGAAACACAGAAGCAGCTGGGCGCTCGGGTTCAGAGTCGCAATGAGGCGGCGCGAGCCGTCCTGCCAATTTTCACATTCCTTCTTCTAATTCCATCGATTCCCGCTTTTCGACTTTGCCTATGATGAGTCAGAGCGGGATGTAAAGAGGTGTTCTGATTTGGTTCTCACTCTGCCCTCGAGCTGTGTCTGATCAATTATAACTCTAGCTAGTATAGAAATTCAAATTGTTCTCGCTTTGAAACTTTCGAATGGGAAAGCCCGAAGACGGTTGCTTTTTTTTTCGTGTCAGCTTCATAAACACTCTGTTACGCTCAACATCGTGTCGATGCATGAGTGGTCTCTTTTTTCATCTCTTTATGGAACCCAAGCACCCCTCCGGCATTTCTGTGGTGGAAACTCGTCGCCGTTCTTTTTGTCGCACTGTGTCGAAAAAAAATGATCGTGCGCCAAAGATTCAATTTTTTTCGTTGGTCGAGAAGTCGTTCACAAGCGAAGCTGTCGCTTTGTCGTTTTTCATTTTCCTCTTCGCACCTGGTGCAGATGCAGTACGTTTTCGTGCGCGCCGAACCTCGCTAGTGCCCTGTTGCGAGGGATGTGACTGAGCGAATGGCGCACTTTCTACAGATGTGAATGTGCCTTTTGATACCTTCAGGGTTCGAAGCCAATAAAACAGTCTGCTCCGTTCCTTCGTGTTTCAGCTAGTTGATTGAATTCCACCGTTTTCACACTCTTCGAGTATTCTGATTCTGGTGGTAAGCACATGCATCCGTAAAAAAACTGCAGTATTATAATTGTGTCGATTGCAGCCCCCCCCGGCGTCTACCCCTCAACACCGCATTGCAGTATAGCTAATATGGCGGCAGTTTTTTATAGATATGCGTAGCTGCAAATGCAACATCGATCTTCGCCTTGATATGTGCTTTCTGTCCGACCAGTTGTTTTCTATGATTCAGAATTTAAGTTGAAGCATTATTGAGACGATTGCACACAGACACAAGTCTTCTAGCTCTGTATAACGTCAGGACTGTGAGCTTCTAGCTAACTACGACGTCGCTGGTTATAATTGTCGCTGCTCACCTCAGTTTTTCTTTTTTTGGTGTCGCTACTCGCTCCTTGATGGTGGAAGACGGCGGGCCGACGCAGGAGCACGCCATCGAGATGCTCCTGGACGAACTACCGAAAATGGTAGAGTGCTTGACGCAGCAGGGCCTCACAGAAAAGCTGGAGCAGCCGATGCAGCAGAAATTGCAGCAGTGCCTAGATCATGGCGGTGCGGTGCTGGCGATGCCTTCTACCGAGCCCGGTCGTAACCTTTTTTTTGGGGACCTTTTGCAACTTACCGCCCACGCACTGACCCTTTTCAGCCGCGCGCACGAAGTGGAGGGGCCGTGCGCCCCCTTTATGCATTGCTTTACGATCACCACGGTCATATTTTCGCAGTTCGTGGACCCCCGCCAGAGCGCGGTTTTGTTCGGCATTCCGGAAGAGGAAAGCACCTCTCTTGGGACCTACATCCTTGCCACGATCGGGGACCACTTCGATTATTGCCTTCGCGAGGTCGTGTTCAGTTGTGGGAGCGACGTATGAAAGCTGGGGACAACTCCCCTCTTCATCGTTTCTTTGTCATGCATAAACATTAACATTGGTCCACCAGCCGTTGCCCGGTAATATCACTGCCTCGTACAACAACAACTACAGGGTCTAGCACCCCAAACAGCACCAAGATCCATACGAGCGAGGAAGGAGCCCAGAAATAAAGATATAATGACTTCGGACGAGGTATGTAGTCGTTGCGTCGTTTGCGCTTGGTCGCATCAACACCGATACCACGCAACATAAGAAAAAATAGTGAAGGTGGTACGTTACGAGGAGGACAGGGCTGCTAAGGCCAAAGCTAGTGCTAACGTATGAAAATGAATATATAGCTCGGGGGGAGCACCCCCTCCACTGGAGGTCCTCCCACGGGCAGAGATCGAGGCGGCGTGTGGCTGGCGCTTTGGGGACCGTTTTTAGGGAAGCGGGGAAAACAGCAAGCGGAAACCCATCGCGTAAGTGCATAGAGGAGACACGCCGGAGGACAGGGCGCCGCCGGTCGCTGTGCCATAGTAAGCGCGATCGCTCTGGGACCTCAGTAAATATATAGCACCCGAGGCCGAGCAGGACTGGCGCTCTCGGGAGCAGCGGGAGAAGGGATGCAGCCTTGAGGCTGCGCCGTGGTGAAGTCAATGCTCGCGGGCGTGGTTGTTAAGCTGTACCAGCTCCCTCTTGTCTTGGGTGTTTTTCTGACCACCGTCTGCGCCTCCAAGAAAGCTGGCAAAGAAGTTCCCCCCGGCTTGCCCCTTTCAAAGGCTTTGCAGAGCTGACGAAGGGCAGTGCGCTCGACCCTCCCTCTGGTGCCCCCGGCCCTGTCGAAAATCGTGGGTGGTTGTGTGCAGCTGCGGGCAGCAAGGGGCCGGGCGAGTTTCGAGGCGGGCTGCCAGAGTTACGCGAGTTGATACATTGGATTTACACAATTTTGGCAAGCTCCATAAGCATGATCCCTCAATTTTTATCGCAGGCTATTTTATTGTTTTTCGATAGTTATAGGTTCGTTTACTCAGAATGCTTCTGTTGTTGTAACTCTCTTTACATGCGGCCCAGGGAATTAACAGCTGTTGAAGTTGGAAAGTGCCTTTAGGTCGCATATCTCAGTGAGCAAGCTCAAGCTGCAACACGTTCTGCGATTGCGGGGCGGTGCGTGCGGCAGGTACAATGATCCACCTACTAGAGGCCCCGGCAGGGGCGGTTTCAGTTCTTCCGTCCTAATATTGGAACGGCTGGCTTTTGCTAGTATCTGGAAAAGCGGCTTGGGCGCAGTGCGTAGCGCTCTTTTTGGTATGTGCCAGTGGTCCTGCTCCGGAACTGCGGAGGCCGCTCTGCTTTTTTATTGATTGCATTACAATGGCGCCCCCAATCACGAAGAACTTCGCAGTTAGTTCGCCCTGCCTTGGCCTCCCAGCTGGCTCCGTCGTACGTGGTGCAGGGGTTCTCCTACCTAGGATATCTGCTCACCTTAGGGTCGTCTAATTCCCTACTCCCCCGGATGTCGTTAATTTTAGACACTACTCCCAGTGACTACCGTGAGGATTATTTTAAGACAGTTAATTTTAGCCACTACTCCCAGTTAATTTTAGACACTACGCTCGCATCGACTACCGTGAGGATACCTCCGGTCCGAGAGTCGTTTTTTGTTTTTAGTTTAAGAACATCGTGGTCCACATCAGGCGATGTTCCTGCCTTGCTCGTGCGCATACGTACGTAGATCTTTTGGCTTTGGCCAGGAGGTTTAGGGTCGGAGCGCTCTCAGCACTGCTGAAGCTTTAGAACCAGATGGGAGTGCACACCCGGACGGATCAGAGCAAAAGGCTTTATTAGCGCTTTTTGAAAGTAGATTTTACCTTTCCTTCCTTGTGCTGCTCTTTTGCTTTCCCCGGGCCCTACTGGCACCAAGCAGGATTTTTTTGTGGTCTGGGACATGACTCCCTCCGGTGTCCTATGTGGGTATTTTGCTTGAATTAGAATCTTTAGGTCTTACCATGCGTTTTTGTGCACACTCTCTCTGATCAGTGCGGTTTCCTGTTCTTCTCCCCCGATTCATCTTCCTACGGCCGGTTCCTTCGCCAGCGTCAAAAAGGGTTTAGAAGGGTTGGAAGGGTTTTTGGATTTGGGGTTCTATTTTGATTTTAGACACTACTCCCAGTGCCTCTCTTTGTGTTGGAGATCATGAGACAACTATGTTTATGCTTCCATTCCCTTCATTTTCTATTGTGGATCCTGGCCTGCGTTCCGAATGACAATGAGGGGGGGAGGAGTTGTCCACCATCATGCGACGACTCTAGCACGGATGAGATGATTCACGCTAAGATCTGCTGTCGCGTGATGTGGCGGACCCTGTGCTTGTGCGTGGGGGGTGCGCACAAGATCGACGGGGAGACGTTTTTGGAGTTGTGTGGAAACGAGGTCTATTTTCCGGTGGCCTTCGCCCGTGTGCTGATTCCCTGCGAGGCCGACGTTGCAGCTCCTTTGATGGGGCTGTGGAGCGCCGCGAAAAACGTAAATGCAGCCAACCGCATTGCCGCACAGCAGGAGGGCATCACTGGCGTGGCGGTTCTTGACGAGGACGGCAAGCGGAAGTTATGAAGTAAAAATCAATATGTCTGGGCTCTGGAAGCTGCAGCGCGATTGCTCTTTTGACATCATGCAAGAAAACTTTGTCATGAAGATGAACATGATCATGCATGTTGCGCTGAAGGGGCTGACGCGGACGCAATCGCAAAGTCGATCCCGTGGACCCTCACCTTAGCGCGCCCCAGGTCTTGCCCGGGAGCTCACCTCCGGCAGTGTTGGTGGGTGCTAGAAAAAAAGTTGAAAGAGCGCCACTCAGATGTCATGAACAAATCCGAGTACTTTATATCATGTTCGTGCGCATCCGCATGGATGACGCAGCGAGCAAGTAATCGCTCAAGCGCTACTAACGGTAACAATGCTGTGGCTGTACTGAGGTCAGGTGACCGTCGGTCCGCTTTTTAGCTTTACAGGTTTCAAGAGGTCGGCCGTCTTTGCAATGCATAGAAGCTTCCGAACGATGAATCTGGTGATCTTGCGGATCTTATCACAAGCAAAAGCACCACAGCAGCCATACTACCCATATTCATACAATATGAATATTCGGAAATATTTGTCATGTTTTTTTTCTGCCACAGGGAAAGATACAGGAAAACGCCTCTATGTTGAAGTTTGCGATGCCTGCCTACAATCAAATATATGTAGTTACAAGGCCGCGGCTTATGTCGTGCGATGGGAGGGCGAGCAGGAGCGGTATATAGCGTAGAGACTCGAAAAACTTGAAGGGCGCTGCACTTCGAAGTTGAAAATGAACGCATTCAGCTATATTATTCGTCTTCGCGTAAAAATCTAGTATGGGTCGTGTGCTTTTCTGTATCATAGACCTGTACGAGTACAAGAAGCAGATCGCGTGCGCTTTCGTAGACGACGACATCATTCCAGAACTCTGCCGCGCACTGATGGAGGCCTTATACCAGTGGGAGCAGCAGCCAGAGGTGAAGCAGTGGTTTCTAGCGGTTTTGGGGGCGCCGGACTTGACCAACCAGCTGGTGCCACCTCCAGCGGTGTTGCTTTCTTCCAAGACGCAGGAGTGCGCGCGGAGCGTTCTCCTCCTGTACACGGCGGCTTGCCGGTGCTTCAGCGAGATCGCCAATGTGGTTTTGGATGCGCACTACCGCGCGTGGGCGAGCCGGTACGGCAACTTGGTGGGACGGATGAAACGGCATTTGACCTTGCATGGGAAGGGGTTCCTGAATCACCTCGTCAAGCCCCACTTTTTGCCGCACAACGGGGCCGGCATGAACTCCGACCTGGACCTCAAACTTCGCATGTTGGTGATGTCTGCACGCGATCTGTATCAACTGCAAATAATATGGCTGCGGCTGGAAGGGTGAATCCTTTTGTTTTGACGATCACACAAAATGTTTGGAAACCTGTGCCATGCGTTTCATTCTATGTCATGCACGGGCCGCAGGCGCAGTGCCAAAAGAAAGTCAAGTGCGCACTCGTTCTTGTAACGGACAGTGGAGCGAGGGACTGCACGCACGAGAGATGGTCAGGTATTAATTGAGAAACCTTCACCTTGTCACCGAAACCTGTCATGGTAATGGTATACTCTTCATGTTCATTCAGACTTTGCGGGGTCTCCCAGGCAAAAAACAACAGGCATATGCTCGCAGGACTCATTCACGCATAGCAAAGTACAAAAGCGGCACGACAAAGTTTGCCGAGTGTCATCCCAAGCCCTGCTTGTATTGCATAGTCGGTCGTCGAATATGGAAACCGCTAGTGTCGGGATCGGGGAGTCAGTGAAGAAACTTTCCGTTGTGCTGCTGGACATGCTTCTGGCGCTGAAGGACGTAAAGTATGACGTTAAAGAAAAGTACACCCATACCGGAAAGCACTGTAGTTTACTCCTGACACTATTAGGTAATCCGCGGCAAATAATCAGATTCTATACTACAGTTCCGCAGATGCTTGCGCTGCCGCTGGGTCACCCGATCGGCAGCGAGCACTGCCACCGATCAGACTACAATATTCGGTATAATCGGCAAAAACAAAAGGCCTTCTGACGCCAGTAGAGTCTTGTTCTTGGTAGCAAGAACTGCACTTTAGAATTTTACAAGCAAAAACTTCTGCTCGCAAAAAGGTACTTGCTATACTAGTAGAAAAGAAGGCTATGCCTACCCCTACTACTTGTAGATGTGGGCCAGGCCCCTATGCGCGTTTCTGCTCGTGAAAAAGCGCGCCCGCACCTCTCTTAGCTAGTATGCCAAGGGAGATATGCGCTGCGCCCACACACTGCGCAGCTTTCCGTTCTTGCTGCGGGCCCTCCTTATGCATCGTGGAGAAACTCAAACTACCAGCAGTAGGCAGGCTGCGTGTGCGTCAGCGATACTCTGAAAACTGGAGTGAGAGGTGCTCTGAAAACTGGAGCGAGAGGTGCAGAGACACGAAAACCGTGCGCGGCAGTGACCCCAGAAGGACGAAGAGCGCAGGGCCACTGCAGACGTCGCATTCACGCACTGCTAAAGTTGCCGGCGCGCGCGCGCAGGAATGTTGTTCCGGCGCCGAGGGTGCAGAAATTGCAGGCCAGCCTGCCCCTTGGCCGTGGCCTGCCCGTGCGTCAGCCCGGGGCGGATCAGTTTGCGTCCGGCCTGCGGAAGTGCCTCTGATGCGTTTCCCGCAGCCGCAAACGCCAAAAAGCTGGCTCTTTCTGTATGTCGCGCACTAATCCACACACGCAGCGTGCCCGTTTTCGTTGTGCTACCCGCGCGGTGTAGTTGAGGGCCAAATTGCGACTGGCCTACCCGACCCCAATATTTTCTCTGGGTTTTGCTTTTGCTCGTCCTATTTGTCCGCAATTCAAAACGGAAGTGCGACAGGCCTCACCTCGACGACGCGCGCAAAGTGGTAACCGCCGGAGCCCTTGCGCGCGGTCCGCGGCTACCTCTACGCCCGGCGTCTAGTGCCCTTTCATTGTGGCCCAGCCGGGGAGCTGCCCTCTTCGCCGGATGCCCTCCGGGCCGGTGGGCGCTTTACCAGCGGAAGACTTCGCAGGCAGGGGGCGCGCCCGCCGGCGGTTCGCCAAAAATGCCGCGCACGTTGCCTGGGTGCCTGAAGGTGCGGACGCTGCCTGGATGCCTGCAGGCGTGCTTCTAGCGTGTGGCCCCGTTGCCCCTCGCCTACTTTCGTACTTCGTCGCCGGTAGCAGCCTGCTCCGCATTAGATTACCGCAAACGCCGCAAGACTTGCGGCGTGGCATCATGCAAAATGGAAAACCTATGTATGTAAATGTATTCTATTGCGGCCAAAATAAATTTTTAAAAAGAGAAATACGAAAGTTGGGAAAGCTGCCTATCGATGGGCATGACAAAAAATTCAAAAAAAGCGTTGTTTAACTGGTTGATTACAGCGACGCTGACTAATCTTTCGCTTTGCTTGTTTGATATGGGTGTATTTTTTTCCAGGACAAGATCTGTGAGCAGATCATGGGCCACGAATTCCTGGAGTTAGTGAGGTCCAGTCTTGTATCCTTCTCAAGAACTACGTACCTCCCGGCCCAGAATTGTAATGTAGATCTTGTTGCTTTTGCTACGTACCTTATGATCATTTTCGTTTTTCGCATTCACTTCCAAACCTTCAAGGCCACAGCTTACGTCGCGTAATGGAACGGCGAACGAGTGGACAGGGGGGAAAAGAAAATGGCGACAGGGTCGTGGGCAAGTGAAAAATTTGACTGAGGGCGGGGCAAAGCACCTGCGCCGCTTCTTGCTGAAAGAAAAAAAGCGGAGCGCCATCGCGTCTGTGGTTCCCGTCGTTGTGCGAGGACTCCGCCGGCGGTGGGCGCTCGTTTGCGAAGTGGCGAGCCTAAACGCAAAGCGGGAGAGCGGGCGAGCGCCAGCAGGGCGGAGAGGCTAAGAAAGCAAAAGAACAGCCCGCGCCACGCGCGGCCCGTTCGCGCCCGCCACAGCTTGTGCGCCCCCTCTTGCGCGCCGCTGTTGTTAGGTGGCCACCGCGCCCCCCCCCCCGCGCCCTCCTGCATGAGCAGCGGCCTGGTGCTCGTTCGCTTGCCTCCAGCCTTCCCCCGCAGCCCCCTACAACACCGGCGATCCCTGCCGCGGGGATAGAGGACGGGTGCCGGGGAGGGCTCCACTCTTCGTCAGGTTCTGGGCGGCCCTACCGCCCTCCCCCCGCCTCCTGTCCCCGAGAACGGCAACGCCCCGCGTGTTCGCGTGTTAGCTCGCCGCCTTTGATGCCGCCCCCCCGGCGTTCGCAGCCTCCAGCCGGCGGTGGGCAACTGGTCTCGCGGTGCTGTGCACTTTTTGGGGCTTGGGCGCTTGGCGATTTCCAAACCTGTCCCACTTGGTTTTCGTGATGGAAAGTAAAACTTTGGGGGTTTGGTTGTCGAGGTTGCGCGCAAAACTTTGCAAAATTGATTTTCGAAATTGAAATTGGAAAACTTTGGCAGTTTGGGTGTCGAGATTGAAGCTACAAGCTTGGAACTTTGTTTGTCGAGATTGAAAGCAAAACTTTGGCAGGTTGGTTGTCGGGTTTGAAAATAAAACCTTGAGGGTTTCCTGGCGGGTTTAAAAGTAAAACCCTGGCGCAAGTTTGGTGCCCGAACTTGAAAATAAAAGGGCGGAAGTTTGGTCCTCGAGATTAAAAAGAAAACGGCTGCAGTTTGGCAAGCGGAAAAAAAGCACTGCGGTGGGCGATTTTGCAAATTGGAAAAAGGGGACGGCGAACATTGGAAAAAAAGTTCTGCGCTCGGGGGCGATTTGGGAAATTGCAAAAAAAATTTGAAACCTTGAAAATTACGAGGAGGGGTTTTGACGTGGGCGATTTATTTTCTTTCCCCCGGTTAATGTTCGAACTGCCCCCGCTCAGCTATACTAGGAGTTAGATGAAGGATCTCACACCGAAGCGGTTCCTCTCGAGACGGCTAGCTCTCCGAGTGCTTTGGACTTCGTCATGCTCTAATCGTAATCGTGGTGAGGATGATGAAGCGAACTAATGATGCGGCTGTGCTACCTACTTGAACATGGCTGCCTTGTCGTGGTGTAGCTGTAGATGCAAACTTATAGTTACTCGTCCAAGTTAGTTGCTCATCCTCATGCTCTTCATTCAACTTCGACTGAAGCACGCGCACACTTCTCTGCGTCGCATGCGATTCTGCATGATCACAAACAGCTTCTCTGTCATGTCTACGCTGATCTTCATCTTCTATCTTTATCTGGTTTGTTCTCTGTTTCGATTCTGCATGATCACAAACAGCTTCTTTGTCATGTTTGCTTTGATCTATCTGTATCTGATTTTATATCGGATCTCTTGCTGGACTCACAAACATCCAGGATTTGCGTTGTGGGGAGGTGTTTTCAACCAGAAAGAAGAAAGAACCGTCTCGCAGTAAGGAACAGCTCGTTGGTGCAGCCACCGAGTGTGTTCATGTCATGGTCTTCAGCTGCCGAGGTTTCTTGGCTTGTGTAGCAGAAAAATCCTATAAATGATTTTGACTAGTAGGGGGTTGGTACGTTGTTACACAGGATATTGCGCACATACGCCTCCCATTCTCTCCACCGCTGCCGATCCAGCGATCTACGCTCGGATTGCACTGCTTTCCTTGACCCCGGCGATGTACACCGCCAATACCGACGAGGATGGTCTGCTGCTCGAGGCCGATACTGCACGACTGACTCAGGAATTGTTTGAGCACCTTGACCAGGTGGCGCAGCTGCGTGCAACCTGCTACCAGGAGCCGGCCTTTTGGCGAGGCTGCAAAAAATATCTAATGGCGTGGTTTGAAAGCACAAATGTGGGTGTGGCCGCCGAGTTCTGGCACACAGGTCTGACGGTTCAGGGCGGGCCCCTGCACCGTCTCGAGGGACAAAGTGCGGCCAATATGGTGGATTCGCACCAGACGGATTTGCCGATGGATTCCGCCTACACTGACGTACTGGCGCAGATGCACGACAGTGTTGGCTTGTTCCAGCAGAGTAACTTTATCACCTCCGCGGCTACAGGCGAAACCCCCGATATCAACACCGGCGAGGAAAGTATGCAAGGTCTTGGCGGTAAGGGCGGCGGCGGCGGCCCCAGAGCCCATAGGGGCGAGGTAGTAGATTTTTCATTTGTACTTTTTCACGGGTACTGTCTTTATCTTAATACTAGCAACGCCAGCTTCGCCTCTACGTAAGCACTTCGAAGCATTCGGATGAGCTTTCCAGTTCTAGATAACAAAAACAAATCCCAAAACAAGAAAGCGCCGGGCTCAAAAGCGCAGGCCCGGCGATGGATCCCGGTTCCGGCGATCGGCGATCCCCGTCCCGGCGATCCCGGTTCCGGTGATCCGGGTCCCAGCGATCCCCGTCCCCGTCGGTCCTGGATCGGGGTCAAGTACCGGGCGGGAGAGCCGCGTGGCCCGGCGAAGCGAGTCTTCCCACCGGCCCCGGACCGGGCTGGAGGGTCGCCGGGCCCGGCGAACCGCCCCCCCCCACCGGTCCCGGACCGGGCTCGAGAGTCGCTTCACCGGGCCAACCGGCCCTCCAGCCCGGTGCAGCTCGAAGTTGATTCTCAAACTCAGCAGCGAGGTTGATTCTGAAACTCAGACTCGAGGTCGATGCTGAGACTCAAGCTCAATGGTGATTCTGAAACTCAAGCTCGAAGTGGATTCTAACGCTCAGAGCTTAGTATCAAGCCCGAAGTTGATTCTCAAACTCAGAGCTGAGCTGCGAACTCGAGGTTGATTCGCAAACTCGAACTCAAGCTGGCAGCTGGATGCATTCTTTTAATCCATGGTGTGGTAGTGAATAAGAGTATCTTTACGGGATGAGATTAAAACGGAGGGCGTCGGCGTTTCTTCATGTCTGGTCCCGGTGGCGATCCATTGAGAGTGAGACACTAGCCGCCATAACTATTTACTTACGACTTACTCGCAGGAACTTCGATGGTGCGGCAAGCGTTTCACGCGCTCGCCTCAAATGGTGAGCACGCAACTGCTTTTCGTATTAAGCACATTGCGGGCCCTCGTCTCTGTTTGCGCTGACGCCGTCCCCGTCGCGAGCGCGAGAGCAATATAGTTGCAGTGATTTTTGACTTTAAATTGACATTGGCAACGTAAAGGTCTGCGAACGAATCTAACAGACGAAGAATGTCAATAGAGAACAACAACAAAGGCAAACAAAATCTTTATGTTCACACTCTCGTCAGGTACCTGAAGAATTCCGATGTGCAATTGATGGCAAGTTGATGCAGACGCCGGTGAGGTGGCTCTCCCCTGCCAGCGGAAACGTTTACGTATATGAGTTAGTGACCTTACAGGCTTGGGCCGAGGTGCAGGGGGACGTGTGTCCCGTGAGCGGCGAGGCTTTCACCGCTGAAGCACCTCCAGCCGTGGATGAAGGGCTAAAGGCAAAGATCGAGGCCTTTACGTCAAAAATGTAGAAGCCGAAGTTTTTCACTTACTCAAATGAATTCGCTACGTACAAGTAAACAAGTCAGCGTACGCCTGATACGACAAGTAAACAAGTCAGCTTCGCCCGGTGGTAATGGTATTCACATACTCCAGAACCAGAAGCCGTCGTGTTAACAACCAAAAACAAAATTATACAAGAACCAAGAACAAGAACGAAAGAAGGAACGTGAGCGCTGAGCAGCTGCCAAACACGTTCTGCCGACTTGGAACAGGCGCATTTTAGGCGGGACAACTTATCGCGCACGCTATTGCTATACGAGCGTTTCTCGGAATGGTTGGCTTGTCTTTCTTTCGACAGTAGCAGCTCGGCCCTTCTATCGCCCGTGTGCTGTTGTTCTTTCTGCAATCGTAGTCGCTTTTAGGGTCGGACGTGCGTGAGCGTGTGGTGTCGGAACCTGCGCGGAAAACGTCGAAACCCGTGCGGCTTGGATTCATTGTGCTGCCTTTTTTTTCTGGTGCGCCGGCTGGCATTCATTCTCACACGGAGGGACGAGTCAACTCCTTTTGTTTTTTCTCGTTCTTACTTCGAGATGTCGGCACATTTCCGAGCGCGTTTTGGGTCTCTCCAAGTTCCTGGGTTTGGTTGGTTCTTTGTGCCGTGGCAGCTCGAAAAATCAAAAGCAAGCTCGTAGCTGAAACCTAAAGCATATATATCTCGCTAATTCTACCCCTATTGCACAGGTTCTAAATAAAACTTCTTTCCGCGAAAAAAAAGCGCGAATTATTATTACTCGCAGGCTTTTGAGAGGCTCTTTATTCAAAAGGTTTCCAAGTAGGAGTCAATAATTGTATTTCACGACCCACGAGGACTGACGGATCTTTCTATTTGCACGATGGACGAGTGTTCACAAGGATCCTGTTGGTATGACGAGGTTTCTGTGTCACTAACACAACAATAAAAGTTGCAATCGCGGGAAAGTTCGAAACATGTTATTGTTCCTGACTCGTATACATGAACAAATTCAAATAATAACGACGCCAGAAGATGAAAACGATCGTGCTTTTATTCTCAGATTTGAAGATTTTGTAGCAAAGATCTGCTGCTCCACCTGCTCCTGCTTTTGGTTTTGATCGCAAAGACAAACACCAACGACTCCAAGTTGAATGAAGGATCGATTCAGGACCTACTAGATTGTATGTCATCTTCGACCAGAGGTAGAGCTAGACCCGGAAAGCGAGAATATGATTGTTTTTGAGACATTGCTTGAATAAAAGCAGACACTGAGTCTTCAATATGACATATCGACGCCCTTCTTTTTATCTTCACCCACCGACTTTTAAGTAGTTTTACAAACGCAATTTGCTTTCGTTTCTACTTCGATAAAAGTTGGCAGGTAGTGTGTTTATGATTCCCCGAGAATTTTTCCCCAAGTTTGAATTTCACTTGTTTGTCTCGAAGCCCTTTGAAAGCAACACCAGAACTGCCAGTATTACTCAATTACTGTGACTTGTTCGTTGGCTACTCTAATCTATTTAGTACAGCAGTCCTCATCTCACGAGTACGGCTACCCCCACGTGTGTCGCGGGCGAAAAAGTAAGAGATTTCGGCAGAGGGCTCGCCCAGGATGCCGCCTAAAGAGAAAACCAAAGAACAGAAGGCCGCAGAGAAAGCTGCGAAGGAGAAGCGCGCAAAGAACGCCGAGGACAAAACTTTTGGGTTAAAAAATAAAAACAAATCTAAGGCGGTGCAGCAGCAGATCAACCAAATAAAGTCCTCCGCAACGGCCGCAGATCGCAAGCCGGGCCAGAATAAGAATGAGCAAGACAAGAAAAAGGAGAGCGCCAAGCAAATGCAACAGCAAGCACTGCTGGCCGGCTTGTTTAACATGGCAGTAGACAAAAAGGGACGAGCCTTTGATCCGCAAGCAAAAAAGAAAGCCAAAGAAAAAAACATGGAAGAGGAAAGAAGCGGAGCAAATTTGCCTGAAGAGGTGCAAAAGGTACAAGATAGATAAAGAATTTGAGTTTTTGGATTTTCGTTCGTTCCATTCCTGTGAACGCCATGAAATATCAAGACAAACACAAAAGGACAGACGAGACTCTTTGCAAAAGTTCTGCCGATGAAAGCTGTCGTGGACATCCTTCCAGCCAAAACAAACAAAGCGACTTAATCAACCACAGGCCTTCATCGAGGGAATCAAAAACGGAATTCGGATGACCAACGCAAAGGGAACGAATTTGAGTCAAATATGCGGCACAGCCTACGTTATCAAATGGAAGTATGTGTGGGTCTGACAGATAAAGATTGTAGAAGTAAGTTTGTCATGCAGTTTTTCCATGCCCATGCCCTTCCCCTTGCGCTTGCCCGATGACATCCGGAATGTATGACCTGGGGCCACAGCTTCGGCGACGGCTGTTTTGCAGTGCCTATCTTGAACGAGAAACTTCTTCCGCTCAAATTGACTCGAGTAGCTTGCTGTGGTAGTCATGCAGGATTGAGTGCACAAGATATGCCAGCATGCATATCTCAAGATCCAGACATATTTGCAATGCATGCACGTTCGCGACGTCCTGGAGGACCCGAAATATAAGAAGCATCTGGAGACAGTATTTAAGCACTTAGAATGTTCTGTTGAAGATGAAAAGTATTTGCTCTAGAAGTATATTTTCTTATTCATCTAGTCTGCAGCATCGGAATTTCTTGGTCGTGTAGAGCGATCTTAAAAAGGCAGCCCGCCACGGCAGACGTATGGATTTAGAATGAAGCAAAAACTTGGTGAATGTCAACATGAATGTGCTTTCAGGTGACGACGCTTCACTTTATCAGGAGACATAGAGTCCATTTTAACATTGGCGAAGACGATGCTGACAACCAGAATCCAAGCGTGCGCTTATCCAAGTTAAAAACTCTCCCTCCCCGAATATGAATATATATTGACAAATACAAAGACATGTCTGCCGCTGCATGATTTGCGTACACAGATTACGATTAGCCTTGTCCTCCAGAAGGGGACTGCGCACATATAATTCTTGATCTGTTGGGAGGTGTACCGGTCTAGGCGCGGAGCATGGCACGCGCCTCCTTCGTCTGTTGAGAATGCCCGGCGTAGCCCTTGCCTTCCCTGTATGCAAGACAAGAAAGCGCCGGATCTTGACGCGATCGGTCTCTCCGAAGCCCCAGCCCCAAGTAGTTGCTCTAAAAGAGTTGCTTGCTTTTAGGCAACGTCAGCTTGCCTTCTTGCTTGATAAAATAAACCTAGACGCCGGACTTCCCCGAAAAAAATCCGCGTCGCAAACGTTCCCGCAAAGGAGTCCCGCTGCATGATTATGGTTCAGCTTGTCCGCGTTGCCGTCCGCCTTGATGTGAAAGCGTGTGACTTCGTCACCATCACCTTTTCAAAGTAGCGCAATGAGCAATATGAGTGCGTCTATTTTTTTCGGGTTGCCTTGGTCAGCTCGCCAGGGTGTAACTCCTGACTGGTGGCGGGACTTCATTCAACGAACGGAGGGGCTCGAGTCCACTTCAGCGTGATTGCTGCGCAATCAGTATGGGTCGGAGGTCAGAGCGTTTAGTACTGTGAGCCGTAAGGATGATCGCGTGGTCGATCCTTGGCCTCCAGGTCAAAGAATAGGACAAACAAGTCCCGGCTCCTGTGCGTGTGCTGGTAGTTCCGCCCCGTTCTCCGGAATGTGCGAAACATGCCAGCCCCCGAATGAAGCATGGCCCAATGATCGAAGGTGAGGGCGTTCCGCAACCGAATGACGAAAAAACCTGGCCTCAGTCAACGACGTTACCACTAGGGTATTACGGCAGGCTATTCCTGCCGCGCGTCGGAGGAGGGAGTTGCGCCGAGCCCCGCTCGAGCTAATCATCATCATCCAGCCGAAAAGACTAGAGCGCCTTATCGGAAGAGGGCAATTATATAAGAGCAATATTTGTGGCCTCACTTGTGCCAGTTCGGTGTTTCACCACAACGCTATATTATAGATATGCCTCCGCCTGGCGGGTACACAAGAGGCGTCAGTTACGCCAATGCCAATGGTGTCGTGTAAAGACCAGCCGACTCGCCACCCCCAGCCAGGTTGATCGGCACCGTGGTACGTGCGTAACCCGGTCGATCTCCGGAAAAAAACCCGCTTTCGTTGCAGTCACAAGTTTATTTTCGTTTCGTATTCTATTACGATCCAATTCCAAAACCAATACCAAATCCATATGAGGAGGTGGAGTTTTTCCGTATCATGACGCTGTCAAGAAGATGTAGATGCAGAGGATAACAAAGACGAGCGGGACATGTTTCTCATCTTGGAAGAAAAGCGACAGCCTTTTTTCGGCGACACGAGCCTGAAACGCGTAGATATGGCGTTCCTGAAAGCCTGGTGGCTGGAATCAGCACGGCTCGAGCTCCGCCGCGACCCGGATACGGGCGAAATAAGAGATGAGCCAACAAAGGTACAGCAAACGCTGTCGGCGAATGAAATATAAGCGAGAGACGTAAATCAATAATCTACGTAAAGACTCTGCTCGAACAAGACTGGTCCGAGCGGAGCGCGGCCGCTCTTCTGGACGGATATCGCCGCACTGCGGCTCTTCTAAGCCCACCACATTGGGGACCGTGGCTCTTCTGAACCTACCAATAGACCAATCCAAATAACCCAAAACAGACACAGCAAAAAACGCCACGGATCGTGCCAGGACGCAGCAGCGAAAGGCGCGCCGGCACTACCACGACCCCGATAGAAGAGCGGCCGTAGGAATGCGCCACCGGGCCCGGCTAGACCTGCCTCAGGCGCGCGCCGTGGGCGCAGGGCGCCCGCGACCGGCCCCGGGCGGCACGGGCCCTACGAGCCACGCGCTTCCGGCATATCTAGAGGCGGTCCGTACCGTTGCCGATCTGAATTAGGACGTGACCAACGTTTGTTTCGGCCTGTCTCGACCGCTTCCAAGGGGAAGGGTCCTAGCCGCTAGTTGCCATGCGGTAGTCAAAGCGCAGCCGCTAAACCGCATGGGTCAAAGCGTAGCGCTTCATCCACGCCCCGCCTTCCCGGTGTCGCCGGAAACCGTGACACGTGGAAGGGTGATGCCCCGGGGAGGGACAGCCACCCAGCGGCGGTGGTCGCGATTTGTTCTCCGCACGTGTCATCGGGGTCGGCGAGTGATCATGGGGCCACTGCCAGGCTCCAAATGTCATACATCCGACGAAGCGCAGCCTCGCGCACATGGCGCCGACGCTCCCGAGCGCCACCTCAGTGCCAACTGACGGAGCCGCTTTTCCCCGTCAAGTTTCGCGTCGCACCATGGCGCCACACAAAGACACGGGGCAGACGCTTAGCCGTGTCATAGCATTGCACCAAGGCGCCAGAATGCGGCGCGGGCGCCGACCTGTGTCCAGGGTCTCAACAGCAAAAGGGGCAACAGGTACCCGTTGCCAAAAATTGACTGCTGGCTGGCGCTTGTTTGCGAATATTTCTCAGCATGTCCTGTGACCTCAGTCCTCCCGCCGATGCCCCTGCGGACTGACGCGAGAATCTCTGTCACGCTCATGCCCAGACAGCGTCTGCAAATGAAAACACCGCCGCAGGCCGGGCGCATTTCGGCGGTCTGGACATAAATCGCAGCGCGTGGCCCGGTGGCGCCTGCTAACGTGGACGCACCACCAGAGTAGACGCGCGCAAGCATACTCTTGCGTTTGGCTGCTGGTGACGGTAGGCAAGGCACCGGCAGGCCAAAAGGAAGCCTTCTCGAGTCGGAAGCGATTCAATGAAATGGGGAGAGCGGGACAACTTGGGCGGGCCGAAAGCGAAGGTGAAACAAAAAACAGACGCACTGCGCCAGCCCCTCCAGGAGTTCTTGCAATTTTCGTCTACCTGGACCCTCGGGGCCCTGCGGTAGCAAAACCAAAATCTCTGCCCCGCATTACCTATTGTGGGTTTGCAGGCTCCACATTTGTCGGCCTGGTGGGTTCAAATAGTGGGGGGGTACACAGTTGTATACTGCCCCTGTTGGTGGGTGAGGGTCTACTAGTAGTGCGAAGTCTTACATTGATGTGCTCTGTAATATGTAACTCGCGCAAAGAGAAAGAAGCCACATCCGAAAATGCATCGAGTGTAAGCAAGCAGCATCTTTGCGCTGGACTTCCGAGTTCAGGACAATGCACCCGACCCCACGACTCAACAAAGTTTTTTCCAGAAGGAATGACGAAAAACTCTAGAGCAAAACGTTTTATTTGTACTGGTAGCTAATGCAAACAAAAATGACAGGCGAGAGGCAGACTTGCCGCGAAACCGACAGGCGAGCAGCTTTACAAAATGAACCCGAACATCTTCATATTTTGTGTAAAAACATTTCCACCCCCCCTAAGCACGAATAGTACTGTGAAAATTAAATGCATACGCAGCACATTGTGTAGGGTCCTTCGCGGGGCGCAGCTCTTCCACCCTGGCTCGGGCTGGCACTATGCTTGCCTTCCGGCGCAGAGCGGACATCAGACGCCGCGCTTCTCCTTGGAATTTTCCTGATGAAAAGTTGCTCGACCGAATTCCAAAACACAAACAATTGCGTCTAAAAATAAAAACGAAAACGGTCCGCTGACACGTTCTGAGCATGCTGATTTGTATCACAACTCTCATCGGGTAGAAACGTTTTTACGCCGGATAATTCAAGCATGCGGGTGCGACGGGGACGGATGGCGCAGAGTCGACTACTACCATGGCAACAAGCAACGATCAAAAGGGAGAAACTCCACAGGAGTTGCCAGACTCGGACGAGGACGAAGTGGAGCGCGACGAAAGTGTTCCGGTCGGCCTATCAAGCTGAAAAGTGCATCTAGTCCAAGATCGGAAGTAGGTGTTTGCACGATTATTGCATGGCTTTCTCCACGGCAACCTTGCATAACTACACAACTTTTCGATACAGCTGAGCATCACCCTGCGTTGGTTTGCGAAGTAGCAAACTCAATGCCTGTAGTTGTAGTTGTATCAATGGTAATCTTGATCATCAGCGCTGCTTGCCTCCATTCAGAAACAAAATGAACAGAATGCGTCGAACTTTCTCTATTTCCATGCGAGCACATGCATCGCGGCGGTAAGTGATACATCGTACGTCCGGATTGAGGGAACTTTTCATTTTCAGAAGGCAAAGCCTGGGGGGAGAGTAAGGACGTAGCAGAGCTCGAAAGCGAAAAGTGGTATTATTAGTAATATTGAAATTGATAATATGGATGCGTCAACTTACCCAAACTCAAAATACCCAAAAATTTTATTAGCGATTTTTTATAGCTAGAAAGAGTCTTGATTTCTAATGCCTAAAAGTAGTAGCTATGGTTAACTAGGTAGTAATTTATATAGCTAATTAAGGGCGTTTTCAGGCGTGTATAGAACCCGCAACCTCCGCGACCAACGATCACGGATTCCGGGGAATCCGTGATCGTTGGTAGCGGAGGTTGCGCCTTCTACACACGCCTGAAAACATCCCTTTCAAAATAGCTATTTACCTTAACTAATGGGTGAGGATCAAAAAGTCTACAATTTTATAGCACATCTGCTGAAATTTGATTCGATTTTGATCTGTTTTATAATCTCCCCGTCGTTCATGTTGTTCATCATTTCGTGAGTGATTTCGTGCTCTTTCGCGTCGGTCTGCATGTACGTTCTCCCTGCTCTCGTTCTCGCTATTCGTGAAAATAGATCCCAGCATTACAAACTTGCAGTTCATTCAGATCTCCTCGTTCCCAGAGCGCTCTCGATCTCGACTTTTATCGGTGGTCGTACTATTTTCTCTCTTTCTCGGTCTCGGCATTTGTGAGCAGATAGCCCATTAGCATTACAAATTCGATCCCGGTAGTCTTATTTTCTCTCTTTCTCGGTCTCGGCATTTGTGAGCGATATCCCACTAACATTAAAAAATTCGATCTCGACTCGTATTTATTTTCTCTCTTTCTCGGTCTCGGCATTTCTTTGTGAGCAGATAGTCCATTAGCATTACAAATTCGATCTCGACTCGTTTTGTTCTCGGAGTGCTCGGCTCATCGCATCGGTTTTCTCCCTTTTTTTATTTTTGTCATTTCCAGCACGTTGTTCTCGTGATCTCATTGTTGGTGAGCCGGCACCCCTGTCCACTTTGAGTTCCTGTGTCACGATGAACAAGCGAGCACTCCCATCCATTTCTTCATCCTTACCTGCTTCACAGAGCAGTGAAGATTTTGTTGGTGAGACGGCAGGGGCAGTAGTGCTGTTCATTCTTTTCAGATCATCTTTTTCTTCGACACATCGGTCGTGCGAGTGCTTCTCGGTGAGCGTTTTTTCGTTACGAGTGCTTGAGCGGGCACCTGTCTTCTTCTCTCAACTCAAACCTAGCCTGATTCCGTGCAATGTCCTTTGCATGTTTTATGCATGACAAATTGCGATTTTCTTTCTTATTTACCTTAACTAATAAACGTAGATTTAACGGCGCCGGATAGTAAGTCCGGACTCTAAGTAGTTAATTAAAATGGCTAGTTAAATTTTTGGGTAAGTTGAGTTTGGGTAAGTTGACGCAGTCATAGATAATGAAAAAATATGTCTTTAATTGTCATAGTCGTACGCATTCATCACCGGCATCTACTTGTTGTCGCTATACTTGAGTTCAGCCATAGGAGGAGCGAGATTCGAACGGGCGAAAAGGAATTTGTAATGCGCGCCCGCCTCTACGGCAGCGGCAGAAATGCGCACGAATCCGTGTGAGGTTGACGTTCCCTGAACGACCAATGATCTCGCGACCCGAGCAACGTATCGCGCTGTTGATCCTGTGGACACTGCTGCTGTGACGAACACTGTCTGATCCACTATCATGTAGAGACAGACCCCCCGGGGCAAGTGGCTCCTGTGAAAAAGGCGGCGCGCAGGCGCGTGCGTGCGAGCCCAATGTAGGGCGTGGAGGGCGGCGGGATGAAATTTCGAGCAGGGGCTCAATCAACCCGAAGGCTTCGCCGGGTTTCGCTGGACAATTAGAAATATTTCATCTCGCTCGAACAAAGGAACTGACGCTACTCGATTAAATAGATTATATAAATTTAGATGTAGGCTACAGTGACCTACTTAAAACTTCAATTTGCAGTATAGATATAGAATATCTTGTAAAATAGTTGTCGGCATCGGCAAGTAGAAGCACGATACCAAGAAAGCAGACAGAGCAGCGAACATTATTGCTGCGTCAGTCATCTGCATGGCAAGAAATGCTGCAAAGTTTAACTTTGATGAAAGGTTTTATGTAAAAAAATGGACTCAATAAATAACTGATCTTGCTAGGCAAGATCATCTTTATATTCGTAGAGAGCGAGGAAATCAAAACAACAGGGCCACGTTGTCGCCGAAGACAAAGGCAAAAGCTAAAGCAAAGGCCGATCCGCTGGCGACCATTGCAAGCTCGAGTGGCAAGCCGCCAACAGAAGAATATGCAGAGCGGTTCGACAAAGTTCTTGAAGAATTGCCCGAGGATCTCGGGGAACTCGAGTCCGTCTCCGAACAGGAGGAGTCGTGATGGCCACAGATTCTGCAGGCGCAAAGGCAAGAACGAGAGGAAATGGCTGGAGACGCGGATATGAAAGTTTTCTTTTTCCGCCTCCACGTGAAGCGATTCGCTGCTGGGCCATTCACTGGCGCGAGCGAGAGACTCTATCGTCCATCAAAAGTGCAGCGCTGGCCGTCCATTGCGGAGTGTCTCACCATCAGAAGTGCGAACTGCGAGGAGCGGGGCGCACCGCCTCGAGCTCGGAAGTTCGATCGCTGCGCTAAGTGTACACAGATAGAGCTTTCGGGTAGCCCATGGACGCACGAGCAATTGATGCGCATTGATTCTCACAGATTTTCTGTAGCGATCGGCGTGATCATTAGCAACTACGTTGCTTGATATAATTTTCATTTTTACGAGGTCATGATATGCAAGAAAAAAACACCATATACAACGAGTAAATAGCAATATTTCATGCCCTGCAAGAAATTGCGCTGGAAAAAATTGCAAAAGTGTGATCTGATTGTATGATGGTGTTTTTTTCTTCCATGATACATGAGCAGAAATGTCTGCGCTTGCGCCTGCACCAAATTGGAATTCCGAGATAGTTCCGCTGTTCAACCCTCCTCGTCCAGGAGGTCAGTGTGTTGCACTCGGTGCACTTCAGCGAAGATCCATAGTCAAAAGTAAGTGCTTCTCCTTTCGTCCACTCGGTATATTTGAGATTGACAGATACTCTAATTCGGTCACAGCATAAGATTCATAGGAGGAGAAGGAACTCTTCAGCGTACACGTCTTTCTTGAAATGACTAGGGTTTATCCATTTCTTTCATTCGCTCTATTAATTGTGCTTGGAACAATTGTTCTCGTCAAATCTCGTACAGGCATGAGCAGGAGTTTTTAGCAGAACGCAACTAGACTGCACCAGTGCGGCCCAGGCTGTTTTTGGTCTGATAAATGCACTTATGTGCGTGCGCGATCTCGAATAACTCGCCTCTGCATGCTCTTCTTCGTCGGGATCATCTTTAAACGTGGATGCGGGTGGCCAGAGTCTGGCTGTTAGCCATGTGGGGGATGCCGTGAGGAAAACTTCGCTCTCTCGCCCGGCTCTCGGCTTACTTTTTTGTGCAGGCCCTAGAACCTCGCGCCCTCTTGCATCAGGGTGCCCCAGCTTATATATCTGGCACCAGTTTCCTGTATTGTTTTTGTCTCATCTTGGAACGGCACGGGATTGCGTTCCTTAACGTTCGAAGACACAAGGTTGCCCTTCTAAGACTATCCACTGTCTAAATTTATTTGGGAGCCAGAGGCCACAGTCTCAAAGAAAAAAATGAAGCTGGAGGGGTTAGCCCGACTGCCCGCTCCGCCCATTCCTCAAGGTCGCTATCGGTGCTTGTCAGTGTTAACGTGTGCACTCGTGCGCGCCCACGAAATTGGTACGCTACCTTCGTCGCCTGGTGGGGGCCCGCGCCGCTAGCACTCGGCGGTCCGCGTCACGACAAATACGAAAACAGTTTGCGCAGTTTACCTGCGTAGTTGTGTCAAAATAACGCATATTAATACTATTGGACATTGCCAAATGTTTTTGCATTTTCAAACCCCCGCGCCCCCTTATTTGGATCTGGTCCAAAAAATAAAAACCGAAGGGCGCGGCGGGCATCCTGCTCGAGAGAAAAAGGCCGAGCGCGAAAAGTGCCAAAATTACGAGCGCGACCCACAGCATTTTGCGGATTCAACAAGGGCCCCGGGAGGTGATTCCATTTGTTGAATAATATTCAGCAAGGTCCGACACAAACAAAAGCCCCCCGGCCACGCAAAAACGGAATAAGATTTCAAGGCGCGCGCGCGTAATGCGCGCACACGCGTAACGCGTACAGGCGGGCGCGTAGCGCGCCCCGCGTCGCGTAACGCGCGAGCCACGCGGGGGGGGCCGGGCGGGCAGGCGGCAGGGGCCGACAGCTGGCGGGGGCGGGGGAGGGGGGGCCGGCCCGGGGTGGGGGCCGGGCAGGTAGGCGGCAACATGCGGGGGCGCGCCCCCCAAGCGGCCGCGGCCCCCGGCAGGGGGCGGCAGCGGGCGGGGGCGGGGAATGGGGGGAGGCGCGCCCCCCGGCGGCCGCGGCTCGGGGCGGGAGGGAGCCGGGCTGGCTGGCGGCAGGAGGCGGGGGCAGTAGCAGGGGGTGGGAAATGGGGGCGGCAGCGCCCCTCCGGCGGCCGCGGCTCGGAGCGGGGCGGGGAATGGCCGCAGCAGGCAAGCGGCCGGGGTCGTCCGCAGCGAAGCATGTGCGGGGGGGGGGCGGAGGTCGGGCGCGGCTGCAGGCGGGGGGCGGGGACGGCAGCATGCTGCGGGGGCACCAAGGTAGGTTTCCCAACCGGCGTTGGGGGCCGGGAACTGGCGAGGACAGGCAGGCAGGCCGCGCGATTAGCCAGCGCGCATGTGCATCGCGGGCAGGCGCGACGGGCTAAGTAATGCCCTCCCCTGCGGCTGGTGAACAGCACCACGCGGGGACAGACGAGGGCGCCGCGACCCGATGGGGGACCGTTGCCGATGGATTCTTCAAGGGCTGCGCGCCTCAGCGCGGCTGGACGACACCGACAGCGCTTTTTGCTTTTAGCGTTTGGACAGAATTCTTGGCGCGCAGTTTCTTTTTCGAACGAACGACAACGCGCTGGGCTTTTGCACCTAGTCGCACTAATTTTGCAGCCTTCAGTCTGTAAGTTTTTGCGTAAATTGTGGCCTGGCTTCTTACCCTAGTAAGTAAGTAAGTAAGGAAGTAAGTATCAATACCTGCCGACTCGTGGGCAGCTTCGTTTCCTTCAGCCGAACCGACGGTAGTTTTTGTATACGCCGTGGCTTTTCGATACTTCTCTGTTTTGCATGCAATCGGAAAGCCGCGTCTCATCCTTATGGTCTCGGAAGACGTTCTTGTATGTTTTTGGGAACACGCACCTACCAGCCCGAGGAGTTGCGGGAGCCCGAAAAATTGACAAAGCCACTGCTTCTGTTGGCAAATTTCGCTCTTCGTCAGTGAGCATGGCAAGCGCCCACAATTTTCAGCTGCGTCATTTTTATTTATTTCTGTTTGCGTGATATCGATTTCGATATGGTAAGTTAAGTATTCTTCGGAATCAATAATCATTGATGTTCCACATCCACCGAAAGAGAGGCTAAGGACACCGTTTCAGCGTGGAGGTGTGTATGCGTATGCCATGGTGTACCCCATCGTGCAGTACGTAGAGTTGTCTACGACGCAACTCGTTGCGAGTGTGAAGATCGTGAGCAAATTTACAACATGAAGTTCTCTCATCATTGCAAGAAAATAAAAGTTGTATCAAAAGCAAAGCCAAAAGATGACTGTTGCGACACGTTGCAAGTGTAGCGCGAGCTCCTGCAAAGGCACTTTGTTTAAGTTTATGTTAAGTGATACCAGTCACTGAAGCCCAATTTTAGACGCGCCAGCGCAGAATGATCTTCTCGCATCTGGCTTCCCCGGCGTTCTCATACTGGTCAGTGCATTGTGCTTCGGGCGCACTAGCCGTTGCTTTGGGAGCCTTCGGTGCGCACGGGCTGAAGGGCCGGGGCCTCGATACAAGGATGCTGGAGGTATGGGATACAGGGGTGCGGTACCAGTTTGTCCATTCGCTTCTTGGACTCTTCGCCGTCATGCACCGACACGTTGAGGTAAAAAGCGGCAGCACCCATCCCGCCAGTCATAACTATGGCTCGCTCTTAGCGGGTATTGGTAATCTGCTATTTGCGGGAAGTTTGTACGGCATAGTGCTCACGGATATCAAGAAACTTGGGATAATCACCCCGATCGGGGGACTGCTCTACATTGCCGCGTGGTTGTGCGTGGCAGCAGACCTATGACTAATGAGTTGCATTTTTTTCCATGAGGACTCGAGGGAGATGAAAAACGAAGTACGAGGAAGGTGGGAAAAATGAAAACGAAGAAGCACGGTGTTCTGCTTTTGCTAGAACTAACTAAAAAGGTACAAAGGAAAGGAGGATGGCGCGCGACTGCAATAGCACGAAGACATGTCCTCGCATACAATGCGTGTGGTTTCTCCCTGCTATCGCAACAATCGTGTATTATCGTAACGGTTGCTGCGACCCGTCAACGAACTTAATTCGACATGTTAGCAGGCTATCGCTGTTGTATAGAGAGGATTTACAGTTAAAGTTTTACCTTGTTCGCCGCAACAGACAGTAGACGAGGAAGCAAACATCGTCGTGTGAGTAGACGAAGCGATCGCATATAAATGTAAGTCTGAGTTTTAACAAAACAGAAACGCTGCCACTGCCAGCAGTGGTGGTGCCAGAATTGGAAAAATTGCACGTAAAGCAGAGGAGCAGGGACAGGGAGCGAGAAGGTGAGAGACCTCGGACTCGGAGATGCAAAACTTCCGGTATTGGCTACAAAGCGCCTTCGAGCTAGTGCATTCGAATCTCGTTGTAATGGTAATACCTACTTATTGATTCGTAATCGTCGACAGGGCCACTCTTTTTATCTCGGAGATGTTCGTCATCGCATCCTCGACAGCAAGGTAATTGAACATGGAGAAAAGTGTCTGTGAGTACTTCTCCACCATGTAGTACCAGCCCCACGGTAGATCTGTACAATCCGAAGACCGTAATATCCTCATTGATGCAGTTGTACGTTGTGCTTGTGTCCCCCTCAAAATGAATGCTTCAAAACGCGCGGGCGCGCGTAACACGACTAACATATGTGACATTCGCCCGCATGACGTGCGGGCGCATAAGGCACTGCGCACGGCACACGGTGGACGGTAGCGCGTAGGTGCAGCAGCAGGTTAGGGCGCGGTGGCAGGCGGGGGTGGGAAATGGGGAAGGAGCAGCGCGCGGGGGCAGGGGAGCAGGCGGGGGCGGGGAATGGGGAGGCTGCGGCTCCCGGTGGCCAGAAGTGTGCGTCCGCTGCGCAGCGGGACCAGGCGGGGGCCACTACACATCGGCACGCGGGGGGAGAAATCGGAGGGCGCCCCTCCCCCCTGCGGCCGCGGGGAACGGGAGCTCGGCCTCCCCGGGAGTACACGGTGCGGACAGACAGCGCAATCAGGCGGCGCGAGCAGGCAGCCTGGCAGCCGGATCGGGCCGGCGGCGGGCCACGCTCCCCCTGCAGCCGCTACCGGCTGCTGCAGAACGGCAGACAAGGTCGCGGAACGGCGCAGCGGTGGTTGGGAACGCGCCGATGGGTGAGAGCGGGGAGTGGCGGTCGGTGCCATCCCCTGCAAACGGTGCTGGCGGTTCTCGTAGAGTCAGGCATGTACCTTCTATGTATAGATACTGCTCACACATACGATTACGAAATCGATTGTGTTTTTGCTTTCCTTCGTTTTTCAACGAACTGGAGACTCTTGTTTACGCAAGTGCTCGCTCGGGCCAACCATTATGCTCAGATCTTTGCACGAGCCACGTCTGGTATTCTGCAGTTCCTTGCTTTTGATGTTGCCGGTTACACGTCAGGTCAAGGACATGTGGCGAGCTGCTCGGCCCTGACAGCCCTTGGGAGGTTGATTTTTCCACATGCAAGAGGAGCTATTGTAGAGCACTTGTGAAGCACAGCTCTGGTGAGTCTTCAGGCCTGCTAACATTACGCAACTCCTCGCTCTTGCTTGGCCGTTCGTTGGGGCGAGGGTTTGTCTTGTTGCGATGACAAAGCTTCTTGGTCAAAGGACTTGCTCTTAGGACGCGTCTAGAGCATATTTGTTCAGACAGTAACGCGCATGCCATGAGATGGGAGCATCGGACTGCGTTTGATATTGCTCCTGCTTTACACTTCTTGTATTTGCCAGGGGTCACCCTCACCTGGCTTCCTGCCCTAGTAAAAAGTTAGATTGATATCAACATTATCTAAATTTTATCCGCATCTGATAGATAAATAGATATAGAAATAGTGCCTGAGACTGGCGTCGTGCCTCTTGCTCTTCAGTTTATCTGTTGCGCGAATATTTGCAGTCTGTTTGGCTAAATCTACATGTAGCTTTTGTGGATTCTTGCGAAGACCGCCTCAAGCTGGGGCGACGTGCGACTTGTGCTATTGGCAACACACTAGCCCACACTCCAACTTCTATCGTTGACAAGACATAGTACGGGCCAGCTACGGTTCCGAGTGGCGGAATCTGACGCCGTGCGTGGCCTGCAGTTCAACATCTTCAACATCCACATCGGGCAACGAAACCTCGTGTCTCCTCCACGCCAAGCAGCTAGGACGATACCGTGAAGCTGTCTACTATCGGGACAAAAAGGGATCATTGCGTGCACGGCTCACTGTCGGTACGGAGTGCCGTCGTTTCGGACAGTAATACCAAGTACGGAGAGAAGTGGCAGTTGCAGAAGTGCGTTGGAACAAAGCTGTAGCAGCAGAGCATCGGCACTCTTCTCTGCCTCTGCATTATCCAAAGAAGTTTCGACGTGCAGTACTCAACATTGTTGTTCTGTTTGACAACCTGTAGGAGCCAGAACCTTCACCATCGACCGCGTTGGACGCAAACTTTCCCGCTTCATTATTTGCATTTCCTGTGGAAGTGACAACAAACGCAATCTCCAACGAAGCCGAAGATCGTCCCGCGAGCGAAGGCCTTCTTTCCCGGCAAGGAAGTATCCAGAACCACAGGCGTCTACTTTACTGTTCGGCCTGGTTTCAGGTAGACTGGCTGCGACGGTAGTTTCCAAATCCACATCCCCTCATCGTGAAGATCGCACGATTTTATTTCAGATCGCCCTCGTCTTCAGGATCAGGAGATTCGCGCAACGGGATATTCCGGAGAAGGCCGCCGCGTCCCTTCCTGTGGAAGGAAATAGAATACCGACAAAGAACAACTACAATAACCTATCCACTGCAAAGAATGCGTCTGGGTCTGTAGCACTAGCACTTCAGATGCAGCTTGTATATGAGCCTGCACCTTCCGGCTTCCGAACCTAGTCGGTGGTGAGGAGCCGTGCAAGAGCCAGTTGTATAAATCGGCTTTGTACCGCCTTTTTCGATCCCCATGCATTAGAAAAGTTCTATATTTGAGTGTGACACAAAGTGCGCAGCTAATGTTCCTTTCTTATAGAGAATGCCAGGTGTACTGCTCATGGCTCAGGCTTATTGCCCGAGCTGGTTGATAAAATCGGGCGCGCGTCTCGCACTAGGGCCTCACGTGGCTTTGGTCTACTTTGACTAGGCCAGTCATTTTTATTCCCAAATGGGGCACCCGTGACAGCCGGTGTAAAGAAACTGATGTGCAGACGAGATTTTGTAAGTATGTCTATGCTTGTGTCGCCCACCAGTGCCAGCCTTCGAAGACCCAGATCAAAAATATTTTTTGCATTTACATATTCATAACGTGCGATCGCTCGTCTGTTTTGCGCAGAAACCAACACGAGGAGACATGAAACCCACAAAACCCTCGACGTTTTCTTGTCATTATTTCGCAGATGCGAAATTGGACAACTCTACTGACCCCAGTTTGATGTTTACGTCTCGGCAGTGTTTTTATGATAATATTGATAGAGTATTTATACTAGCCACGTATGCTCCGCCTGTGGAAGTATGAAACAAAATTCAATTACCCGCTAGACCGAAAAACAAAAAAGAGAGCCAGATGAGCAGGAGCTCAAAAATAAAAAACGAAAAGCCAGGGACAGAAGCAGCTCCGCCCCGTTTGCAGTTGCGGTTGTAAGCAGATCCTGACTGCGGTCGCAAGCAGTTTTTGCGGTTGTGAGGCGTAAGCGCGGCAGCTGTGCTAACAACTGTGAGCAGTTGTTGTGGCTGGAGTGGTTTTTGCGCCACTTTTCTGCATACCGCGGCTGTCATTCTTCGTGCCAAATTATGGGCAGGGCTCCACAGGCGAGAACGGTCCCTTGCTTTTCCACCCGATGCAGGCACTGAGTACCGAGATCGTTATGCTTAGGCTTGTTTGCCTCCCGCCAGCTCTTCAAGACTTTGAAAACCTGGGGCGTCGTTCTTCCTTTCAGCGCCGCGCGCGCTTTTTTCAGCCAGCTTTGACGACCTTGCCTCCTATTTTTGTTGCTTGTCGAATTCAAAAGGTTTGCAAGTTCTGCTGTTGGCCCTCATCTTCAAGCTTTGCCTTTTCTTTTGCTTTCAACTTTCACTTTTTGACTTTAGCGCTTTCTTTTAATTTTTACCCGTAGCTTAGTTTTTAGCTTTTGCTTTTAGTTTTGCCTTTTTTAGTTTTCTTTTTTAGTTTTTTCTTTTAGTTTTTCCTTTTAGTTTTTCCTTTTAGTTTTTCCTTTTAGTTTTTCCTTTTAGTTTTTACTTTTAGTTTTTACTTTTAGTTTTTACTTTTTGGCTTTTGCCTTGTTGAAGTTGCGGAGTAATTGTTTGGCCATCACGACTTTAGTCTTAGCAAGGGATAGATTTATGGTATCCGGGTAGACCAGGCACCCTGGCCAGACCAGGCACCCTGGCCAGACCAGGCACCCTGGACCACTTAGCCTGTGAACTGGGTACCCTGTGAACCGGGTTGCCAGCAGATACCAAGTCTGCCGCGCACTCCGGCCGCCTGGCGCCAGGTCTGGCATCTGGCGCGCATTGCGGCCCTGTGGCGCCAGGTCTGGCCGTCTGCCGCCCGGTTCGGTCGTCTGCCGCCTGGTCTGCCCGTCTGGCGCCAGGCCTGCCCGCCTGCAGCGCACTCCGGCCGTCTGGCGCCAGGTTTGATACGCAATGCGGCCGCCTTGCGCCGGGTCTGGCCGTCTGCCGCCCGGCCTCGTCAGTCTGACCGTCTGGCGCGAACTGACTCCGTCAGGCCGCCTGGCGCCGGGTGTGACTGGCGCCCGGCGTGGCCATCTGGCGCCTGTCCTCTTCGGCCGCCCGCCCACCTGACGCCCGGCGTGGCCGTCTCTTGTCCGGCTATGGAGAACCGGTCACCCTGCTCACACGGCGTGCATGGCTCTCCGGGGTACCTGTTTCAGGGTACCTGGCCAATAGGGTACCTGGTCCAGGGTACCTGGTCCAAGGGTGCCTGGTTTACACCTTTGCCGATATTTATATATTTAATATATGAGTCTATAGGTAAAGGTACATTTTTGGATGGCCAAAGTTGTACACACCAGGCAAAATGAGTCGCGGCGTGAGGTTGTCATGTTGCAGAAGCTTTGCTGAAGGAAATCTTGTTGCACTACTTTTGGTTTGCTTTATTGCTGCTGTGGATCTAGATGCGCTTTCTATTAGGGAGAAGGGAAGTTGTCCACGTGCATACAAAGCAGACGGAACTTCTGCTGAGCGAAGTGGCGTCTCGCAATACTTCGATCGGCGGAGAATCACTTGGAAGTGACCGCGGCTGAAGCACATAGTTATTACACGTCATCTCTGCTGGAGGAGAGTCACACTACAACCAACTTCCTATTGCAGGTAGATACTCCTGCGCTTACCTGACCTGCACTGCTTATCAGGAAAGCCGAGCACGATGGGACCAAAAAAAGATCCGATGGCACCAATATTGGTGCACGAGGATGTTTTCTTGCGAGGGAGAAAATTTATCGAGCTGAAAATAGTGCCACCGCCGGCTAAGGGAGAGCTGACCGAACAGGAACTGTGCATCTCGCCGAGTTTCCATTCTCTGCCAGAACTAAAGCCAGCCGTGCAGTTTTACATGCAGCAATCCTGCCTGAAGTTGACGGATGACAAAAGAGTAGAACCCAGCAGAGTAGGACGCACAAGTTCTGACATAAATCTCGCACCAAGACTATCCTGTGAAAAGACGTCCCCACCTGCCAGCCAATGTCAAGATGATGTGTGTTTTGTTCCAGAAATGAAGATCTGCAACGAATGGGGCATCATGATGACGACAGTTACTCCACGGTTTTGATGTGTGTTTGGTTTTGGGTCTCCACGAAACCTGTAGTGTAAGTATTAGTTTGTTCAGCATGACACGCTTGGAGTTTGGCGCGGAGCGTCATCCTTATTGATCAATAGCTGAATCACGCTGCACATTATGAGGCCACTAATTGCGCGTCCTGATTAGGGCACAAGTGATTCGGAAACATCAACTACTAGGAAACGCTTCTGTCTTCTTCGTCGCGTCGGAGGAGCTGTCATGTGCGTTCATGCAGTTACATACATAGCATCTTGGCCTTGTTGTTGCTCTTGCATGACAAGAAGTGCGGACGGTTGGTGGCGACGTTTTATTTACGTAGGACAACTGCCAAGAAAAGAGTGTGTGGAGAACTTCAAGATGTTCAAGACGCAAGTCATATCCACTGGAAATATGTTTGGGTCTGGAATAAAGGCGTGACGGCAGTAGAGTAAGTATGACCCAGAAGGACACTCCAATACACAGCTCAGCACGTAGTTGAGAACTTTTTGAGCTACAGCGCAGTACGTCTTGCGCATGGAGGACAGCTGCCTCTTCGATTTTGCATAAAGTCGCAGGAGCTTTTTGTGACTTTCTCTCGGTCGTGATCACGTTGCCCAAACGTGTTCCTCCTCGAGGTTTTTTAGTAGGTGGCTACTAGCGTTAGAGATTTATAAGACAGAGGAACGTCCGGGATGGTGACCCCTTACTAAGGGGTAAGAGCGTCCTAAAATTTATATCAAAATATAAAGTTTCGTGAGCATTTCAAGGTGCTTAGGCTAAGTTATGACAGAGGGCTGAAGCTCGTCCTCGGCACCGACAAAAAGTTCCCCTTAGTGTTAACGGTGCAACTCCAACATGACAGAGCAATGAAGCTTGTCGGCAGCATGCATGACAAAGTTATAGTTAAGAATAAGAGGTACGCCAGCCGACTTTACTTCCAGACGCGGAGATATTTTCAATGGATGAGTGAAACAAGCAGAGAAAAGAAGCGTATATCATGAGATTCTTTTCTATGTACTAACTTATATCTATCTATATTTCCATACGAGTGCGAGTCGTGCACGTGTTGCGCGTACGTAGATCGAGGCGCTTCTCCTCAGTTTTTCGGATTCCTTCGCCTACAAATGCGGATTTATTTTTCGTACATACTGTTACTGTCACACTTACACCTCCAACTATTTCAACTCAACAGGCCCAATTTCTGAAGCAGCTGGAGAAATCAGAGGCGAAGCAGGCGAAGCGAATGGCTCAGATAGAAAAAATCGACACTCTTGAAAAGGCCATGAACGACGAACTGAAAGAAGCGAGAACATATTCCGAAAGGCAAGAGCTCTTCGTGCCAAAATACATGAACGGATCCAAATTCGGAGAAAAGTGTCCCCGAAAAAACGTCTGGATAGTCGCAGAAGCCACTGCTCTGGTAGCCACAGTTTTTCTGTGCGTTCCTCAACACATGCATGCTGATACATGACCCATAAGATGTTTTTCGTTTTCACTTCGCGGTGCGTCTTGTTGTTTTCTCACCTATTGAATGTGCGTACAGTATATAGTATAAGGCGACACCTTCTTCCAAACAGACCGGCCCTTTCGTCGCAAACATAATAGACGAGATAACGAAGTTTATCCAGACCTGTGTGGAAGAAAACTGCCAGTGTTTTAACCTCGCGGTGTTTGGAGCCGAAGGAACATGTACGCACTGCTTTTCCAAGCATGAATTATATATACCCAATGAGCAACGCGCTCCGTACCCGTGTTTGCGGATTATCGATGGGTTTTTTCAATATTAATACTAGCCAGGTATGTTGCTTCGCCTGTGGAAGTGTGAAACAAAATTCAATATTATTCCGCTAGACCGAAAAACAAAAAAAAAGCCAGAACAGGAACTCAAAAATAAAAAGCGAAAAGCCAGGGCCAGAAGCAGCCCCGCCCCCTTTGCGGTTGCGGTTGTAAGCAGATCTTGATTGCGGTTGCAGGCAGTTTTTGCGGTTGTAAGGCGTATGCGCGGCTGTGCTAACAGCTGTGAGCAGTTGTTGCGGCTGGAGTGGTTTTTGCGCCACTTTTCTGCATACCGTGGCTGTCATTCTTCGTGCCAAATTGTGCGTAGGTCTCCACAGGCGAGAAGAGTCCCTTGCTTTTCCACCCGACGCAGGCACTGAGTGCCAAGAGGCTGGGGCGTTGTTCTTCCTTCCAGCGCCGCGCGCGCTTTTTTCGGCCAGCTTTGACGACCTTGCCTCCTATTTTTGTTGCTTGTCGAATTCAAAAGGTTTGCAAGTTCTGTCGTTGGCCCTCATCTTCAAGCTTTGCCTTTCCTTTTGCTTTCGACTTTCACTTTTTGACTTTAGCCTTTACTGTTAGTCTTTTCCCTTGCTTTTAGTTTTTACCCGCAGCTTAGTTTTTGGTTTTTGCTTGTAGTTTTTGCGTTTAGTTTTTACTTTTAGTTTTTACTTTTAGTTTTTCCTCTCAGTTTTTTACTTTCCATTTTTACTTTTAGTTTTTACTTTTAGTTTTTACTTTTAGTTTTTACTTTTTGGCTTTTGCCTTGAAGTTGCGGAATAGTTGTTTGGCCGTCACGAATTTAGTTTTAGCAAGGGATGGATTATACGCACCCCACACGATTTTTATAATCACTTTGAATATAATGATAATCAGGGATGCAGTGGTGTCCAACTTTCCAGTCACCCCAGGATCCGAAAAAAGGGGCCGCAGACAGCATTAAGTGGATAAATAAACAGTTCACAGCCAAAGTCTGCGGAGCGAACGACTTTCCCCCGGACTGGGTACTCATCTACAGCGTTGTTTGTTGCTCTTATCAGACACGATGAGGATGTGTGTATGTCGGAGGATCTTCGAGCAAGATTGATAGTGAGGTAGGAGATGGAGTTCGTCTTCTGCGCACCGTGGTGAGCATTGAGCAATAATCCCATGAGATTGAAGATTTGTTTGTTGCCGCCAGACAGGGGATAAACTTAATCGTCACAACCAACGTACTAGGTGCAAATGTTTGAGAAGTGCTTCGAAGAAGGCCGCGCAAACCCAAAGTTGGAACCTTATGGGATTCTCAAACGTAACACTCTCCGCTGGTTTTACATGATTGTCATTCAGAAAAGTCACTAAGTAGTAGTATCACGCTGACGCTTCAGCTTCACACGATCAAGCTTCTTCGCGTGATAAGTTCTCGACGCGCTAAATAGCATGAGAATCCGCACCAAATCTGTAGGTGCAAGATGCGCAAGGTCCTCCCTTTCCCGTTCACCTTTGTGATTTTTGCATCAAAAAACGCATGTTTGTAACAGCTGAGAGCTTAACGCTTGAGAACGCCATAAACCTAGCACGATATTTGTCGCGTGCAGTAGACCACCAGAGGACAAAGAGGCAGTCTTCGCAGCCATGGAGGGTAAGGGCGTCCCGATACAAGCACTAGCATTTGACGAAGCGATGGAAGATGATGCTGAGTGCAAAAGATTTTTTGCCGACTTGTGCGGGGATAAAGGTAGGAGCACGTACAGATACTAAGTAGCCTATGACACTAAAACTTTTATGTGTACTCATTTAAATTTCCGCTTTTTGTGGTTTGTTCTTGTTGGTAGAGACAAGATTTATAGAAAGAAAAGACCTACTCCCCGCGACCGCGGCGTCTTCGGGCAACGGGGAGGACTGTTGTAATTGGATTTTTTACAACGACAGCACCCCGATGAAGCCTTAACTTTGAGACGTCAACCCGTCAACGGCCGACACACCAAATGCCACCTGCTGCACTTCTGGTTTCCTTGATTTGGGCTTTCGGGTTTTTGAGGGTTCGGGGTTGGATAGTGTCGTCGGGCAGGGCTGCCCTCTCCGGTGATCCCTGAGATTTCTCCACGGCATCCGCTGCAAATGCAATTCGTGTAACGCCTGAATTGTTGCGTGAAGCGCGCGCTAAGTTAAACTCCGCCCGGCTGCCGCTAGCCTGCCGCTAGCCTGCCGCTAGCCTGCCGCTAGCCCGCCGGCTGGCTGCCGTTCTGCTCATGGCAGAGCCCTACAGCAGGTAGCCTCCACCGCCCCGTCTCCTGGCAAAATCGCGCGTGCCGCCCTGTGATCCCCCTTAGAAACCTCCGTAAAGATCGCCTTCGAGAATCTAGTTAAAAATGCCCCTTGAAGAACTCGGCTTTTCGGCACGAATCGTCACGCTACGGCCCCGGTTTTATGGCTGCCAAAAATTTGCGCAAACGCACTCAGAAAAACGCGGTATGCCATCGGCGCAAAAATGAAACCCCGTGGACTCATCGATTCCGCGCCGTCCTTTTTTGAGGGGCTTTCACAGGGGAAGTATTAGGGGACGGCTTTAAGGCGTTTCGTTTGTAAGAATAAGTAAAGGGTGTCGCCGCGTTGCGTTCAAAGCAACAAGGGAAAAATTTTTCAGGTGGGATGTTAGTGGATACGAGCTGTAGAGATCTTCTGTACGTTGACAAGTTGCTGAACAACGTGAAGACAAAGAAGAAACAGCTGGAAAAACTGTACTGCTACGGTCGTCTTTTTTTTTCGTCTTATACAGGAAGAAGTGATCATCATAGAAAATGAAATCAGTAGCAGCACGCAGCACTGACTGCAGCTTTCTTCGTACTTCTGACATCTTGTTGCTCTTTGGGATACAAATATCTTACGGCAACAGGCAAAACCAGCTGCTGAAGATGGAGGACTTGACGGATGTCGTCCAAGCGAATAAAGAGCTTCTGGCACAGCAAATTTGTTTGGAGAACCTAGTGAAGAACGAGTTTGAAGTGTCAGAAAAGGACCTCTTGAACGCCGACCTGCAACGGGACATGGACGGGAATCTCGTTTTGCCGGAGAGCGTGCAATCATCCATGACCAAGCTCGGCAAGAAAGTCACCTGCTAGACGAGAGTACAAAATAAAGACTAGCGTGTGTAACGTTAGTACGGCTGTAATATGGCTGTATACTTACAGAATCAAATGCAAATCAAAGAGAACAAACAAGTGCAAAGTTCCTAAGTCACCAAATACACGAATCCAGTGGACACCTATCGATAAACAAACACAAGAACTACTCGCTTCAAAATAGCCTTTCGATTACAGACCGGCTCCGATTGCGCCAGTAGAAAGTCAATTGTAAATAGCTACTATGATAAGTAAGATTATGCTTTCCGGCGGACGCGTTCGCGGAATTGGAGAGCAGTCGAAAATGCCCAGAAATTCCTTGTACCTTATCTCTAGAGCTTCCAACTTCTTTGTATCTGACACCAGAACTATGAACACAATACCTATACTTACTTGCAGCCGAGCTGGATGCTGGCTTCTCAAAAATTTGCAACCACGTGTGGGTTAGATTGTGTTTGAATAGCTTCTCGATCTCTGCCGCGTACATTTCGTGATGATCGCAGAGAGCTCAGCCCCAAGTCGGATCCCTTTTTTGCTTTTCGTGCATTTCTCGTGGGCGGCAGCATGATCCATACCTGAGCACGAATGAACTGTCGCGGTCTAGTAACAAATAGAGACAAAATCAAAATGTGTAAGATGAGGATCGCAGCGAGTCGTCGAACACGTGCTAGTAGAGATCAAAACTTGATGACCAAGTGTACAGCTCCATAGTCGTCCTCGTCGTCGTGGCGTCGGGGGCGTTATCAAGGACGACTTACATCACTTACTCTACCACAAGAAATGATGGTCATCGAACATTCACGAAGCAGTTTGAAATAGAAAACCACAGATACGGAAGTCGTCCACTGAACCAACTGGTATAAAGAGGGTAAGGCTCAACAATTCGCATTGCACCTGCGCCGATCAAGAGCACCGCTCAGGAAACTTTCAAGTACATGGTCAGTGGTGACTGAACTTTTTTACACAGCTTCTATGATTTTGACGAAAATTCTGACAGCAGGAGAACAGCATTGCAGCTGCTCTTTGTTTTTCTCTAACTACCGCACCACCAATTTATGTTATTCAGTTTTAGATTGACATTTAGTCTCAAACCAAGCGAAAGACGAGCATTTTGCTTCTCCACGCCTCAAACACTACGAGTTTTGAGAAGACGCCGCATCAACTCCGCTTTTATTTCACGAAGTAGCTTCAACTTCTTTTGCACCTCTAGTCTCAGCTTGCAAGCCATGACGCTTCATCAAGATGACGAATTGGCGACGCCTATCAGAGCCTACATAGACGACGCAGCAGCGAAATCGAGCAACATCGCAGCCGTTCCACTGCCTGCAGCTGCACCTGGCGCCTCAATGTGCGATGACCCGAAGTACTCAAGTAACTTGTGTCATACTGCTAGACGAGGCCGTGCCACTGTGCTGTCGTTAGACGCAGAGTGTGATGGGAGCGGTTTAGGTAGGAAATAGATGGAACGCGTCGGAGTGGGAGGGAAGAAAAAGAAAAAAGCGCGCCGCAATGGGGATGCCTGCGTTCTTCAAAATGTGTGAACGAAGGGAGGAGCAGCGTGGAAAGAATGGACGCAGCGCGCCCGTGGCGCGGCCAGCACCAGGCCAAGCCCGCAAGAGAGGGAACGCGGCGGGCAAGGAAGAGTTGCACGAACGGCATTTGCCCTGCCTTATCTTGCCCACCATGCCTTCCTTACTCCGGTGCCTCGCCGCCATGTCTCTCCCTGTCTTACCTTGCCACCTTGCCGCAGGGCCCGGTCTTGCCTTTCCCCTTTTCCGTTCACCCTTACCTTCGTGCCTAAAAATGTGCCCCGGTGTATAAAGCACATACTTTGCTTGCTACCTTGCCTTGCCTCCCCCTGTCTTTCCTCCTTTATGCCCAGTGCACGCCGGCCACCGACGCCGTACTTGGCAGTCTGCCCGTGTCCTTTCTGTTTGGCACGCCGTACCGGCAAGGCTGCATCCGTGGGTGTGGTTTCGTGGCTGGCAGTGATTCGCCTCCGGAACTGATAATTTGTTTCCACCGGTGGCGGTGACTTCGATCCAGGATTTGGATTGTTTGGCCCGTTTTTGCTGAATGAAGAGGCGCCGTGGCTGATAAATATGGTGCCCTTTGTTCTCGGCCTGATTGCTGTCGCCTGGGACTACGACTTGCTTTGCTTTTTTTTTTCCCGATTGCCTGAGAGTGAGACCGTGACTTGCGACTGTCCTCGCGGTTACCTGCGAAGTGGCAACGGACGGAAGCTGTAGACGGGGACGCCATATGTTTAGCGTCGCGCACTTTTTTAAGGTAAGTCTGAGCGGTTCAGATGTCGCCGTTGTTTCGCGCACTTGGTAAAAGCCGCCGGCCTGCACAACAGCTGCGAAGCTTTTCGCGACCATTTATTTGCCCTGCCTCTGTACTCGCCGGCAGGCTCGTTTTGGGATATATTGTTTGCATTTTTCGTTTTCCGGTTCCAAGGAAGCTTGGTTGCGCTCAATTATATTTTTGTTCCAGCGCCTTTGATCTTTCTCTCTGGCATGTCGCGCACCTTGGAAGTGGATGCCTTTGCAAGTGCGGCAGCGGCCAAGACGGGTCGCCCTTCGTGGAGACCGGGCTCTGCGAGCGTAAGGCACGCTCTCCGGAAGGCCGCGACCGCCCCTCATCTCTTCCGTTTTCTGAATTATGTGTAGCTTATTGCGTCCCGGCCAGTCCTGAGGTTGAGGGAGTTCTTTTTCGGATAACCTATCTGGCCATGTCGGGGCTTGGCCGCGGTTACTCTGCTTGGAGGCAACCGTGATGGCTTCCTTGGCGGACACGTTTCGGAAAACGCCGCACCTGCCGTCTTGGCCCGTCCAGGTCTTTCCTTGGGCGCCCGGCCTGCTTTTTCCGGGGTCCGCTTCGGCTTCTTTTTCCGCGGCACGCTTTTTGCCTATGCGTACACGCGCCCGCGTTGACCGCGCTGGCAATTCATTACGTAGCACGACCGCACGCACTTCGTGTTTGAATATATGGTAGCCTGATCTCGATCTGGGTATCTTTAGATTTTATTTATTTCTTCATCGTGGAGCGATTTTGTTTTTTATTTTTTCTGCTTTCTCTCTCACAAGAGTCTGATGTTCTGTTCAAGCGCCCGGCCGGTCGAAACACTTCTGACCAAGCGCCCCGCCGGTCGAAACACTTTTCTTCTGATGGAGAGTCAGGGTTTGCCGGACTTACGGGTTTAGATTTAGATTAGCATTACACGCCCGCTTCGCCGGGAAGTATTCAAGGATAAGATTATATTTATAAGATACCCCACCTGTACTTGTTTACAACAGTTGATGCTGCGCGAGTGCGTTGGCGCTCCGGGGTCATTCCTTCGTTTGCAACAAAAAAACTACAGGTTTTCTCTTCTTCGGTCGGTTGGCGAAGAGTGCCAAAGTGAGCCGGAGCTGCGCGCATTGTTGGCGGAGAAGCCGCGGGACTTTGTCCTATATGACGGCTTATGGATTGCAGATATGTCTGAGTCAAAGTTGTAATGCTACGTGTACGTTGCTTGTGACGAACACGAACCCAACCAACACCAACCCGCTGTGATGCACAGCCGTGCATGATGATGATACTAATTCTAATTGATTTGTGGTAAATTTAAAATCAAATTGGAATTTCAAATTGATGAACGACTGATAGTGATACTCTGTCTTGCAATTCCAATTTCCCAGACTCAGACATACTTGCATTTGATACCTCTTCGAGCCGTCCGGGCGAATGCACATCGCTCAGGGCCTCATGAAGTCCATAAATGTCAACAAGTGCACAAAGGTAACTAAGTTGTGTAAGTTAAATTAATATAGATAATGAGAAATTAGAATTGCCTACTTCATAGTCGTGCTAAAGCCGAGACATTGTATAACAGGACGCGTAAAAAAAAAATGGCATTGCTTTGTTGCCATGAAGACGGACATGTTTGCTCGCTGACACTGTGGCTCAGGGACACGAGCACCCCACCACGCATTCAAGCTTGAGACCGGACCCTGAGCGGGGATTGATTTTGTAGAGATACAGAGCTGCTTGACCTATGGCCATGTTCTTCAAATGAAACATTCTACCAGGCTGGAGGGATTTTCAAGTTTTGGGTTGCCGATTGGTTTGGGCTGATGAACAACAAAATGGGAGGCGACCTGGAGAAAATCAAGGACGTTGGCAAGTACCTCATCGAGTGCTGGAAGGCTTGCGGAATGAATATGGAGCGGGTGAAGTTCATATGGACGTCCGAGGCCATTGAACAGAATGCCAAGGAATACTGGACCCAGGTACCATGACTTTTGTCGAGACGGCTGCTCAGCATTTGTGTTTATGTTACAAAGTAGTCCCTTTTTTTTAGACGGCGGCGTTAAGGACTCCGGCGGGGGCTAGTTACTAGCTACTCTCTGCTTAGTTGCCTAGTGGTCCTCATTGGTGCAGCTGGCGCTCCGGCGGCCCCCAGAACGCCGCACGTAGTCTTGCTCTTTTTGCGCGCCAGAGAACGGGCACGAGTTGCCTAGATGTAGATTTTGACTTGCCAGTCCCACGTCCGCACATCGAAGAATAACCCGCGTCGCCTTTCCTCAGTAAGCACAGGCTCGCGACCGGGCGCCGACCGGGGCCTCGAAAGATCGTGGCGGCCTTTCAAGAAAGTTTTTTGCATATCCCACAGGGGTAGACGAGTTCGAGTTGTGAGCTGGAATCAGAACCAGGCTCAAACTCAACCAGCGGAAGCAAACGCGCCGCCCGCCCGGCCCTTGTCGTTTTCAGGGGTCAAGCTTCCTGCCCTTGCCAGCGGAAGCAAGCGCGCCACCGGCCCAGCCCTCCGCTTTCGCTTTCAAGGGGGTCCGCCGGTCCGCCCACAGTGTCAAAGCGAAGTCTGCGCCGTTCTATCTAATTCAAGCGCATCAGGAAGATATTGATATACACAAAAATCATCCAGATGCTGGACATATCGCGTCTCTCGAGTTTGTGGCGCATAAAAAAGTGCGGTATGATAATGGGCCGAAAGGACGAGGAAGCCTTGTCGGGAGCACAGATTCTGTACCCGATCATGCAGTGCACTGACATATTTTTTCTGGACGCGGACATTTGCCAGCTTGGCGTTGACCAGCGAAAAGTCAACATGCTCGCGCGCGAGTATTGCGACGCGGCTGCAGATGGCCGGATGAAAAACAGACGCAAGCCGATCATTCTGAGCCACCACATGCTCTATGGGCTCTTTGCTGGACAGGAGAAGATGAGTAAGTCCAATCCCGACTCCGCCATTTTCATGGAGGATAGCGAGGAGGACGTTCGCCGCAAACTACGAAACGCCTACTGCCCCCGCGAACCCACCGTCGAGAACTCGTCTAAACAAAGGAAGCTCGAAGAGGAAGCGAAAATCAGATCGGAGCAGCAGACTGCTGCGCAAAACGTGTCGAAGAAAGCCGCGAAGAAAGCCGCGAAGGGCGGAGGTGGTGGTGGTGCAGGAGATGTTCGCACAGCGGCGAACCAGGCCAGCCTTCTTGCAGAGTTGGAAGACGACAGTATGCAGATAGCCGACGCTTTTGACGCATTGAAGAACCCAGTGCTAGATTACGTGAAGCACATCGTCTTCGCCGACCCGCAAGCCAAGCCACTCGCGATCAAAGGCAAAACTTATTACACCGAGCAGGCTGTCCGGCAAGACTTTTTAGCGAACCAAATCTCGGAAGGCGAGTTGAAAGAGGCCGTTATCGACCGGGTCAATGCATTGCTGCAAAATGTGCGCTCGGAGTTCCAAAAGAACCCGACCGCCCGGCGCCAGCTGGAGCTGGTGGAGCAGCACAAGCAAGCAGTCACTACTGGCGGGCCCGTCAAAACAAGTCTCCGCTGTCTTGCACGGAGTGCTGCGGCCACCAACACCGTCGTCTTCCTGCCCCGGCCAAACGTATCACAGGGAAAAGAGTCAGAGCGGCATCGTTTCGGCGCAAGACATGACACTTTGTCCTCTTGCATGTCAACCTAAACAGCATGGGCCCCCTAGGCTCGCCCAGGACACCAGATATACGTTTTCGTGTTTCTGTTCAGCTTGTGTTTCTGTTCAGTGCCCAGACAGTATCTCGCCCACCCAGAGGCGAGCACGCATCATGTTGTTTTTCTGTATATGCATGCTTTTCTTTTTTTCGCAGCGAAGTGCGTATAGCTTCGCATGGGTCATTGCGCTCTGTGGTGTTTGTGTTTATTATTCTTTGCTTCGCGCGAAAAAAGTAGGAGTAGCCGGGCCCTCCTTAGGATATGCTTTCTCTCTTCGACGCCGTTAGAGGCCGAGTTTGGACAGAGCTTGGCCCTTACCCGGCAGAGTTCGACGGCTTGATTGGTTGATGCGGCTCGGTTCTAATCTTCTGAACACTAATGGTGGACAGTTGGCAAGCGTGGTGGACACCAAGCTGACGGGTGTTTGTCCGCAGCTAAAACGTGCAGCGTTCGGACATATGTGACACGGCTGGCGACCAGCCCAGCAGGTAATTCACCTTGACAAAAATGATCGCGCAGCGCGTTGACAATATTCCCTCGTCCACGAAATTTTATCGAAGAAGCCTGCGCTGCATTGCTTTGCTTTTGCACGACCTTCCAACTTGTCAAAGAAGCATGTCTCGCATTTTGCAGCGCGTCGACGTTCTAGAACTATAGTACCGACTGACTTCTATTTCCGGTGTGATAAAACGCAACGGATATCAATTCCTGTGGCCTTTCTCTCGACGTGGTTCTGCAGACCGCCGCCACATTGACACAAGCTTACACGGAGGAGGCCGCTGCGATGGCAGCGGAAAAATCTATCAAAACTGACTCTACTGCTGAGGAGTACCTAGTAACGTTGTATTTAGAAGATTGGAGCAGCTTTGTGCTTAACAAGTACTACCATGCAGAAAGGCACACCCATTCCATACCTTCCTCGTTTGACTATACGTAATTTATATATAGGGCGAATTCATCTCATCACGGAAATAAAAGACTGTGATACTGCGCTGCCTGCAAGGGGAGCGCTTTTTGGTCGCGAAAAATGCACCAGAAGGCCATGCGGGTTGGAGATCAGGATTGGGCAGAAAAATCTGTATTGCTTTCGCGCTGTGCTTCTTGATGATTGATTTGGACCCGTCGCTCTTGGTGTTGGTCTGGACATGATCCCAATTTCTTTCAGCTGCGGGAAAGCTGTCAGTCCCTGACGTTGTCCGGTCGTTTCTTTGGTCGGTCTTGTCCGGCCTAAGTAAAGGGTGTTAGTGTCTATTGGTGGTCTGCGGCCTAAGAATGCGTTGGCAAGCGCGGACAACGACAAAAAGCGGAGGTTTCGCGCCACCAAAAAGCATGCCGGGTGAGGGACCCCGACCCCCGACCGACGGCGGCCGTAGTGATACATGCGGGGCCAATGCTTCCTGTGTGTGGTTAGACGGTGCAGTTGTTGTACGGAGGACACGTTGCATGCCGGGAACGGCCCACGCGAATATCTGCCCGCGGGCTGGCGGAGGGAGCGAGAAAAAAAAAGCGCCCTACGTCGTAGTACTTCGGAGAAAAACGGCTATCTATCAATTAGGCCAAATAATTACGTGAAAATGGTAGGGGTGTGCTTTTCTCTTGGATAAATACCAGGGCGATTTTGCGACGTTGGACAACTACCATCGTCTCTTCCTGAAGTGCTTGAGACTAGTAATCCCGGAAGTGATGGCTTCGGTTCTTCTTCTCCAGCAGTCCGTTGAAATTTGTCGTGACCCGAACAACTACTGGATATCCGTCATCGACGTTGGCCGCACCTGCAGTCTCGGCGACGTATGATACAGCTCTGCTTGCTTCCTTAATATATACTAGGGTACCCCCCTGACCAGTAAAATTAGCGCAAAAAGTTACAGACTGAAGGCCGCGCAATGCGTGCGGCTAGGTACAAAAACCCCGCCCGCGCGTTGTCGTTCTTTCGAAAAAGAAACTGCGCGCCGAAAATTCCGGCCAAACGCTAACGCAAAAATCCCCATCGGTGTCGTCCAACCGCGCTTAGGCGCGCAGCCCTTGAAGAGTCCATCGGTAACGGGCCCCTGTGCATAAAGAATCCATCTCGTCTGTCCCCGCGCGTTGGTGTTCACCGGTCGCAGCGCAGGGCATTAGCCCGTTTACATTTTCCTGCGGCCGACCCCGGCTGCCTGCCTGCCCCCGACCGTGTGGCGGCCGTTCCCCGCCCGCTGCCCCCTGGCGGCCCGCCCGCCCTTACCCGCGTGTCCCGCCCCCGCCCAACATCACCCTGAGCCCTGTTATGTTGCCTGCCCGCCCCGCTTCTGGGGACGCGACCCCCCCATTCCCCGCCCCCGCCCGCTGCCGCCCGGCCGCCGTACCGAGCCGCGGCCCGCCGCCCGAGGGGGGTCGTGGCCCCCCCTCTCCCCGCCCCCGCCTGCGGACGCCCCGCGCTGCCGGCCTGCCCGGTCCGCCTTGCTTGGGCCGCGGCCGCCCGGCGGGCGACCCCGCGCATTCGCCGCCCCCTGCTGTGGCCGCTTGCCCTTTCCGGGCCCGCCGCCGCCCCCCGCCGGCCGGCCCGCCCCCGCCAGCTGCCGCGCGCCTGCCCGCCCCCGCCTGCGGGCGGCCGCTGCCTGCGTGCCCGCCCCCCCGGCCCGCCCCCGTCCGCGGCCGCCCGCCCGCGCTCGCGCGCCCCGGGCCGCGCGCGGCCGCCGGGGAGGGGGCGCGGCCCCCCCCATTCCCCGCCCCCAGCAGCTGTCGATCCCTGCCGCCTACCCGCCCGACCCGCGGCCGCCGGGGGGGGGGCGCGGCCCTCCATCCCCATTCCCCGCCCCCGCCAACGAACTGCCGGTCGGTCCCTGCCGCCTGCCCGCCCGACCCGCGGCCTCCGGGGGGGGGCGCGGTCCCGTCCATGCCCCGCCCCCGCCAACTGCCGACCCCGGCATCTTGCCCGCCCGACCCGCGGCCGCCGCCCGGGGGGGCGCGGCCCCCCCCATTCCCCGCCCCCGCCAGATGCCGTTGTTCCCCGCCGCCTACCCGGCCGGCCCGCGGCCGCCGGGGGGGGCCCGCCCCCCCTTCCCCCGGCCGCTGGCGCGTCCTGCCGCCTGCCCGCCCGGCCCCCGCCCGCCCGGCCCCGCCGCCCGCCCGGCCCCCCCGCGTGCCTCGCGCATTGCGCGCGCCCGCGCCGTCTTCAAATTTTTTGCCGTTTTTATGTGGCCCGGGGCTCGTATTAATGTTTATGAGTCATCCGAGCATACTAATTCATGCAGTTCGCTCCGGCTACAGTGATCTACCTAAACTTCAATTTTGATTTTACATTGCAACATATACATGAACAACATGTATTAATACTATGCTAGTACGAACTCTTGCATCTATGTTGCGGTTGTGGTTGTGCAGGAGGTAGCTCCTTGTTTCTGTATCACTTTGACAGGCGTGGAGTAGCTCATTGTAAAGGTATGAGTCGCAATCGTGTAGATAAATCTTCGATGAAACTTTGCAGATCCGCGATATGTTGCTGCCTTCCGAAGAGTTCGTGGGGAGTGGGCAAGCCGTCTCGTCGATGATGGGTGTCGCGGATGTCTTGTCGCTGAGTTGCTTGCCAAGTGGAGCAGCGAGCAGTCCATCCGAGTCTTCGCGCCATGCAGTCAAGATTGTGGCCTGTACGGAAGCGCAAGCGGTGGCCTTTGAGAAGGCGAGGAATTACATCCAAACGCATATCTTTCCACTGGACGCGGCGGCAAGGCGAGTGGGCCAAGTGGATGTCGTCCGTATCCACAAAAAAAGACACATCCTCATCCAGTTTGTCATGCAAAACATGCTTAACCACTGCTGGCATTGGTCGCGACATGTGCGTGAGGTTAGCTGTCACAGCTTTGGGTGATTGGGCGACGCCAGACCAGCGAGCAAACAGCAGTTGCGGCCACGGCACCAGCTTGCACCGACCTTGGGTCGCTGCGAGCACGCAGGCCGGCATCATCGGCCGACTGCGTTGTGCCGTGCGTCGCAGCTGCGGCGCGCTCTCTAATCCATGCATCGAGGGGTCGTGACAGTCCCCACACACATCTACTTCTTCTTCTTTCTTCTTTTCTTCATTTTTCCGAGCTTTTGCTGTCTTTCCGCGCCCCCCTGCCCATGCAGGGGGCCGCCTTTTGTTAGGGTGGGAGGGTGGGAGAAACGACAACACGCGCCCGGCGCGCGCCGTTGCCCCTACAGCGGTGTCGCTCCCGTTAGCTGGCAGCGCTTAACCTCATTTCGCTATTGATAGATATGCTGGACGCGAAATACCAATTAACCACTGCTGGCATTGGTCGCGACATGTGCGTGAGGTTAGCTGTCACAGCTTTGGGTGATTGGGCGACGCCAGACCAGCGAGCAAACAGCAGTTGCGGCCACGGCACCAGCTTGCACCGACCTTGGGTCGCTGCGAGCACGCAGGCCGGCATCATCGGCCGACTGCGTTGTGCCGTGCGTCGCAGCTGCGGCGCGCTCTCTAATCCATGCATCGAGGCGGGTGGAGATTAACTCCCAACGCCCGCTCTCCCAATGCTCCACCGGGCGAGATTCATGCTAGGCCATGGCCAAGTTGCGCGGCATGTTCAGCCAGTGCATGCACTGGAGATCACGCCCGCAAACCAGGGTCATGCTGCCCGTTCTCTTCACCTCTCTATCTTTTCCCAGGGCTGGCTTTCAGATACCCGCCCATGCAAGTATCTAAGAGCCAGTCGCCTCGGGAAGATATACCCTGAGCTTCTGCTTCGCGCAGTGAGCACGCCCTCTGCGGAGGGGCGCTTGCGTGGAGCAGAAGCGCAAGGCAGCGACGCACTGGGCTCTTCACGCGGGGCCGGCATCGCAAAGGACCACGCAACACGTTTCCGTGGGGAAACATGCCGCGACGGGGACCTACGGACGCGACGCATGGCATTTTTCTGAGGTGCAGAGCGTCGCTGGGGACCGCGCGGCACGCTTCGGGCGAAGCGTGTCGCGACGGGGACCTACGGAGAGACACGCCACGAAGCTCTTAGCTTCGCCGTCGCGTCGGCAGGGACCATATAACACGCTTCGCTTGAAGCATGCCCCGATGGGGGCCCAAGAGGTAGCGCCAGCTCCTGTGGAGGTGGTGCCTGGGTCACGCAGCAGGCTTCGTGGAAGCGTGGCGCGACGGGGGACCCCAGAGCGGACACCCAACCCTTGCAGGGTTGGTGTCGACAGGGACCGCGCAGCACGCTTCGTAAGAAGCGCGCCCCGAGGGGAACCTGTGGAGACCAACACACCACACCAAGCCGTGGTGGAGTTGATGTCGACGGGGACCACGAGCACGCTTCTCAAAAGCGCGTCGCGATGGGGACTTACGGAGACACGCGACGCCAAACTTGTAGCAAGCTTGCAACACGCGTCGGCGGGGACCACGTGGCACGCTTCGCTTGAAGCGTGCCGTGATGGGGACCTACGACCTCCTCTGGAGGTGGCGGGCGCGAGGGCCATTCGGCGTGCTTCTGCTTCGTAGAAGCCCGCCGCGATGGAGACTGCTCGAGCCGACACCAGCCAAGCCTTGCGAAGTTGGTGCCGGGGGGGACCACACAGCACGCTTCGCAAGAAGCGCGCCGCGATGGAGACCTGCGGAGACGACACCAAATTCCCGCGGAGCTGGTGTCGACGGGGACCACACAGGACGCTTCGCCTGAAGCGTCCCTTGGTGGGGACCTACGAGGCAGCATCAAGCGCCTCTGGAGGTGGTGCAGCAGGGGCACAGACACAGCATGCTTCGAAGAAGCACGCCATGATGTCAACCTGCGGAGCTGACACCAAGCCCCTGTGGAGGTGGTGGCGACGGGGACCACGCCGCACGCTTCGTTCGAAGCGTGTCGGGCGAGCGACGTGCGAGACGACACCAAGGAGCCCCCAGCACGGAGCTGGTGTCGACGGGGACCACGCAGCGCGCCTAACACGAGGCGCGCCGTGATCATCAATGGGGACCAACACAACGCGCCTCCTTCGACGCGTGCCGTCACGGAGACGTGAGCATAGACACGGCGCCGGAGGCCTCTCATCTGGAGTTGGCGTGAGTGCCACGCAGCGTGCCTCGTAGAAGCCCGCCGCGATGGCGACCGACGGAGCCGACACCAACCAAGCCCTGCGGAGTTGGTACCGGAGGGGACCACGCAGCATGCTTCGCAAGAAGCGCGCCGCGATGGAGGCCTGCCGAGACGACACCAAAGAGCTCCAGTGGAGCTGGTGTCGACGGGGACCAAGCAACACGCTTCTTCTGAAGCGTGCCATGGTGGGGACCTACGAGGCAGCACGAAGCGCCTCTGCAGGTGGTGCCGGAGGGCCACGCAGCATGCTTCGAAGAAGCGCGCCACCATGTAGACCTGCGGAGCCGACACCCAGCCCCTGTGGAGTTGGTGGCAACGGAGACCACGCCGCACGCTTCGTTCGAAGCGTGCCGGGCGAGGGACCTGCGGAGACGACGCCAGGGAGTTCCTAGTGCGGAGCTGGTGCCGGCGGGGACCACGCAGCGCATCTAGCCCGATGCATGCCGTGATAGGGCCCGGCGCAGCGCGCTTCTTTCGAAGCGTGCCGTCACGGAGACGCGAGCACACTGCGCCAGGCCTCTGTCCGAGGCACTGCCATGTCGTGCAGATCTGCGCACAGCAGCAGCACTACCTTGGCGTGCGTGTCGCGCGTCCACACTTGCTGGTCGCGCAGGTGGGACTCATTGATTTGTTGAGCGCGGCTTGCGGCCCCACCCCAATTGGGCGCGGGTCGCGTGGCGGAGTGCGGTAACGCGCGTCATCATTGGAGTGCACCTGCTTGCCAGCACATCCAACAAAGACTTCCCGGGCGTGCAGCTCGGCTACCGCCGCAGCACAGCCCGGGAAAGCGTTTCCGAAACTCTCTCGCGCGCCTTCAGTCACTGGAGTGCACCTGCGTGCCAGCACCTCCAGATCCGACCCCCCGGGCGTGCACCTCGGCTTTCGCCGCAGCACCACCCGGGAGTGCGTGACAGAGCATGGCCGGCGCGTCTTCACTGGAGTGCACCTGCGTGCCAGCACCTCCAGCTTAGACCTCCGGGGCGTGCACCTCAGCTCTCGCTGCAGCACCACCCCGGAGTGCGTCGCATACATCTGCCGCCTCGCGCGCCTTCACTGGAGTGCACCTGCTTGCCAGCACCTCCAGATCCGACCTCCCGGGCGTGCACCTCGGCTTTCGCCGCAGCACCGCTCGGGAGTGCGTGGCAGAGTGCGATCTGCGCGCCTTCGCTGGAGTGCACCTGCGTGCCAGCACCTCCAACTTAGACCTCTAGGGCGTGCACCTCAGCTTTCGCTGCAGCACCACCCCGGAGTGCGTCCCGCACATCTGCCATGGCTACTCTCCTTCTTCTTTTTTTTTTTTTTGGTGATAAACGGCGCAGGGCCGCCGCGGGTGTGTACTTATTCCAAAGCCAGACCGTGCAACACCACACGCAGAGGGGAAACGACAACACGCGCCCGGCGCGCGCCGTTGCCCCTACAGCGGTGTCGCTCCCGTTAGCTGGCAGCGCTTAACCTCATTTCGCTATTGATAGATATGCTGGACGCGAAATACCAAATAAAGTCCAGCCCAGGGGATCCTTGGCCTGTGGCGCTGGGTGCGGGTGTCCACTACATGACGACGATGATGATGATGATGCAGGCTCGCGGGTTTTGCCTTTGTGAAAGATCGCACGACCAAGCGTGGCAGGATGCCGCCGGGCTTGCCAGTTTACGAAGTCCGGGCGCCGTCGGATCTGACGGCGACAATCTGCATAGAGACCAACACGGGGAAGGTTTTCGCGCAATTCAGAGCGAAGCTGGAGCATCTGAAGGCGGAAGCCAGTCGGCAAGAGCGGAGGTCCGTCGCTTACGTGAACAGCGCGCGGGGCGCGTCTTCAATTTGTTGCGCAGCACAGTCATGGGGTTCAGAAACGAGCGGCGATGAGTCTGCAGCAGGCCTGCCCAGACAGGTGGCGATGAGTCTGCAGCAGGCGTGCACAGTGTTCGGCGGAGCAAGTGCCAGCTGATCTGCAACACAAGCAAAACGGTGGGCACGTAAGAGAGCTACCCGAAGCGCGGGGCTTCACTTACGAAGGGGATTGCCGGGCACCGTTATTGGTGAGCTCCGTCGCGTCTCCGGCTTATGGCTCCCGCCCCCCGCTCGCCCTTTGCTTCTGCTGCAGAACATGTCAAGGTGACGCCCTATGACTGCCACACACAACCTAAGCCCTTGCGCTGTCGTTGTGCCCCAGGAGGGTCGCCGGTCAGCCGTGACGCGGGCGCAGCTTGTAAGTATATGGTTGGACAACTCCGGCCCGTGCACTTGACTTTTTCGCCCGTGCCGCAGGTAAGGCGCAAACGGTCCAGCGTCCCCTGTCCGGGCGGGGTTGCGGCTTAAGGGAGAGGCTCGCCCCTTACCGCGAAGGGGTGTGGGGTGTCTTCCGTGAAAGCAAAAACGTTTGGCGTAAAATGGGTCGGGTCCTGGATCGATCACTCTGTATGTTAGGCTGTCGCGCTCGGCTAGCAGGCTGGCCGATCTGTACTGATCAGGTGTGGTGGGTAGTTCCCGACTGGTTGGCTCTTTTATTGGGGCGGCTTGACGGGGTAGCGCTTGGCTTTTGTATGGTGAGGTCGCCGAAAGTCAAAGCGCTTCCTCGCCCACCCCCCGGGGAGGAGATCCTTGGTCTGTGGCGCTGGCGCTGGGTGCGGGTGTCTATTGCATGATGATGATGAAGATGATCATGATGATGATGATGCAGAAAGTGGATGGGGATGGTTTTTTTTTTGTGGATAGTCCGCAGCGCAGCACTATTTCCGACCTCAGCCGGGCCCTCTGTCTCCGCCGACCCGGCGGCAAAGCTGGAACTGCTCATCGGTGACACTGCGAAACAAGTGGACAAAAAATTGAAGAAGCTATATATGGCCGTCAACTCAGGTGTTACATTCGCAACTCATGCATTCTACTTAGCTGTTTGGCCTTGGGCGCCTCATCTTCACTGGATGCGCTAAGATAAAGAAAGGGACTGGACTGGCCGCGCTGGCCCGACTGCGCGTATACAAAAAACTGCCCTGACCTCAATACGACCAGTTACGCGGCTATGATTGGTAGCGCGTCTTCAGCTTGACAAATTTGCAAGTGTCGGCAAGACGAATGTAATAGCTGACGAGGCCATATTTTACTGTTGCGAGGGAGACGTGGAGAAGAACCCAGTGTTGGAATACTTGGAACAGATGGAGCGCTATCACAGCGGAAAGAGCTCCCACCCCGAGCCCGACCCCTTAAGAAAAAGGAAAGTTTGCGTAGTGTGATCTGTGCACACAATTGTTTGCTTCATCTGTTATGTCACAAGAGTCGAAAAACGGCGGCTCTTCTTGCGCAGCAGCGAAGCACTTTGCCTGCTCAGTATGACAGCGGAAGAAGGCACGACACTGCCACGGGCTACTAGCGCTGCGGCCCAGACTACACAGCACGGGAAATTGTGCGCAATAACAAAGCCGCGAAGTCGCAGCCTCGTTGCCATTTAGAATGCTAGACAAATCTTGTTGCAGCCAATGAATTTCTTTGTATTCTGGCTCGCCAGATAGTTATAAGACTATCGAAGAAGCTTGTACTCGCCTTGTATTCTACACAAACTATCCTTCCTCGTGAGTTCGGGGAGGTTGCGTTTTTTCCCGTGATATATGGTGGGGGATCATCAAACAGGATTTATCATCGTCATCCCGTAGTGCGTTTTTCCATGTTGATATCACACGAAAGTGCTCTCTGACTGTGTTTATTTTATTGCAAGAGCTGCATGACAAAGACAAGCTCAAATTCGGGAGACACGCCAAGAAACCAACGGCAACCCGTGCTCCATGAGGCAAAGCACGTCTGTCAATGCTGTTTCTGGCATTCTTAGGAAGAGGAACCGAAAAAGCTGCGTTTTGTATGTCTTCCATTTTCTGCATTGCAAGTTCATCACAGTGAGTAGATAATGGCTTTGTGTGATAGTGGAGCGTAGCGGGCCAGAAGAGGTCGAGAAATTTGGCCCCGAGCAGAAGTTTCAGTCCTTCGCCTGCGTGCGGCGAAGTTTCGCGCAGAAAATGCTGCACCCAAGGGACCTGAAGGTCACGGCACACAGAATGATTCTTGCCGCCGTCAATGGCGTCCTTGCTCCCGAAGAAGAATTTCCCGAAGTTGCTGCTCTCGAAACGTTCGCACAAACTGCTTTCGGAAAAAAAAAAATTTTAAAGAGCAAGTAGAACAACAAGTAAGAAGTGTCGTTGGTGTGAAGACGCTCTGAATTCTGGTGTTGGTGATCGTTGCTCTTTTCACTTTAGCCGATGAAGACTCTTGTCGAGTGTTTATGTTTGGGCGCCAGCACGTTGAGGATCAACCGCCGAGATGGAGCTGAATCGGGCAACAATAGCAGCGACGACATGTAGTTTCAGGGACACCTAAGATGATGCTGACGATAGCTGTAGAAGAAGACCGAGAATGATGCTGCGCGCTTCTTTTAGAATGTGAACGTATCGTGAAAGAACATGTTGGCAGGCCCCTTTCGTATCCCTTTGCACAGTACCCCGTGCAGGCTAGATGACGATCATCATGATCATGACCATGGCGACTATCTTTAACAAACTAAGAGCTACAGTCAAACTGAAACTCACGCGCCGCATTTTGAAAACCAGTTCGCAAAAGTTAGGACATCGACATGATTAATACTCAAGCTCGTTATCCATATCCATGTCGCTTTGCTAGCCTGTGAGCAAAGACAACTGTTCTCACGTTGTTCGGACTTCGACGATCGAAATCTTGATGAAGGCCTTCTGCTTGGCGAAACGCAACTTCTTTCATTGTCCAGCAGGTTCGTCATACGCTTGGAAGATCACTATCGTGATCCGCAGAGGTCTCACCTTTTCATGAAACAAGGGGAGGCAGCAGTGGACCCCAAAAGTCAGCTGATCGGCATCGGACTTGTTGTAGCACACAGTCGTCATTATTTATATTTCCAAACACAGTAGAGCAGCCGGAAAATTTCGAATTCCGTTGAGCACGGGTGGAGGTAACGTGATCCAAAATGGGCCCGACTTCTTCCCTCTCGTTATCTTGCCCAGGATCGTCTCAAAATCGGTGTCTCGGCCCCGGTCTTTTCCGTCGTCTTTCCATTTTCCGCGAACTTCGGCCCCGCTGTGGGCCTTTGCTATTTTTCAAACTAGCCGGAATATATATTATATCTCGGGTAGCCCCACACTCTGGCAGCTCCTTTCGTATTTTGTTGGTCATGCGGTCAGAATCCTCCCCCAGCCATGTCCGAAGCTTCTCAAGATGATCTGAGGCGCCTGCTCCCAATGAAGTGATAGACCGTAATGGCCTGAACTAGCTAGATCCTAAAGGAGCCGCGTCGCTATGTTCACCCGAATCCCCCAAATATTACGAAGGCAAAGCCATCACGATCGGAGTGAAATGAGAGGACTCCGCTCGGTCTAGACGTTCAGAATGACCACCCTGAGGGGGCTGACTCTGACCAGGGTCGAGCAGTAAACCCAGAGCGTTGAGGGAGGTGCTTCCATGCTGTTTAGCCACTTGACTCTGAGCCCGAAAGACTCGCGCCAAGCTGATGAATCTGAATGAAATGAGCCTACAGGATGCAGCGCAGCCAGAGGCTTGCGCCCTGTCTGCTGAAAGATTGAAGCGCTGGAAGTGATTGAGAGACCTGCTTAGGTAGAAGCTTCAGCCACTCAGCGCGGCGGGTGTGTTCAAAGTCCAACACGTTTTGCCTTGTGCCTCCGTGGTTCGAGTTCTTTCGTGGAGTTCTCCAACTTCATCACGCCGAAAAAATGCCAAGGCTTTTTTGCACCGAAGCACGCTGACACCGAGAATGAGCATTAAGATTAATCTGCAGCGTTTTTTGGTTTTGTCTTTGTCTTTTTCTTTGTGAGCCTGCAGCTCACGCTCAAAAGTCCACCACTGCAAAGGCCTCTGCTCTCTTTCCAAAATTCTAGCCTAGTAGCAGAAAAGGTCATGCCGGCTCAGGAGGTCGATGCACTATATTGCCTGGTCTATCAACTTACATGCTTTTACGCAGCCTGCCGGTAAAACTATCTCCCCCGGGAGCAAAGCCGGGCAAACAAGGCTCCAGAGCGCCCAGCCAGCGGGATAGCTCCGTCTCTGGACATAATCAGGGTGCTCCCAAGGCCGTGACCCCCCTGATTAGCAACCTTCAGATATGTTGAAACTGAGAGCGCGCGAAGGTCTGCACAGGAATACAAGTCCGGGAGCCATTTCTACTGGACTAGGTGGCCCCCCACTCCCGCGTCCCTGTCGATTGTTGTCGGTTTTTTTCTGTTATCTTAGTGTCCGCTGGTTGTTTTGTGTGCCATTCCGGCTCGTCGCTTGCGTCCTAATATCCCAATTGGCACCCGCCCTGCCAATACTTTTGTATAGGGAACCCCTTGGACGAAAGAAAAAGCCCCGAAGTTGCCGAAGGAAAGTTTCTTTATGGTTGACGCGCCTGGCAAACTAATCACTGACCATCCCCAGGCTTGAGCTCTGTTGTCGTTGTGTTGTTTCTTCATGAATGAAGTGGAGCCGCCTGGCAAATTAAACATTGACCATTTCCAGGCTCGTGTTTCTTTGTTGGTTGTCGTCAGGTTTCTTGAAGAAGGAAGCGCCTGGCAAACTACTCACTGACCATTCCCAGGCCCGAAGGTTCTTCTTGGTTCATGGTTATCCCTGGAGAAACGGTTAGGCTCCTCGAGGGATCGTCGGCGGCTGCGGCCAATAATTCTGCCTCAAGGGAGGGGTCGCTACCTTAGCCACGGCGTGTGCGGCCCTTTAAGGGATGGATCTCCAAATCCAAATGAACTGTCGGCACGTTGTTTCTGGCTTTGTGTCCTCCGGAAACTGCTACGGTCTCTAAACCCACCATGGTACATTTTTAAACATCGCGATGAGCAACGAAGGGAGCCCCAGAATGAAAAGGCTCTTGCTGCAAAAGTGAAAGTGAAAAGTGAAAGTGAAAGGCAAAGCTATCTCTTTAGCATAATCATAAGGCGATCTACATCTGCTTAGTGTACTAATATCGGTCGCTGTGTTGCCAAAGTCATACTTTATCGATTTTTTCTTGGTTTCCTGAGCACTTGGCTCTTGAGTCGTGTCCTTTCGGCGTGGTAGCATATAAGTTGCACCTTGTTTCAAAAATGTTCTACCGGTCACTTGCAGACAAGATGCGGCCCTCGGTCCAGCAACAGCGTGCGAAGGCACGGGAGGCGCGCAGCGACTTTATGAAGCATGTGCAATTTAGCGACGCGTATCTGTTTTTGCTTATTGTGTGTGGGAGCATGTTCGCCAGGTGGTTGGACATGAAAACGCGCCGGGAGGTGTATGTAGCTGTGGCAGTGTACGTTGTTCTGTTTTGCTTCTATGTCGTGCTTATCGAGTGCAAATGTTCTTGGGTCGGGATAAGATTAGGAGGTGCGTATGTGTCATGCAGCTAGTCACTCCACGTCCACGAGGATGAGAAATGCAAATAATAACGAAAGCGAACTACTTCAGGACTTACCCCTACTGCTTTCAGGAGGTCTTCCTCTTGCGGGGTCGGTCCCCCTCCTTTTTGTTCTTGGTCGACTCCTTTTTCCGTATTAGTATGACACTAAGTCCTCCTTCTAAGCGTCAAGAGCATGGCAAGGAAGTCGCGTTTTTGCATGACGAACTATGCGCCGGCCATTGGTCGCTTCGCGTATTTTCGTCTCATTCAAAATGCGCACTACGGTTTCTTTGCACTCATGCAGACCCAAATAGAATTGCAGCGCATAGCTCTGAAGAAGTGGGAGCAGGAGAAAAGCCCGCCCTTGGATGACGAACTCGAAAAGAATATCCTGTGTCCAGAAACATACCCAGCCCATAGTCATCGATGATGCATAGTCAGGGAGTGAGTTTTGCGAGGGCGCGCTGAGATCTTTTTGGCGAGAAATTTTGCCAGAGGATACTAAGAAGGCGTTTCTGCCAGGGAGGTGGTTTCGCGGGGTTGGTACGGAGAGGACACGTAGCCGCGTGCTTTTGCTAGAGGGGGCCGCAAGAGTGAAGACATTGACCCTATTTCTACGCATTTCTACATAGCGTTCTTCTTTTTGGCATGCAGCACTGCGACCCAAGTGCCAGCCGTGCTCCGGCTGCCGCCGGAGCGCGCCGCGGGCTGTGGTTTAGCCGAGGCTGACGAGCTTCGGCCAGAAGGGATCAGCAGACGCTGGGACTTCTGGCGCTTCGCTACACCATGTCGCCCTTACTGACGGCCCTGCACTCTTCCCGCCGCGCCTGAGGGCGCTCGGTGCGGGGGGGGGGAGCAGCTGCCACGAGCACGGCGAGCGGGGGGAAGCTGTCCAGTTGTCAAGTTGGGCCAGCTGCTTTTTTTTGTACACCTGCCCCGGCCGTGGCCGTGATGTTGGCTGGCGGCGGCGGCGTTAGTTTGCACTCGCGCGCAGCAATGCCAATGCTTCGAGACAGCCAGCACAGGTCTGGCTGCCCACGACGTGCCCCGTCGTAGCACCTCGGTAGAAGAAGTTGCTACTACGTTTCCATGTTGCGCCCGCGTGCGCGCTTTACCTCTCTTGTTGCGAGGCGCCTTTTTGGTTTGTTTGGAGGCGAAGGCAGAGATGTGTTATTTTTTGAGCCAGCGGCTTTTTGCCATTTCGTGCGTCTGTGCTGCTCTACAGGCTGGCAAAAGGCCGCCGGCAGCGACAGGCTGTTTTCTCATGCAAAGACCCCCGCCCCGGCCCCCCGGCCTCTCGCCCGTTCTCTCGTTTGCCTCTCGGCCACCTCCGTGGCGTGTCGCTCAGGAGGACCTGAAGGGCCGCTGGGCGATTTGGCGAGTTACACGCGCGCCATTCTTTGGTCGCGCCCTCGGGAACTACAAACATCCGGCGCCACTCCCCCAATGTTGGCCTATCTGTATCTTCTTCCTCTGCTTCATTTGACCTTATCGGCGGCCTTCTATCTACTTGTACTTTCTGGCTTTTGTCTTTCTTCTTTCACTAAGCCCGGCGCCGCCCTCGTTCCAGTCTGGTTGCTTCGCTGCAGTCGTAAAGTGAAATATGACAAAAACGGACGTCTGCTTTAATATTCATTTATATATCGATGTCGAAGTCGATCGTCAATGTCAACGTCGTCGTGTTGTAGGACTTTGACTTTCACATCTCCGGCGGGGTTTGTCTCTGGTTTGTCGGGCGGTTGAGGATGTTGATAGCGCTCAGCGGACCCCAGTTGAACTTCCCTGGACTGCTAAGATGAGCTGTGTGGTGTCATTCAAGATGCTTGGCGCTCAATGGATCGCAGTGCAGCCTATTGCTTACCTTCAGGAAATCAAATAAAGGTAGAGGCAGTTCGTGGCCAAATTCATTCTGGCTCGCCTTGGCAGCCACTACAGGGCTCAGGAAGCTTGTGCCAGATTACGTTTTTTCGACTCTCTTCAGTCCTTCGTTGTCGGTTGGGTTATTCAGTGAGGATGGGGTGGGTGTGTTTTTATTGACACAGAATACCGATCGATTAGTGGAGCGAATATGAATTTATCGAAGTTACGTCGTGCTGGCCAGCTCTCTAAGCTTGGAACTGAGTGCCGCGCAGTTTTTCTCCGCCTGCGAGAAGTAGGCGTGATGAAAAACAAGCTCAAGTCACTCGATCTCGAGAACTTTCCCTGCTTGTGTCGTATATAAAACGGCGACTGTGGACGGAGGTCTGGGATCGACATCGATGTGGTTGACCGTGGCGGGGATGCGGATTGTGTCTCCTAGTTTGCCAAGCTCGCACGCTCGCCAGGTGTAAGGGGACGGGACCCATCATGGAAATGGATCCCGTCCCCCGCTCGAAAGCCGTTGGTCAAGTGTTAAGTGCATTTATATTTCAATTTCTGGACAATGCCAATGGTTCTTGTGTTTTCGAGCCTTCCGCGGAAATGCTTAATCAACGAAGGATGACAGCGTGCAGATCAAACATATGATCCACCTTGTTGTAGACTTCCCTGCCTTGCGAAGCGCAAGGAAGTAGGTCTTCACGCGAATTCGACGAAATAAGGCAGCATGCTTCTGGTTCTGCATCTGCGAGTTGCTGAAATTAGTAGAACAGCTGACGCCACCTCGTCACGAGAACCAAGAAAAAGGTCAGAGATCTTCAAATAGTAGGTGTTTTTGTAGTTTGCTTGTTGTATTAGGATACACTTCGCCTGCCAAATCAATGACTGCGCTCTCCTTCACTGCTAAAGCGGTTGGTACTGCATTGTTTGGGGTGCAGGTGCCTAACTGGCAATTACTATACATTATATTCATGCGAAAAAAGAGGTAGACAGAGGGTCCCAGAGAGGTGGCCGAGAGGTAAAAAAGAGGTCGACAGAGGTAGAAAAGAGGTCGACAGAGGTGGAGAGGTGGCGCGGGACCCCGTTCGAGAGGGTGCGCGAGAGGGTGCGCGAATAAGGCCCGCAGTAAGCGCCCACCCTTAGGCGCCGCCTAAGTGGCACAGAGGGCGCAGAGAGGTCAAAAAGAGGGGGCGCGAGAGGGGGACAGAGGTGGAGAGAGGTTGCGCGAATAAGGGGCGACCTCTCGCGGACCCTCTTGGCCACATCTCGGCCACCTCTGTCGACCTCTCCCCGCGAGTATAGCCGGACTATTAGCGGGGACCCCCAAAAGAGGTCAAAGAGAGGGTCTGCGAGAGGTCTGCGAGAGGGTAAAAACACAAAGAAGCGGGCGCAAATCCGCATGGTACTACCCATATTTGGCATTGCAGGCCATTCGCGGACTTGTTTGGCTCGGCGCCTTTCCGCGCCACCCTCTCGCGCCACCCTCTCGCGCCACCCTCTCGCGCCACCCTCTCGCGCCACCCTCTCGCGCACCCTCTCGCGCCACCCTCCCGCGCCACCCTCTCGCGCCACCCTCTCCCGTCGGGCGGCTTCTGTTCGCCCCCGTTGTTCTTTGCAGCTGCTCCCTGCGCAGAGCGCCTACAGGCGCGGGAAGCGCGCAAGTGGTCCTGAGGGTTGGCGCGGCGCAAACCGGGGGCAGGAATCCAGTATGTTTCGTTTTGCATAGGCCCGTGGGGTTGTGGTCCGATCGGCAAGCAGTCTTGCCCCGGCCCAACAGCCTTGCGCTCCGGCGGCAGCCGGAGCATGGCTGGTACAATCTAGTGCAGATAAAGTTAAAGATGACGCTTCGCCTTCATGATCAGAAATTAACTTTGTAGAAAATTACGCGGGCAGTTTCTGGCTCTTCTGGTTTAGTTGCAGTTGTCCAAGAAGCTTTCGCTGCGGTCTATTTCTCCTACTCGCGACACGCTCAGAAACAGAAGCGAGCACATGAGTTGTTGCACAGAGATCTTTCTATTGTAAACAAAAACAAAGCCGCAGCGATGTTCTGTTTTAAACGTGCCAATGTTTGTGTAGTTTTTTCTCGCCCGTTTCTACATGCAATGTAACTTTATTCGGATACTAACCATATCTAATCTTGTCGCGAGCTGCATGCGCAACGCTAGCGCTGAACCTCCAGGAGGTCCTAAAAGGACACAGCATGCCGTGCCGGAACAACAGGTCTCGAACAGCAACAGCGGCGATTTCGCTGCGCCAGCGGGGCCTTCTTTCGCGCATCCGCCAGCAGTTGCTGACGGCAATCCGCTGCTCGCCATACAGCGAGAGGTGTGGGGCATGCTCAGCGAGCAGGAGAAGAATGAATGCCGCGCCCTTCCCGAAGACCGGAAGAAAAAAATGCTGGAAAAGAAGTACCGCGATCTCGTCATGGCAGGCAAGATGCCGTCCCCTGCACAATACAAAGCCGCGGCAGCCGCGTCCAAGCAGCCATCGGGCGGCACGCAGGCTGTCGGAAGGCGTGGGGAGCAATCTATTAGTGTAGCGGCCACGCCGGTCGTGGTCCTTGCAAATCAATCAGGGTCAGGGACGTTGAACAGATATAATATGCCTAGTAGCAGCATGAATACCGCCACCACCGCCACGGTACCGGTAGTTGGTGTACTACCAGAGCCAGCGTCGCTTGCCGCAGCGTCTGGAGGGACCCCGTTGGCTGTATCCTCAGCGTCATCCTTTGGGCAGCAGGTTGCGCAGCAAGAAAGTGCACTTCTGCGGCAGCAACAAATGCAGCACCGAGCACCATCCCAGCAGCCGGCTATTCATTCCCACGCACCACTCGGATTTGTTGGTACTGCGGCGTCATCTTCCTCTTCGTCCGTCCGGCCGGGCCGCCCAGCGCACCTTGGGGTGCACGCAGAGGAGCAGGCAGCGAAAGTGCGTCGGCTTTCCAGTGCCAGGGCTCCGGGCGACGCTAGTGCTCGAGCGGCTGCAGAAACACACGGCATCTTGCGACATCACGCTCCACAACCATTTGCCTTACAAGATCCGCGGAAAAACTCGAACCTGCATCCATCGCGTCTGCAGAATGCCGGTAATATGCGGCTACAACGAGGAGCGTTTTTGAATGGAATATCGCACAACTTGGGTGCTGCCGGAGGCCATTTACTAGTGTCTACTTCTGCCATCGGTTTGGCCGCTAGATCGCCTTACGAACCCTGGGTAGCTGAAGAGTTTTTAGTCAGACACGAAGAAAGAGTCAAACGGCAGAAGCATTTCGTTCAGGAGGAGCCTCGCCGGCCGATCTCGAAAAGCCAGCTACTTCTCGCCGACGCCGAGCGCGTTGGGGTGGCGGGATCGCACGCGGGCGAGGCTGTTGCATATGACACCTCTTGTCTCACCGACATGCGGCAGAAACAGCTGCGGGGCATCCTGCCTGGGGAATCCTTTGACGAAGATGCGGCGCTCGAGGTCCTCGTTTTTCTCGCGCAGTCTGTCGCAACTCTGCTCGAGGACATTCGGATTGCGGCCATGCACTCCTCCCGAAACTACCTCTCCGTACTTGTGCTTACTAGTGTTGCTTTTATTACCGCATAACAATAACTCAATATCAAGTTGACCATCGCTCATGATCATCATCTTCATTGAGCCCTCACTTGTCATTCAATTGACGTACTGTCATGTTGGGCAAGGGTGGTCTAGTTGTAGTTCCCACGCATCTCTTCAGAAGCTTTTTACTTGTTCTCAAGGTCTTTGTCTAGCAGAACAAGATCGACGTCGGCCACCTGAAACTTTTGAATTCCTTGCTTTCGGCGCCATGTTTTGTTTCGCGACTCGATCTCGAAATAAAAATTGCGGCTGGCATTGGGGCTTTGAATTTTTTAAGTGCTTTGTGGATACCGTCTGCAGGCGAGCACTCTTCCGCAAGGGTGTGCGATACCTTTGGTAGACAAGAGCCCTAGTGTTGGCCCTGTCTCGAGTCATCTTCAGAAGACCCAGAGGAGAATCGTTACGCGGACACGGTCGCTTGTCTTGGACTCTTTTGGAGGCTTACTTGGACGATTCCGGATCTTCAAAAATTGCTGTGAATCTCGTCGCTTCGCCCTGATCTCGTCGTTAGTTCAAAATCTTCGGCATGTTCTTATATTTCTCTCAGATTGTCGTGTTTGTGCTTGTGGCGATGTCTCGAATTATCTGCGACGACAACGACTGGCCAGCTGGAGGAAATGGACGGTCGTGCGCCGACCTTCTGAAGAATGATGCTCAGTAGATAGAACCTTTTGGTGAGGAAGAGTGTTTCAGGCTCTTTGTTCGGCTGGCTTGTTATGAGCACTTTTTTGGAAACTCATTTGCATTTCCAGTAGCAGGGCTCGCTGTTCGTCTTCTGCAATGAATTTCTGACCTTGTCTCTAGTAAGACTCAACAACCAGCGCGAGCTGCCAGCGCCCGCGGCCTAAGGTGGCAAACAGACGCTCTACATTTTTACCGAGCGAAAAAGAAGAACGGGCGGCGTTATGATTGGAGCCTGAAGAGGCGCCCGCTCTTGGCCGCAGAGCAGCAGGCATGCTAGCCCAACTAGCGTGCCTTCGGTTTCAGTGGGAGGAAGCAACGACCCAGCTCGCCTAGCCAATGTCAATGGCCACTGTAAGTGTAAGAGCAAGAAAGCAAACAATTGCATCTTTGCGAGGGAGACAGAGGTAGACGCTCTATTCCGAGCCGGCGACGCCGGTGCGTCTTTGTGAAGTACACTGCGCAGCATCACCAAGAAACAAAGACTAGGGCGAGAAGCAGAAGGACTACCCACGAGTCCACTACTTTTTTTTGCCGCCGCGGCCGCGTCGAGCGCTTTGCTTTCTTTTGCCTAGCGCGACGCAGTCTTATGCCACACTTACAGCTTTGAAAGAATCTGTATATCATGACTTCTGTTGTAGTTGCTGTGGCTGAGGCTCCGCATCGAAGATGAGGACTGGACTGTGCGTTCATATTCTCCCACTGGGCTACATACTTTGCTAAGTACATCACAAGCCAGACGTACTAGACGACCCCCACTCCACTACATAGTATGAATATATTTGTCCCGTGGTAGTGTTACTGGTACCGTGTACAGTACATGATCTCCGAGGAGCCAGTGTGATGTTTTTCAGTTTACCCGCGCTTCCATGCATGCACCCTAGGTAGCGGATTTTGACTTCGCGTGCCGGTACATCCATTGCGGAGAGCCGCCCACACGAGTGCCGAAACTGTTGGGATCCACCCCGCTTCTAGGCAGCACTGTTTCTGCTCCAGCGGTTATCCTGAGTCAAGAGTGAAACTCTCCAACACAAATCAATGTCAATCACTTTTGGGAGTCGATGCATGTTGTCAAAGTTGGGCCCAACTCAACAACAGCTTTACAATTTCCTAGCGTGGCCGCGTCACAAATTTACTTTTTAAGCCTGCTTTCAAAATTGCGATGGCCCGAACGCAACTGAAACACGCCCCCCCCATGGGGACCGTGTAAGCCGTTTTCCGCGTATCCCAGATTAGCAAGTAGCGAAGTGGAAGTTCACAGATTTGCATGACAGGTTTGGTACCGTGAAGATCGTAGTAGCCTCCACGCCTTGGTGTTGATCACGTTCTGCAAGTCTTGCGATTTGACAGATTTCACACCCATCCAGGATCGGAAGAGCGAGGGGGATCTTCGAGCCAAAAAACGAAAAGGTCCCCGAAGCACTTCCGTGAGTAAGACAAGGTCATAGATTTGCATGTCAAGTCTACTTGTGAGGTGAGTACGCTTTTGAACAGGATGGCGCTGCCACGCGGCCGCCCGATGAAGCACGAGAAGAGGCTGCTGACGCTTATGGTCTGCTCCGCTGCGACAACCTCATCTTTGAAGATGTTATGTGGAGCCCATCAAATGTATCTTTTGGGTGCAAACGCAATTGCAAAAGATAGTACCCGGTGAAGCATGGCAGATTCGGGGTTGTGTGTAGTTTTAATTTCATTGGTCATTTTTTACATCTATTCTAAACTAGCAACGCCAGCTTCGCCTGTAAGTAGGCATTAGTAGAAGCGCAAATGTCAGTTAGCAAGTTCTAGACAACAAAGCAAAAAGAAAGAAGCGCCGGCCCCAAAAGCGCAGGCGCGCGCAATCCGAACGTCGCGGCGCCGGCTCACCCAGCGAGGTCGTCCACGCTCCGGCGCGCCCAATCTGGTCGCCCCGGGCCCGGCGCGCCCAGATTGGTCCTTCCGGCCCCGGCGCGCCCAAGCTGGCAGTCCCGGCGCCGGCGCGCCCAAGCTGGTAGTCCCGGCGCCGGCGCTCCCAATCTGGTCGTCCTGGCTCCGGCGCGCCCAATCTGGTCGCCCCGGCTCTCGCGCGCCGAATCTAGTCGTCGCTCGGGCTGCGGCGTGCGTAGATTGGTCACCACGCGCGGCTACTGTGCGCCCAGCCTCATAGCCGTGCCTGCGGCGTACTTAGATTGGCCGCCGCGGCTACAGTTCGCCCAGCGTCCTCGTGGTCGCCCCGGCCCCGGCGTTCGCAGCCTGTTCGCCCAAACTCCGGCGATCCCGCTGCCGGCGATCTGTTGCCACGCTCCCATAGAAAAAGGGGGCCGCGCTGCCCCGCGTGCCCCCGGAGTGAGAGCAAGATACGGCCGCGGGCAGGCGGCCACTTCACTAGAATCAGAAAAAAAATAGAAGACGCGTCGCCACTCATTCTTTCACCGCCCGGGGCCCCTCTGCATTACGGCCCAGGGGCTCTGCACATCCGGCGTTGCCGGCTGCTTCCCTTCGTGTAACATTGGCGTGCGCAAAAGATCCCCCGCTCTGCCGTCTTCTTTTCGGATGAGGCCCCCGGGTTACGCGTAAAAGCCGGGCGACACCTTGCCGCGTTCTCCTTGTTCGAAGTCGCCGACAGCCGCCGGGTCGTCGTGGGGGCGTGCTCTTTCTGGTCAGGAGGACTGTAAAGATCGAGGCGTGCTTTCTAGTCAAGGCGTGGATATTGCTGACCAAGCGCGTGGAGGCGGCCTCCTTCGCGGGCGGGATGGTCAGGGACTATATTTTTTCTTTTGCTTTTACTTGCCCTGGCCTCCGTGTAACGAGCTTAACGCTAGGAACTCGCACCGCGTAGCTAACTCTTCCTGGTGTAACAAGACCGCCCCACCACGCAAGCTCATAGCTAGGGAGCGGGGCGGGGGAAGTTTGGGGGGGGGGCGGGCCCCCCTGCGTTCCGCCTAGCGGGTGGGAGGGTGCGAAGCGGGGGGCCCTGCGTTACCGCAGGGGCGGGTGGGGCCCTCTCCTTCACCAAGGGGAGGGCGGGGGGCCCCCTGCGTTCGTGGCCTGCGCCCGCAAGGACGTGGGGTGGTGGCCCCCTGCTTTCCTTTTAGCGATTGGGAGGATGCGAAGCGGGGGCGCGCTGCCTTCCCAAGCGGGCGACCGACCGAACGGCGCGGGGCCCCCCGGCGGCTGGAGGAGAAGGGCCGGCGGGAGGAATTTGGGGGGCGGGGGCCCCCTGTGTTCTTTGGCGCGGCGGAGAGGGCGCGAAGCTGGGGCCCCCTGCGCTACCACGGACGGGGATTGTTGGGGGCCCCCTGCCTCGCCATGGAAAGGGGAGTGGCGGGGGGGGGGCCGTGTGTTTGTCCGCGGCCTTTTGCGGCAGGGCTTGCTTGGGGATGGGGGCCGCCTTCGTTTCCCCTAGCTAGCGGGCGGAGGGGCGAGAAGCGGGGGCCCCCTGCCTTCTCTAGCGGGCGATGGACGGACCGACAGGGCTCGGGGCGCCATTTTGGCGGGGGGGATGGCAGTGGTGGGGGCCTGGTGTGGAAACAAAGGAAGCAAGGTCGGGGGGTGGAGGCCAGCGGCGGGCCGGCCAGATGTCGACCAGCTTGGCGGCCGGGTCCGAACGAAGGAAGGAAGGCGGGGCGGGCCGGCGGGGGGCCCGAGTTGGTTCGCTAGCCCCCCGCCTTCAGACGGCGTGGCGCATACAAAAGCCCCCGCCCCCCTCATGCCGCCGCGATTAAAAGCGTCGGCCGGCCTTTTTTTTTCGCAATGGGCTTCGTTGGCGCCCCCCTTCTTCGCCCCCCTTGCGGCCCCCCGGGCCGGATTGGCCCGGGCTCCGGTCCGAGGCCTGCCTGGCGCCGGCCGGTTAGTTTCTTTCGAGTGGACACTTCAACTTCGCTGGCCACCTAATGCGGCGGGCCCATTCCAGCGACAAAGGGAGCCCGGCGCGCCCGCCCTGCCGGGCGCCAAGAAAACTAACAGACCCCGAGGAAGGGGCCCCGGCCTTCTGGTATGTAGTGAGGTCACGAGCGTTCTAATCTAGCGATCTTTTTGACGTGTCTTATCCAAAACGACCGGCAGTTTTCAAGTGGCCGGAGGTGTTTTTGAGCATAAAAGATTTCCATTTATCAAGCGGCCGGGGCTTTGTTGTCAAAAAAGCCCGAGCCAATTCTATCGATTCACGCTTGATAAAACGACGCAGCGGAGCCGGCAAAAGGGGCGCCCTTCTGAGGCGCCCGCCCCATCTGTTTCCGTCGATTTGGGGCGCCCAAAAAGGGACGCCCAAAAAGCAGCACTCCGAAAAAAACAGCGAATCCGCATAGTATGGGCCTCATTTTGGCCCACATTCGGGCCTCGCAAAAGACGCGACCAAAATCCGCCATTTCAGAGGCGGACTGAAGGCCAGAAGATGCGGCATTTTGCCAAAAAAAAAAACAAAAAAACAAAGTCCGCCAAAAGAAAAAAGCCAATCCGCATGCTATGGGCCCGATTTGTGGCTCCAAAGGGTCCGTCCCTGGCGCGGGCCCTGGCGGGGCCATAGCATGCGGGGAAGGTTTTTCGATTCGAAACCAAATGGAGGCCAGCTCTGGAGAGAGATTTTTAGCGACCGCCGTGCCGTCATGCATAACATTACTCACGATGGCATGGTGGGCACGCAGAGAAGTTGCGTCTTTTTTGGCGTGAAGACAAAAAGACCGCCATGACCTCACTACCTCCGCGGGCGCGGCTATTATTGGTATTGGGCACACAATGGGCAGAGGCAAACTAGCCCGCGCAGCTTGGTAAGCTTTTTGCTTCTTTGCGTGAATGCAGCAAAAGGCCGCGAAAGGGCGGGCGCGCGCCCGGGCATGCCGCCCCTGCCGTTTTCTGCATTGCCCGCCTTGCCATCTCTGTGCGTTGTTTCCTCCCTCTTTGCCCGTGCTCTTAATTTCCGAAGCGGCCGGGCGGCCCCTTCCCCCGCCTTCATATTACCTCGCGCCCCCTTTGCATGCCCCAACCAAGCGCACGCCCAGCGCTCTGCGCTCCTGCTGGAATGCAAGGGCGGGCGGGGGCCAGCGATTTCAGTTCGGGTGGCAACTGGCCGCCCGGAGTGAAGCCTGCCGTGGCCGCGCGGTCCCGGGGGCCCTTCAATAGAGAGGCCCGCCGCCCTTTCTTGGTATTGCCTTAGTTATTTTTGTGGCCGCGCCCTTTTTTTTCCCGCAGCGCGGTTGTTAGCAGAGGCATTCTGGCGACCCTACCTCGGGGCGGGCGTATTGGGGGAGGGGGGCAGTTGGGGGCAGGAAATTATGGGGCAGGATAGTTGCAGGATGCGAAGTTGCAGGATGCGAAGCTGCAGCGTGCGACGTTGCAGGATGCGAAGTTGCAGGGTGCGAAGTTGCAGGATGCGAAGTTGCGGGATGCGAAGTTGCGGGGTGCGAAGTTGCAGGCTGCGAAGTGGCGGGGTGCGAAGTTGCAGGATGCGAAGCAGCAGGATGCGAAGTTGCAGGCTGCGAAGTTGCCGGCTGCGCAGTTGCAGGATGCGAAGTTGCAGGATGCGAAGTTGCAGGATGCGAAGTTGCAGGGTGCGAAGCTGCAGGCTGCGAAGTTGCAGGATGCGAATTTGCAGGCTGCGAAGTTGCAGGCTGCGAAGTTGCAGGCTGTGAAGCTGAAGGGTGCGAAGTTGCAGGATGCGAAGTTGCAGGATGCGAAGCTGCAGGATGCGAAGCGGCAGGATGCGAAGTTGCAGGCTGCGAAGTTGCAGGATTTTCGCAAGAGGCCGCGGCCCCGGAGTTGGTTGGGGTCACGGATTTGGTTGGGGTCGCGGAGTTGGTTGGGGTCGCGGGGTTGGTTGGGGTCGCGGAGTTGGTTGGGGTCGCGGAGTTGGTTGGTGTCGTGGAGTTGGTTGAGTGTTGCGAGTTGGTTGAGGTGTTTTGTTTTTTTTTTTGTGCTGTTAACATTTAGAGCATCCACATCTACATCCGAAGCAGCTTTATCTATGAGTGATGTGCGTCGGTTGGCTGCTAGCGGAAATAAGCAAAGGCATAGCGGTCCACCTGCTCGACACTGGAGACCTAGGCTTTTAAACCTTGCAGGGCTACTCGTCGGGTGGGTTTATTTTTGCACCGCGACCAATGTCGAAGCTTGGGCCGCGGGGGGAGTATGGTCTCAGAGCAGTCCCGACGTTTCTCGTTTCGTGCTGCCTCCCAAGCGGTGCTTCGTCCCAAAATCACATTGAAACAGATGGAGGAAAGGCGGCGCGCGGCTTTCGCCACGTGCTACCCTTCCTCGCGCCAACCCGGGACGAGGATACCTGCAGGGTGGGGCTGCTGATGTTCAGCCACGTCAACCTGCATCGGACAAGGTGGGGCCTGCTGCGCCAGCAGGCTCAGCGGTACCACGTAGGTAAGCGCCTCAGTATGTCTGAACCACCTAGAAGACCAGCCTAGTTTATCGGCTGTTCACAGGCAACCAGCGACCGTCCTAGCTAACACATGTTGAGGCGAGGCGCGGCCGGGTGTGTAGGTATGCCTTTGCAGGCTTAGGGAATGCCCAAGATCTCCCATGCCGCCCCCTATCGGTGTGATTCTTTGTATGCGACCATGGAAGGCCACGGCATACAGCGTGGCACTGGAATAAATACGCATGACCCGACGACTGCAGGTCCGCAGGGGTAGTAGATCAGAGCACTTCACTAAAAAAGCCAAAGCTCGCCAGGGGCGAGGGCAAAGAAAAAAGCTACCACCTAAAAAAACCACAGACGCCGCGGCGAAGCGGGTAGGTAGCTCCCTGTCCTCGGTGTAGATTTAGGCTTCATAGAACAGCACTGCAGCGCGGGAGAGTCTGCATGTCCTAAAGAGTTAAAGTGTAATCGGCATGGGTTTAGGGTTTTTACATATGTAGTGGCGTCGGTAGAAACTAATTTACAGATCGCGATCTTGTAGAAACTTGCATATAGCTCGGGGCTTAGGGAAGTAGCCGTACGCGCCGAGCCTATTTCAGCCTCTGTCTACAACCTCCGCCTCGTTTTCTTCGCTTTAATTCCAAAAAATACAGGACTGGCATCACAAAGCCACGCAGTTCCCCCGGCTACAGTGATCTACTCAGACGTCAAGTTTGATTTTGCATTGCTTGCGTCGCGAATTATAATTGGCCAAGCATGAGGATGAGGAGAAATGGAATTTGTAATCATGCTGGTTTATATATGATCCTTATGTTGCACTTGCAGTACTTAGAAGTACAAATGCGGTACCGATACTGGTGTTGCCCATGATAGATCATTGTCGCAGCTGAGCAGGCCATATCGCGAGCCGCGGCGACGAGAAGGATAAGCAGATGGACTTCGCAGCGTTTGCTGGACTACCACCAGACGAAGGCAGCTGTTCGTATTCTGATGCAAAACGTTCACAACTATTGCAGCAGCGACGAAACAGGCGAGGAAGCGCTGCGCTTACTGCTTCGAAACGCAGAGTCGGTACTTAATCCCATCCATCAATAGTACTAAGGCCGTTTTCCGTGCTGCTTTTCGACCAGAAAGACCAGCTCGAGATGATTCGTTTAAGTTTATCTTAGTGTTAGTGCGACGTGCTGTGTCTAGTACGCCTATTATGCAGGAATGCAGCACTGCTTCCAGTTCCAATATATAAGTCATATCAATTTCGCAGAAGGGGGCTCATCGATAATGCGCGCGCGCAGAACGCGCACCCGTAATATAGTAACGCGCGCCGGGCGGGGCTGCTGGCGGCTAGGGGTGGGGCGGGGCACAGGGTTCGCAGCCAGCGGCGGGGCTGATGGCGGCGTGGTTTCGGGGTGGGGCGCGATGGTGGCGGCTGGGCTGGGCTGTAGTACAGGCATGTGGATGCGGTTGGATCAATCATGCGGCTCAACACGAGCAGCGAGAGGAGGCAAATGCGACGAACAGAAAGGCTGTTGGCAGGTCGTTGCTCTACGGTTTACGACTCGGAGGAAGCTTGATAAGTAGCTGTGGACTCACAAAAAAACGCCACTTTCGGCGTGTCGGGATTAGACGAGACCACGAGGAAGGTCTTGCTCTTAACAACAAAGCCACTCATGGTCTATTTGTCGAAATTGGCCGAGATCCGGAGGAGCCTGCGAACTTTGTCACAAAAAAAGGCCAGTATTGACGACCACGACCCGGAGGAAGGGAGAAAGCAGTTCTCCTCTATACGAAAAAGGCCGCGCGCCGTTTCCTTCATTCGGCCACGACCCAGAGGCGGGCCAGGGCGTTGCTCTTTCCTTACGCAGGTGGCCGCGTTTCGTTTTCTTGGTTTGGCACTGAGGCATTCAGCGGCTTGCCTGTGGCCCAGAAGAGGGCCCGAGTGTTGTTTTCGCATCACAAAACCAGGCCCACCTCTTTTGTCTGAATTCCGCAGCAATATCCTGCGGCGCCGTTTTTTTTTCCTTTTTGTATTTTTATGGCTCAGAAAAAAGCACGAAAGCCAAAGTCTAGCCTTTTTCTTTTATCGCAGTGGCCACGTTTGAAAAAAAAAAAAACGCAAGGGAATGACCGAAGCAGGCGACTTGATTTGTTATGGGGGAGGGGGGCGCACTCTGTTGCTGCATCCGAAGCCGCGGAGCTTTAGAGTTTTACTTTTGTGAAGGCTCCCAACGTCTTGGCTGCGCTTTGGTTTTGCGCAAAAACTCGTGGCTATCACAGTGACGCAGGTGGGGAAGCGACGCGACAGGTTTCCTCTGCGAACAAGTCTCGGCGCATCTGCTTCGCGGTGCGTGCGTGGCTGTCTTTCTGTACGAAGGCGATTACACGACGGGGGGGGCGGTTGGGGGTGTCTGTTTGTTTTTTCTAGCACGGACCGCGTCCGCACTCTTTATCAATCTAGTAAGGTCAGCTCTCTGTCTCTGGCCGGAGGTCTCCCGTCTTCACCTATCATTAATGGTTAGGAAATATGAGCACAGCGCGAGCTCGCACAAAAATGACGCTTGCGCTCTAAGTTCACTGCTGGATGCCGTCACGGTTCGAATCGATAAAGGTCCTTCTTTCCCAGCATGGAGTGATGCATCTATGGTCGTTGGTGTTGCTAGGTTGACAACGCACGACCAAAACAGAAAAAACTAATTCCAGGTCTTTTACATGCCTGAGTTCGAGCACTTCGCTGACCTCTTTGTCCAGGACATCGTGCTTCCCTACCTGCTATTGACTGCAAATGTTTTGAGTCTGGCAATTGAGTTGTTATCTTTGTTTTATATCGTAGCGAGCAGTGCACATGTCACGGGTAAGCCTAAAATTTAACAGCATCAGCTTTGCCAGATATTATTTGTCTGTGGCCCTGTTGCCTAATACGCATGACATGGTCGGTTTTTGCATGATAAACAATTCTTTGGAGCGCTGCGGAAGCATGCATTCATAGATCATGTTTATGTCAGTGCGGGAGTATTTGTATTATCCAGACCAGGAGATATTTGCAGTGCATACCTGTGCCGGCGCCGCATGGTTTCGGTCGGAGTGCGGTGGCAGATGGCCGGCCTCTTAACCACACTGCTGGCCCGGTTTCCGCAGGTTCGTGACGAAGCTGTCGGCGGGCTATTGTCTTTCATCGACTGCGCAGCAGAAGATCGAAAGGCGTATTCTAGCGGGCACGCCGCGCCCGCGCCGAGCTTGCATTGGGACGAGCAGGATACTGAAGGACGAAAGGTTCGCAGACGGCTGGAGCATCGCCGTGTCAACGGAAAGGCAGCCTTGCTGTCGCTTAGTAGAAGCGAAAACCAGTTGCCCGTCGTTAGCAAAGATGTTGACTCAGAGCAAGACGAGGATCATGGCGCAGTTGACCATATAGGCACGGACGACGAAGAGCTTGACGATTCTGACTCAGATGGTCTATCAGCAGATGGCGATGAGGAAAATCTATCCCTCCGAGACGAAGCCGGGCAAGCCACGACAACTATCACGGCAATGAATATTGAAGTCGACAGCGGCGCTAACCCAATTGCCGATTTCTTGCCAGGTCCCATTTCCGGAAGCGCCACTGTCAAGACGCTCGAGGAGGAAGCGGAGGAGGCTATCCTCACATTCGGCAACATGAACATCATGACGGTGCAAGTATCCAGATGAAAATTGCCCCGGCCCCCAAAGACAGACAAGGCGAGTGATTTGCTTTGCAAAGAATAAGAAGTTTTCACATCTTGGAGAGTTCTTGCGCAATGGGACTCTGACGCATTTTGCTTCAGACCCCAAGCCAGTTGGTTGCGCAGCTCTATTAATGTGATAGATATCGCCTCTGGTGCGGTGCCGATGTTCACGAGCACGACTGCAGAACTACGCTGTTCTGGGTCTGGAGCGTGCGCTGCTTAGTGCTTGTACGTATTTGACATGAGTGAAGCCTTAGAGTGCGAATATTCCTCGCATCATAGAGAAGCTTTGCTGGCCCTGTGCCATCCGGGCTTCGGTCATGTGCTCCCGCGTTGCGTAGACCTTCAAACCCTGGACTGCAATTGCGCCCTCTGATAAGCAATACTACAGCCACATCGAGGAGTGCGCTCTTCGGGGGAGGGGTTCGGGTTTGGGCGCCCGAGGTACTGGCGGCGCGAAGTCTGTCTAGCTGCAATGCAATCAATATCCCGGTCCGTGGTGGGGCTAGTTTTCACATTGATAGATGAAAGGCCGAGATGATCCTGCGGGCGACCTCGACGACAGCCTAGACGAGGAACTGGGACAGGTGGAAGTCGACAAGGAGGATTTACTGTTTTTCGGTAGTAGCGACGAGCAGGTTCAGGGTGCTATGTGGGGCCTGATTCTCTGCGGAGTGGCGGTGGAGCGCCTCGCGGGCGTGCCGTGTTTAGCCGGAGAGGTCGAGTCCTGCAATCATTTACTTCGAACTGTGCACAGAAGATCGCACTCTCAATATGAATATGTTGCAAGGAAAGCTGCTGAATCGTCTGACTACGATACTCTTAGCCTCATGATCCTGTAGCAGAGCAACGAGGTGCTATCTTTCCGGTCACCTAGTCATCTTCAACTGATTGAAGCAGATGACCTCCTGAGGCAGCCTTATTCTGCAGGCACGTCACTTGCATTTATTTTTCCGCATAATAATGCAATTGGAATTGCTCCTTGCTTACCTTAATTATATCTGTTCGCGCTTCGCGTTCGCCGGTTGTGTTTTCCGGCGATTAATATAGAGATTTTGTGGGTGCCGCTGCGTCTTCTGGAAGGTAAGGTGGGTAGGCGGTCGCCCGTTTTTTGCATCGCATGCAAGTGGAGGAGCAAGTACTTTTTTCACATGAGTAATGTCGTTCGCGAGCGTTGCTGACCTTGAGTTGCGAAGCGAGAAGACCCGTGACAAGGTTTCGTTCCGGAAGATTGTTGTGTTGTCCTCTTGGCGTTAGTTTTTCTTTTTACTGATTAGAGCGATTATCCGAGTTGCATGACTTCTACGTTTGGTGAAAACTATCAAAGCACTCTCCGTGATTTTCTCTGAATGGTCACAGCAATTCGGTCTGAGAAATCGGAGCTGTTGTTCCCGGCGCGGCCCGCGAACAATGGAAAACTACCGGAGGCGGGGGATGGAGGTGACGTGTCACGTGTCGTGGCTGTCTATCGTTTTGCTGATGACGAAAACGAAGACTCATATTTCGCTATGGCAGCCGCGGAGGCTGAGCAACAGCCTCGTCGGGCAGATGGCAGCTTGCCGTGCGAAGACCTAGTGCGCGGGGTGGTGGAGGGATCCCATCTCCACGCAAAAACTGTCCACGGGCGCTCCGCGCCAAGTTGCATGACGAGGTACTCTTGCGCTGTGGAGCGTGAAGTCTACAAAAGATGGAAAAAGACCCCCGCGGCATTGCAGGCAGGCAGGTCGTGCAGAGACGACGAGCCTGTGGTGGATGATGAGAGGAGCAATACAGAAGTTGTAGTTTCTGGCGCAACAAGAGATACAAGGATATGTCGTACTCGGCCGAACGACGAGGGTTGTTCTCTTCAGGGTTCATGTCGAAGCAGCAACCCCAAGCTTCTGAACACCACTGAGTCCAGCAGTGAGGACGACGCCGCGACGTCCTCCTCCGGGCTTCGAAACCGGAAGCAGATAGTTGGCAGGTCATCGCCGTCTGGAGCTTCGTGTAGGGAGCTCGGCGTCGTGAGTGAGTCTGTGCAAGACCACAGGCTTGAGATTGAAGCCTCGTCATCACAAATGAAGGAGGCCGCTTCTCCTGGTAGACCGCAGAAGTGCGCTGCTTTCCCTGCATGTGCAAAACGTGCGGAGGAGCACGACTTGGGGCCTTGGAACTTCTTGCAGAACTACACAAGCCTCGAACAACGACTCGACGCCATTTGGCGTGCCGTTGGTCCGAGTGACGGCCCGGATATGCAGCGGCTAAAGCAGGTCTTGAAAGAAAATTGCACACAAATTCGGGTCGCAATTGTAGGACCTCAGAGTGATAATGACGCGATCGACGTTTCCCACGAGAAAGAGCAGACCAATGATGCTCATGGTGAGGACAGAAACGCTTTTGGGCCGAGCAATGCGGTGGTCCTGTACTCCTTCAAAGACGGCAGCACCTTTTTCGGAGCGCCCCCGTTTCCGGAGGGTTCTTCGTCCACGTATATTCATCCAGGTGCAAAGATACCGATAAACATAGATATTTTTCCAAATAGATCTTACTTCTAAATTTCTCAAAAACTTGACATTCATAACTTGCAATCGTCGCTTGCCGGGTGCAGACAGCAAAAAAAGATCCAAGTGGTGAGAAAGCCACTAGTGTCGTGAATTTGTTGACCTGTGAGCCGGCTTCTACTTGTACTCGTGAGGGTGTGGGTTTTTTTCGCGCCGTAAAGAACTTGCTGGTGTGCAGTATGGGCGCGAACGTTCTAACGCGGCAGTGTTCTACTTGCTGCGTCTTGTCATGTGTCATTTTTGGCCCGAAATTTCTAAGCTGCCAAAGAAAGCGTCCTAGTCCTTCGACATGAAAAAAGTCCAGCGCCTCAGTCTGTTTGGCTTTGCGTTTGGGGCCAAACAAGCCCACCTCATTGCTATGGGTTACCGCTCGAAAAACGACGCAAGTAGTAACCGCCTGACTCTGCCCAGTTGTGTCAGCGAAAATAAAGTGAGCGCAACAAAGAGCTTGGCCGTATGGCGGGACCGGAAAATTTCGGCTGTTTTGGCGATCGCGATAGCGGTCACCGCCAGGGCCAGTTTTAAGCCTCTCGGCAGGAGCTTTGCAAAAGTCACACTCTTGGAAAAGTAAAGCGTATAACTATGCGCGGAAAACGCAACGCTCGCGAGGTTTCGGAAGTTTTTGCGCAAGGTATAGACGGCATGCGACTCGTCACGCATGCCCGTGCCATACTGTAGACGCAGGGAGTAAAAAAAAAGCGACTATCTGTCTACTGTAGTGCCTGAGGCTGAGCGGAGGACCAGGGCACACCTAGTGCGGTAGCTTCCGAGTGGCGTGCAGGCATGCGTTGTTGCTATAAAATTCCGGCGCTATGCTACTCGCCACGCCGCTAGGTGGCCTGCAGTGCCCATGTTGGGGGCCAAGAGGTATTTTTTGGTAGTGGAGCACCTCCTGGGGCAGAGGGTACGCTTGCCCGGCAGTACCCGAGTCGGTTAAAACTACAACTAATCATCGTGCTACTGCTCGGCGCAGGGTATAGACGCAATGCTACTCCCCCATGCCATACCGTACAAACCCTTGCGACTCATCTCCATTCACAGATTGTGAAGAAGGTCAAGACTTTCGAAAGAAATAGTTGTGGAGTAGTAGTGCTTCACTTCGTCGTGACCATATTTATAAATATACATAGTATCAAAATCTATAATTTCTGTGTTGGAGGCTTTTATTGGGTTTTCATGATTAGGAGTATATCATTCTACTTGCAGATCCTTCACTAGCGAGCTTCTATCGAGTTCATAACGGCGTCGGGCTCGTCTTATCTCCAGAGAAGGATTTATGGAGACTATTAAGAAATCCAAAGGAGTTTCAGGGCGGCTCAGCCTTTTACGTATTTCCTGCCAGCCTAAGATACGAAGCGGGCCGTTGCCAGTCTTGTCACTCTTCGGGGAAGACGGGTCATAACAATCCCGATGGATCGTCTTCACCTGGACCTGTTCACCTTCTCGGCCGCATAGACAAGAATTGTCTGGTTTTGTGCAAAAACAGCACGGACGATGACCCCTGCCAAGCGCCGCGCAGGAGTGCAGTTGGATATGCGGACAGCGGAGGCACTATCGAGTGGACTTCGGACGAGGCGCCCATAGTGTGTATGGCAAGTCGAAAGTTCCAATACCACCAAACTGCTTCTGGGTGAGGACGAGGGACGCTCCGGAGTGACTTTTTGATATTCCCGAATCAGCATCAACATTTGCATTAGGACAACTCTCATCTCATGTACATGTTCATGCAGCTTCTGCGTCGGCACTCTTCCGGGGTAGTTAGTTTCAAGGAAGTTCTTGCAACACAGTTACAGACGCAAAAAGCCAGGTCGAGCAGCAACAGAAGCGCCATGGTGATATAAACTCGCACTAGAAGGCGCGTCCTATTGTTCGCGCGAGCTGAGCGTGAGCACGGTCACGGTGTGCTCTACTGCATGGAATTGATGGGCGTCCCGGTTGGCAATCTGCCAAGCTCGGTCGTAGCAGCGCGACGGTGAATCAACAACAAAGAAATAGGTACAGCATGTATCGCGGTGGGCGACTATGCTCGTGTACATACACCCGCTCCCGGCAAAGAAAACTAGCCTGTCTTTGACCGGTTTCGATAACCGATAAGCGCACGTATAATTCTGCAGCTGGAGTTTCTTGTGGTTTGGGATTCGACGTTGCATACACGTCGTTCGAGCGACGATCGAAAACTTCGTTGGAGTTCTACAGTCGAGCTGCAGTCTCGACTGCCTGCACTAGCGTACTAGATTGGCTGCGTGCGGAGGGAAGAGGGACTCTTGGTCTTTAGCATTCTAGAGATGCGTACTGTTTATATCAAAATGCCTTGGCTTGGTAAATGACAATCAAACTTTCTTGCTGGCATTATACATAGGGCAAAAATATACAAGATTGGATACCTTGGACAGATGAAAAACGTTCCGAGGAGGCTACTTCCTTTATCCCCCGGGGGAGAAGCCGGGTTACCAAATAATACCTCTTGTATTGTAGGATATTGGCGATAGTACACCTTATAGATACTGATGGTGCTGCAAACTTTTGTCGACTTCTTTTACCGCACTCAGGGCGTCGCTAACCCGAGGTGAAGCAATTGGATTCCGAAAAAAGAAAGAAAGAAAAAAAAAGAGGCCGGTACGCTCTGAGACGCAAAACCGGAAACGCGACGGGATTGCGGAGAACCCCCCGAGGGATCCGCCCGCTCCCCGGGGGATCCGCCCCTTCCCCAGGGGGGCCGCCGCTTCCCCGGGGATACGCCCACTCTTCGGGAGATCCGTCGGCTCTCCGCCCCTTCCCCGGGGGATCCGCCCATTTTTCGAGGGATCCGCCCGTTCTTCGGGGGATCCGTTCTTGCTTCGGGAAGTTCGCCCGTTCTCCGGGGGATCCGCTCGCTCTTTGGGGACTTCGCTGCTGCTTCGGGGGATCTACCCGCTGCCCGGGGGATCCGCCTTTGCTTCGAGAAATCCGCCCGCTCTTCACGGGATCCGCACTTGCTTTAGCGGGTCCGCCCGTTGCCCGGAGGAAAAAAGTGCGCAAGTGTGCAACAGTGCCTGGCGAAGCGATGGCTTTCTCTGATCAGATTTTGGGCCAGGGAGGGTGAGATAGCAGGGCGACAGAGTGCGCAAGCCTGCAGCCGGGCCAGGACAGCCTCGTCCGAGAGACTGTTCGCCAAAAATCGACCGCGCGCCTTCCTCGGGAGAGGGCTGTCGCAGACGGCCCAAGTTCGGCCACAGGATTCCGGAGGGGGTTGGGGAATCCTCGTCAGAACCCTCTGCCGAAATCGATGCCATACCAACCAGCGGGAAGGGACGCCGCAGACGGCTGAATAGTCAAGGGCCGCGGTGGAATCTCCTCCGGAATCCCCGCCAGAAATCCCTACCGAAGTCGGGGCCTTACCGCCGGGGCAAGGGCGTCGCAGGCGGCCCAACTTGGGCCCGAGGATTCCGGAGCGGATTTGGGAATCGATCCCATCAAAAGTCATCTCTACCGACCGAAATCGAGGCCATGCCGCCAGGGAGGGGGCGTCTCAACTCAGGCAGCTCAATCTGGGCCGGAGGATTCCGGAGAGGATTTGGCAAACTTCTCCAGAATCCCCGACCGAAACGGAGGCCGTACTGCCGGGGCAAGGGCCTCAAGGGCGGCTCCACTTGGGCCAGGAGAGGACTACGGCGGGGGTTCTGGAGTGTTCCCTAAAATCCCCCGTCGAAATCGAGGCCCTGCCGCCGGGGTATGGGCGTCGGTCGCAGGCGGCTCGTCTTGGGCCAGAGGCTTCCGGAAACGGTTTCGGAATCCTCTCCGGAATCGTCGTCAAAATGGAAGACCTTCCCCGAAACCGAGGCCATGCCGCCGGGCAGGGGGCTTCGGGCTCAGGCGGCCCAGTTTGGGCTTGAGGACTTCGAGCAGAGCTCCACAGGAATCCTTGTCAGAACCCCTCACCGAAATCGAGGCCACGCCGCCGGGGGAGGGCCGTCCGAGACGGCCCGGCCGATGGAGACGGCCGAAGCAGGGGCAGGGGATTCCAGCGGGGATTTTGAAAGCCTCGCAAGGACCCCTCTGAAAATCCTCGCCCAGAAGCAGGCCCATACCGGCGGGGGGGGGCGTGGCGTGCGAGGCGGCGGGCTGGCGCAAGTTGGGCCAGAGGACTTCCGAGGGGGTTTTGGAATCCTTGCAGGAATCCGCGCCCGAATGTGAGGCCATACCGCCGGGGGAGGGCCGGCTGACAGACTGAGACGGCCCACGTTGGGCCAGGGGACTCCGAAGGGCCTAGGGGTTGTGGAGGCAGGCCTCTCGGGCGCCCACCTGTCCTCGGGGTCCTTCAGCGAAGTCGCGGCCATAGCGCCGGGGCTGGCGGGGGCTTCTGGGACGGCTCGAGGCGGGCCAGAGTGCCCCGCCGCGGGCGGAAATGTGCGCAGGAAGGTTAGCCACGAGCACGACAGCAAGCGCGGTCGGTGGAAAACGCCACGGGGCTGCGCCATTTCAGTCGTTTTCGTGCTTCCGCGGGTCGGGTGAAGAAAGTGGCCCCAAACACGGCGGGGCTGTGGTGTCGTCGCGCATAGAGTGCACGCAACAAGTAGAAGGACGGGTCACGGCGGCAGGGCACTACAGTGGCCGCGCTGGTTTCCAGGTCTCCAGGGCCAGAAATTGTGTAGCCTTAGGGCCCAGAGCGTCCGTGGCCGTCGTTGTCATACAGTAAGTGGGGATGTCGTCGCGCTTCCGCTTGCAGTATATTCATTGCCAGCCTCGGGGAGAGCCCTGTTGGGCTCGCCTTGCCTTGGGGTTGTCGGTTGCAACCGGTAAGGCGGTGGCCGAGTAAGCCGCAAGGAGACAGGGGGAGAGGGTCCGAGTTCAGTGTGGGCGCCCGGCGTGCTCGCGCGCCGGTGTTCTCCTACTTGTCTCGCGCTAGGCGGATGCCCCATGCCCCGCCCGCGCTAGCCGGCTACCCCTTACCCCACCCGCACTACCTAGGTAGCTAGCCAGCCGGGCCGCCCTGCCGCTAGCCTGCCTCCCGGTTGCCGCAATCCTGCTGGCCACCGCTAGCCTGCTGGCTACCGCCAGCCTGCCGGCCACCACTAGGTAGCCTGCTGGCTACCGCGAGCCTACTGGCTACCGCGAGCCTGCCGGCTACCGCGAGCCCGCCCTGCCGCTAGCCTGCCTGCCAGCCGGCTGCCGCTGGCCTTTCATTCTTAAAAATGCCATTGAAGATCGTGGCCCGTAAGGATTTCCGCTCAAGAAAGTCGCCGCAACTCTTCGCCATGAGCCAGCCTGCTATCGGCCCGATTTGTGATGATTCAACATTGTTGCCGAAGCACTCATAAAAATGCAGCATACCGTCGGCGCAAAACGAATCCCCATGGCCCTATCAATTCCCCGCCCGCCCATTTTTTAAGAGCTTCTGTAAGGGAAAACCTCTTCCGCTGCCCATGTAGCAACGTCCCGGCTCCGCGGCCGATGCAGCAAGGGTTTAAGGGTTCGCTTAGGATTCCGAACTTGATTTTAAATAAGAGGCTCATAGCTAAAACGGGCGGCGTTTCTTCAGGAGTTCACGCTGCCGAGCGGTTGCGACACTGGTCGCCAACTACTTACAATCAGGGACATAGATAGTACGGCAAACAGTTGCTCGCTCGCCTGAAGAAGCGAGCACGCAATTGATTTTAAGAGGCTCTCTAAGGGGAAGCCTTAGCGGAAGTTTCTATAGGTGTTCCGTTTGTGAGAACAAGTAAAGGGAACTATCACGATTGATATTTGTTCAGGTGAAGGCTATGAGCTAAAGCGTCGCGTCAGTCGGGACCCTTCCCCTGTCGTTTGCCGACGTTAATCTTAGAGCGGTGATATTCATGTTGATGGGATTTTAATACGGATCTCATATATCATCGACCTATCTCCCGTATCAAAATTAAAAGTACTTACAAGTAAGATCGCATACGCATGCCGTTGGGTTTCAATTTTGTTTTCCCCAGGAAAAAGCAGGCGCATCATTGTCGGTACGTGTTTCGTGCTGTGCCTTTTTCGATCCTGCAGCTCCTGATGTACTATTTTTCTGTGCGAAATACAACCTGGTGGAGAGCTTTGCAATACTGACGTTGCTCCCCAGCAAGCGGCGGGTGACGACAAATGATTGCGCGAAACTTATTACAGTCTCGCTCTAGGACTAGGAGGTGTGACAAACAACGTCAGCGCACCGGTTGACCGCTTACATATTCGTTCCGGAGATCAAAAAATAAAGCAAAATACAAATAGTGATCGGAAAAGATTGAGAGACCACGGAGACCGCATTTCTCGTCCGTTTTTCTGCTGCGTGCAAGGTCGTTTAGTCCTTGGTCGAAGATGGTGGCTCTCGATGACGTTGTGGCGTTCACCGGCGTGCTTGGGAGCATCGGCATGTGCTCCTATTTTGCCTTCATGATGATACGAAAGCCAGAGGAAATGCTTGCCAATTTCGGTTATGTAGCGGCGGACAAAGAGCAGCTGTATCCGTTGGTGGTTTCGCTGATGCGCTACCTGGGGGCCGCGCATATAGCTTTCAGTAACTTTAACGTTAGTACTCGCCCCCTCGTGTACTTGAGTATTCATATGCAGAGAGCCCACGAACGTTCTAACCAGGATTGGAGTTTTCTACTTGTCATATTCATCGTCTAAAATCAGTCGAGTGCTCTCTCCGGTGTTGCTTCGTTATAATATAACAAATCTCCCTCAAACACTGTTTGATGTTGATCTCCAGGATAAGTGCTTGAAAAAACAAGAGTGACGCAGCCGTGTCGATGCTAGTGGTGGCCTTTTCAGGCGCCCGCCGCCTTTGATTTTGCTGGCAGGCAATTCGGGGACTCCAAAAATTTCCCAAAAGAAGAAGTGCCCGAAATGAGGACAGCGAACTCGTATGGTGTGGCAGGCGTCGACGACTTGGGGCATTCAGGGCGATCCCGATCGCGAAAGCGGCAGCATGGCCGTCGGCTCCAAAGCCGGGGGCAGCTTCGCGACCGAAAGTCACGCTCGCATGAAAATGAAAAGGAAAGCAAAACAAAACGCAAAGCCTAAGCGCCGTACTTCGTATCGCAGCACTTACGCTGATATCTTTTGGGTCGTCCGTCCGCCGCATCTACGGCGCCGTTCGCTTGGGGGGCCCAAGAAACTCGCCAAACTCGCAAAGTTGGGGCCGCTTGTTCATTGGCCGCCATGCTCATTCCGCGCGGCGTGGCGCCGGCCGCGGGGGTGCGGCTTGGGTGCGCCTAGAATGGAAAATAAAAACCGCGCGCGCCGCACCATTTTTTCACGCGCCCCCCCCTTAGCGTGGGTGTTCCGCCCGCTTTTCCGCAGCGCGTACTTTTGGAAGCTTCGCCGAAGCTGCAAAAGGCTTGATCCAAGGGAGCCGCTCCGTGCAAGAGTTGTGCGGCCGGTTTCTGGCTCGAGGCGAGAAAACGCCGCGGACCTCATTGCCTCCCCCCGCGGAGGCGGCAAACTAGTTCTGGCACTACTCAGCACGCTACCCAGCTGAGTCCGCTTGAGCCCATCGCTACTTGACAGCGATCGGACCGGGCCCGTCAATGTGGCAGGAAGCCTGACACCGATAGATGAGCCAAGTTGTCGAATGGGTACTTACTTTATATATATAAATATATACATACGAAGTAAGAAAGGTTGTAGAAGATCTAGATCTAGATCTAGTTCGCCCACTCGTGACCATGTTGCGGGATGGATATACATCTGCCATTGTCCCCTTTGAACAAATGTCATCTCTCCGCTATCAGGTTTGGTTGCCACCTATTTGTTGGTCTTATCGGTGTTCTACACGGGGCTGTGGCAGACGTCGTTGACCTTTGTGGTGGTGTATGTTGCTGGCCTGGCCTGCGTGGCGGGGTACCGCGCATTTTACGAGGACCTAAAAACCCCAAAGAACTCGGCTGTCTCTGTTGAAGCCAACAAGAAGAACTTCAAAATTACCGGCGCGGCCCTGGCGGTCCTGCTATTTGCCGAATTCTTGCTGTGGTTGTACTCTCCGGCGTACGGGCAAAACTACGTAAACGATGCAGTGTACCCCGCGCTAAAAAATATTATTTATGCAACACTATGAATTTTTATTTTGTATAGCTGTTGATCTTGCTATTTAGCATGAAAGACATTATATACATGCCATTTCGTACTGCATAAAGATAAACATAAATACCTGCGGTACAGTTACAGCTCGACACTGATTAGAGTAGAACAGATCCCGCACGACAGATCGATCGAGTTTTTGCATGTCGCCGTGACATTGTCGTTTACTTACACGAGAAAAGAAGAAACGAAATAGCAAGGTCGTGCTCTTGCCTCTCTGCTGGCAATAAGACTTCATAGAAAAAATCGATCCGGATTTTTTTCTTGCATACACTGCACGGGCTGCCCGACAATTTGACCTTCGTCAAAAACCGCGTCCAAAACTTCTTCCTGCAACACCGGCAGGTGGTGTTGTGAGAAACGCGGCACGGTTTTTCTCTTGTTCCATGAAGATGTTCCCTCCGCTGTGTGATGGGTGCAGCAAGTAAGTATCCAATGCTGGCTCCTTTGCCTTTATATATTATTGTCTTGATCGTTAACGTTATGTTTATGGGTTGTAGTACTGCTCTGGCGTTGATTTTTATCGTTTTTTTTCCTCAGTACTATGCGCTGGGATCCCCAGTGTGTCATACTACTTGCAAGCGCCAGCGCCATCTTGGGATCCTTCCTACTTCACTTCACGTCTAGCGTTGAACATGATTCGTTTCGCTGTCTTTTTCGGAATGGTCGTTCGAATTCGCTTTTATTTGTTCTTGCCGGCCCGACGGGATAACTTTGCACCTGCTTTGGCAGAGTGGTTGGACCATCAATGTCAATAACAGCGCGAAGTGGGAGGTGTCGAGCTCTTGTGTTCTCTCATCGTCTCTTCTGGTGCTGTGCAGATGCAGTATGGATGAAGAAAAGCAGTCAGGAGAGGAACGTCGCCTGGCGAAAGTGCTTGAAGTGGTGTATCTATGTGCATGTAGCTTCCGCATGCAAATTGAATGATTATGTATTGGTTCTTTGTCAAAACCAAAAGTATAGTGACTGGTGACGACGCTTGCAAAAGAAATGGAGCAGGAGCTAACCTATGAAATAGCAATTATATATAGTTACCTACATTACCTATACAGTGTGAACGTCGTCCCAGCAGACGGCTCGTGACGCGAAGCGGTAAGGCAATCCAATCGCGAACTTTTCACAAAGATTGCACACCAGCAGAAGTCTGTGTGCGACGGAGCGTCTCATGGATCGTCATAATGTGCGTTTGATCAGATGCACAACTAAAACAAGCGTAAAACTTTCATATATCTACTTGAAATTCGAAATCCGAATGAAAATGAATGAGCCAGAGATCTCTCAGTCTGAGGAGGTGTTCCTGTGTGGAAAATTAGAAAGCATTTTCCAGCTCAATTGAATTTGAAATTCAACAGGATCCCAAATGATCCATGACATCGGTAAAAATTTTTAGAGTTAGACACTGACTCGCAAAATACAATCCGAATATCTGCAGGATTTCTTTCATTTCACATGTTTTTTAAGAGAGAAGGCGCCTTAGTGTATTTACTTTTTGTTTTTTAATGTTCACAGACAGATCAGAAGCAGGACGACCATTACTGTAGAGAAAGGAAGAAGCGCTTTTTTTGTTGTCGTTGACTTTGCAATCGTTATTTTGGTTGCATAGCAGACTATGACTACTTGAGAATTGTTTGGTCAAATCAACCCTAAACCCTAAAACCCTTAGACTTAGAAGTTTCAGCATCATCATGTTGAGTCGGAGTAATTTGATTCAAGAGTTGGACCCTAACGAGCGGGGGAACGGCGGCGAAGTGGCGTTATTGGAACTTGATGGCGCAAAGGCAGCGTATATTCGTAAGGCGGCAGTCTTCTTTCGATCGACAGTTAAGGATGCTAGGGCTCATGTGAACAAGGAGAATCTTCTTGCGGCGGACAAGACAGCCATCAAGGCATCTAGTGCTGGGTTCAAGAAGGGATTTTTGTTGAAGTGAGAGCAGGTGGCATGCAGTTGCGCAAGCACTGCTCCTCACACCGGAGAAGGGAGCGGAAGGATTTGTAAAGCAATTTGAGAAATTGAAATCTGAATCTCAACCAAGTAAGTAAAAGAATAATAGACATTATTAGAAGTCCTGACGACGAGGACTACCTGTAGGAGTTGGAGTGTGTGCCACACGACTGTCGGGAGGTAGGTAGCAGCTTTTTTGGAAAATGCTTGCAAGCTGCGCATCCTCCCCTGCTGGAGCGACCTCTTGCCCTGGAGCGGGAGCCACTGCGACCGACACAGTACTATCGTTGCGGGAGGCACGTAAACAGCGAAAGCAAGCAAAGCAGGTGGCCAAGCAACAGCCTGGAGCGGGGAAGTGCAATTTTTTCCTTTCCCACAAAGCGCGCTTCTGTAAGTTTCCACAAATGGAGGGCTCGCAATTTTGTGTCTGTCACAACTTAACCACGGCCCCAGCGGCCCCCGCGCTCGTGGTAGTGGAGCGAGCTCCCATAATTCCAGGTGACTCCTGTTCGATTGTAACAACAAGAATTGACCCGAAATTGGAAACAGTGGCAGTGCCAAATGAAAACGGGCCCCGAGCAGACCAAAGGCAGGATGATGACGATGTTCTGTGCCAGTTGGTGCCTGAAGCCTATGCAGAAAAAAAGAGAGACAGCTCTCAAGCTCGACGCGCACGGACACGAGCATGGAACTTCTCGAAAAATGGCGCATCCCGCAATCGCATTCCGTGCCCACTAGATCCCACTCACAGCATCTACGAGGACCAGTTGGAGAAGCACGTGCAAAAATGTTCTAAAAACGCTCAGGAGAATTTCGTAAAGGCCCAGCCTTGCTATCGCCAGGGATGCAACCTTCTCGGAAAATTTGAGAATGCACGCGAATGGAGAGGTGAGTTTCGGATTGACGTGAAAGCGGTACGGAACCTCTACCCCGACCGCTTGGTTCAGGAGAAGAATTTTGCAAAGATTAAAGCCACCTCAACCTGCATGAAGATGGACGTGCTCAACGGGAACAATGGTCGTAGCCCGGCCACCTCTGAGAAGTTCTCGCAACCGGAGGACGCTGACGTGGGAGCCGTAGCACGCGCACGCGAAGATCTACCGCTAAGTTCATCCTCGGCGCACGAAGGCGGAGAAATCGCAAGTGCGCAGTTTTCGAGGAGAGATGCCGAGGACGATCACGCAGCGGGGGCGGAGTCGGCGGCTAAGCTTGCGGGGATGATCAAGATTCATGACATGGACCTCTCCTTCTGGCTTCCGCTTGTGCATGCAGCGTACCGGGCCGCCTGCAAAATGCTTGAGCTCTCGTGTGGCGAAGCGGATGCGCTCGCAAGGGGGTGTCATTTTCGTCGAGGCGGTTCCTTCACCAATGTAGGCACCGCACCGAAACCGAATCCCCGAAAGAGCTTTAGTGCAGCGCTGGTTGCGAACAACAATAATAAATCAGATGAGAAGGTGGACCACGAGCAAGATGTAGGTACAGCTGCCGGCTTTGAGCTTCATCGCCAACGTGAAGCTTTAGGTGAAGCGACCCGGTACACGAACAGTAAAGATAGGCAGGAAGGCGAACAAGAACAACTAACTGCGACTTCCTTTCCGCCTGCGAAAAAACGACGAAATGCAAATGGGGCAGCCTGGTCGGACGAAATAATGAACTCGATGCCACAACCGGCACCGGAAGGACGGGGGCCGGAGCTGCGCCTCGAAGTGGAGAAGCAGGTAGAGGTTCTGGATCGGGTGGCAGAGCGTATCGCCGTGCTAGAAAATGCGGATGGCAAGCACAATCAGCAAAGCCGGAGCCTCGTCGAAACTTTTCTCGCAGAGGGGTTGTTAGCCGGATGCGTCACATGCGAACAAGAAACCAACCAGGAGGTCAAAATTGGCATAGAAGACTCCTTCGGAACCCATTCACTGATCGGTCGTAGTAGCGACGAAGAGAAACAACTTTTGTCGCCACCGAAAGACGAAGTAGTCGTGGGCGCTTCCACTAATACTAGGGCTCCTCGCTGCCATGATGAAAGAGCGGGAAAACAGTTAAAATCTCGCGTCACGACAACAACCGGGGTAGGAGTGCCATTCTTCCTTGAGTATGGAAGCGGGAAAGCGGGTCTCTCGAGGTGGTTGGGGCTTGCATTCTCGGAGCTAGGCGGTGGAGCAGGCGCTGCGCAGTTTTTTGCGATTGAGCGTGAGGCTCGCCGAAACAAGGCGGAAAACAAGCTGTCGTTGCCCATCACGCGTCTGCGTCTGGACATTGCTGATTTCAATCTTCAACAGCTGGTCAGGAAGGATCACCCGCACACTATGAAGCCCAGACTGCTGAACAGCGCAGATGGTACACCAAAAAATCCTGGAAGTCATAAGCTTTTTATTGAAAACGGGCCAAATGCAAATATTAATATTGGAAAAGGGAAAGGCGAAGGCCCTGGCATCAATTTTGCAAAGATGCCCGAAAACCAGAGAACACTGCTGCAAAATGCCTGGCGCGTGTTTGACAATCGTCCTGCTTGTAGCAGTGTGGTGGTGCACGCTAAACACCTATGCGGCGGTGCAACAGACCTTGCTTTATCCAGCCTTGAATGTCTCAGCGAAGACGTTTGCGAAGAACATCCACCGACTGTTGACAACAGCGGAAGCAGGAGCATCACCGCTAAAGTGGGCATTGCCACGTGTTGCCACCATCGCTGTGACACAAAGACCTACGTAGCGCCCAAGTTCCTAGAGCTGCTTCTTCGCGAGGTAGCTTCGGGCTGTGTAAAGTTACGCGACTCCCAAATCGAGGAAGAGCAGACAACACCGTCAAGGAATGAGGATTCAGACTCGTCGAGCCATAATATCCATACTACAGCTTGCGCCTCGCTTCCGTTGATCGCTTCTACTACAGACGCAAGTGAAGGAACCCTGCTGTCACACAGGACGATCACGGTGCAGGAGTTCTTCGAGGCGTTACTTCCTCTGACTTCGTGGGCCACCTCGGATTTGAACTCGGCCCAGAAGCGGTTCGTCGGCGTGAAGGCGAAACGCATTTTGGACCTGGGGCGAGCCTGGTACTGCCACACCGTATTGGGAATGGAGCGCGCACGTCTCCTGAATTACGTCCCTGCAACGACTTCCCCGGAGAACGCAGTGCTACTCGCAATATAGAAGCAGTATATCGCGGCTACAAGATAATGGGCGACCCTCTTCTTGCTGACCTATAGCTATATTAGAATCCAGGTGGACAAGACAAACAATATTGGCTATCAACAAATCATGCAGACGAATTATAGCAAAGAATATTACGCACACGCAGGCAGTATGATACCGGTCAAGGGCCCCTAGAAGCATGGCGCCAGAATCAGATTAGCATTCTGAGCCCCGTTGTTCCCCCAAAGAGGTGAGTTTTCGACTGCAACAGGGGGCTGTTCTCAGTCATGAGATAGCTCGTATTTCGGCCATATTTCTTTCTCGTTCGTCTTCGTGGGCTTGTCTTTCGTGCTCGTTCGAGATGCCTGGCTCTCAATGCAATCCAGTGCAGACAATTAGCCCTGTTCAGGATTTCTATGCAGAACGAGGGCAGTGCTTCAAGCTCGCCCGACCATGCGTTTGTGTAAGGCCCTTGCGTGACCACTATATTGTCTTTTTTCGTGCTCTCGTCAAGGCAATCCCAATCGTCATGCTTAAGGGGTCTCTCGTTAATATGGTACTCGACGTCGATTCAAGCATATTCGTCATCGTGGTGCATTGATTACTCAATTTGATGATATCCGCTTATTAAGTTCATCTTCATGTTCGTCATTTTGTGTCTCTTCTTTTTTTTTGCGACTCGATAAGCAAAGATCTCAGTCCGTTTTGGAATGTGATTTGTACAAATGCTCCGTGATGTCCTCTACCGAAGGCTGAAACCTCCTCTGAGATTGAGTGTGTCTATACTAGCAAAGCCAGCTTCGCCTGGAAGTAGGCATTAGAAGAAACGCAAGTGTCAGCTAACAACATCATCTAGATAACAAACCAAAAAGAAAAAAGCGCCGGCTGCACAACAAGGCCGCGGCACACCCAATGTGGTCCATGCGGCTTCGGCGCGCCCAGATTGGTCGCTCCCTTTCCGGCGCGCCCAGTCTGGTCGTCCCGGCTCCGGCGCGCCCAGCAGTCTGATCGCCCCGGTTGCGGCGTTCCCGATCTGGTTGCCCCGGCTTCGGCGCGCCCAATCTGACCAACCCGGCCCCGAACGGCCGGGACGATGTTTGGTTGCTTGGTCCGACGGCCGCCGGACGACTTTCGGTTGCCCGACGGCCGTCGGACGACTTTTGGGTGTCCGACGGCTGGCGGACGACTTTGGGCTGTCCGACGGCCGTCGGATGACTTTCGGTTGTCCGACCGCCGTCGGACGACTTTTGGGTATCCGACGGCAGTCGGGCAACTTCTGAGTCGTCGGACGACTTTTGGCCGCCCGACGGCTTTCGGATGACTTTGGGCCGTCGGACAACTGTTGCGCCGTCGGACAACTTTTGGCTGTCCGAGGGCCGTCGGACGAATTTTGGGACGACTTGAAGTCGAAAGCGAAACTCAAACTCCAAGTTGATTCTGAAACTCGAAGTCGAAACTGAAACTCAAACTCAAACTCAATGTTGAAACTCAAGCTCAATGTTAAAACTCCAACTCAATGTTGAAACTCAAACTCAAACTCAATGCTGAGACTCAAACTCAATGTCGAAACTCAAACTCAAACTGACACTTGCATTCTTTTATGCCAAGGTAGTTAATATCTATACCAGGATAAGATTAAGCTGAAATAGTTTTAGTTCAAAATCAAATCTAGATCTGCATTTATTTGATTTTTTTTTTTCGTATTTTCCAGGTCCTTCCAAAATGATACACTCCCACTCCACATTCTTTATAGAAGAGAAGCTTCTCATTTCGCAAGGTTGTACAAGCAGAAACTTCGATCACTATGGTTAGGGTTGTCGAGGAGATTCTCATTCGAGCCGAGGATGATGTTCGTTTTTCATCCCCCATGGAAGGTAGACCGATCATTGGTGGCGCCTGTGCGCAACATGATAAACGTTCGACTGCAGTGAAGATTCAAGATGGTTATGTCCTTTCGAACAGCGTGGCAAAGCACCTACTCGCGCAAGCCTTCCCCGATTGTCAGGAGAAACAGCTACAGGGGCACGTTGAGGATGCCTCGGTGGTGCGGAAAATGGGTGCTGCCGCTGGTTACGGCGAAATTCCCTTCGCCTCCGCCGCAAAGCTACTCCGCCGGCTCGAGTTGACAAAAGAAGATACGTTTTTCGATTTGGGCAGTGGGGTAGGAAAATTCTGTCTTCAGGCATTCCTGGCACAGAAGGTCGGATCTATTGTCGGCGTCGAGATGGGGCCAACGCGACATGGCGCTGCAATCGCCGGACGCCAGGCACTTGCAGAGTTGCTCTCTTCACTCGATGCGCAGCTGGATGCCGGTTTTTGTGCTGGTGGGGTACAGGTGCTCGGTGGACGACCTTCAACCAATTCCAATTTTTTGCAGCAAAAAGGTCTCGGAGCAGACCATTGTCGTCGGTCCGCTGCCATGCAGTCCCAAAAACTTTGACTTCGACGTTGCCCTGATAGACGGCAGATGGACTGTCGTAATGCCACACGCGGATCCCCAAGCTCCGTGTCGTAAAATCGCGACAAGACCAGAGGCAGGGTCGGCAAAATCATCGACTTGTTTCGCAATGGACAGCAATCACGCAGCTGAATGCGCGACAAAACCAAAAGACGTCGAGGCGGAACAGCGTACGTCCCTTTGGCAGCGGCAGAACTCATACGTGTTTCGCCGAATGAGTCGCAGGCTGCTGAGTGGCGGCGTCGACTTTCGATGTGTCGACATGCATTGTGCAAACTTGCGTGCGGCCACTGTTATCTACTGTGCCTCGGTTCTGTTTTCAGACCAGTTCCTACTCAGTCTGCTTGCGAAGCTATCGCGCGAAGCCACAAGCTTGCGGTGGTTGCTCACGCTGAGTCGTCTGCCGGAGGGACAATCGTGTGAGAGAAATACCAGCAGTACGGATGAAAGGGACGGCACGGAGAATGGCATGGTGCTGCTGTCAGCTGCGCCGCGTGTCGCGGCTCAGGCAACTGCGGGACGTCCCCAAAGTAGTAGGGCCTTCGGGCATCAATCGGCCGGTTACGACTGGACGATCCCCATCTCGAATGCGATTAATACGAGCTCCTCGGAGACTAGTTCTTATCGATCCATAGACGATTCAAAATCGCAAACCGATTTGTATTCAATTTTCCTCGGAGTCTAGCTGTTTAAGCTTCTTCGGAAGCTCGATGATAAGATGCGCCGCGTCTAGTTAGCTCGAGTCCTCGGATTCTATACTGTAACGGGCCTTCGGGCATCAGTCGGCCGGTTACGACTGGACGATCCCCATCTCGAATGCGATTAATACGAGCTCCTCGGAGACTAGTTCTTATCGATCCATAGACGATTCAAAATCGCAAACCGATTTGTATTCAATTCTCCTCGGAGTCTAGCTGTTTAAGCTTCTTCGGCAGCTCGATGATAAGATGCGCCGCGTCTAGTTAGCTCGAGTCCTCGGATTCTATACTGTAACGGGCCTTCGGGCATCAATCGGCCGGTTACGACTGGACGATCCCCATCTCGAAGGGTTCCGCAGCCACTCTGCAGCGTGCGCGAAGCATTGCCGCGGCGAGTAAATACGAAGTGCGGAAAAGCGAATCCATACAAAAAATAGACTGTGGAGGCCAGTCGCGCAGCAGTTGCAACAACGCGGCGCCTGCTCAACAGTCTGAAGCCGCAAGCAGAACAACAACAACAAGCGGAGGCAACGGCTCGGCGATGCGTAAAGAAAGTGGCTTGATCGAGGACGGCGCAACAACTCCTAGTACCCCCGGCATTACGTCTAGGGAAAGCGAAGGCGCGCACGATTTTTTAGCCGGGATGCGTGCGAGACTTAACAGAGCTGTGTATTCCAAGAATAAAGGCGCTTCTTGTACTACCGCCCTACCCAGCAAACGCAGACTATACAAGAGCTCAGGTACAGCATCGGAGATGCCAAAAGCCAAGGACTTCCGGGTCCTGCCGTTTGATCCACCAGCTGCGCGAGGGACCAATGACCAATCCCGGAGTACGATGGTGCTAACCCTTGTGGAAATTTGGAACCTTCCGCAGTCATGGACCGAATCCGGAACTGTTTTCCTTTACCGATGCCACCGAGTAGAGTCCTGAAATCAATGCTACCGAAGGAAGTTTTATTGGGCAAGGAGGAAAGCGAACGCTTTTTTTTGCTCGTATCTATGCGTGACTAAGTTTACTACTTGCCAGACCGTACTCCGACCACACTTTTTCCGTCGTGCACCGTCGGTTCTGCTCCGCGCTATGACTTCACCGATAGAATAGAGCAACGTGTTCCATATCCATTGATTCAAAAAGAAAAAGGAAATCGCTCCTTGGCAAATTCGGTGTGCGTTTGCCTAAAGCTTCTCTTGCCTTTCGGTCGTACAAGTGCTGTACGAGATGATTTCTGTATAACAATATAAATTGCGGCTCGGTGTCGATCCTCCTTCACGTTCTTGTTCTTAAAATACAGACGCACAGGGAGAGTCGACATGTTGTTAGATCGGTCGCTTAGTGACAGTACATATACAGCCTGCTTCTCAGTCGTTACATGAACAGCTGTTGCATTTGATTTCTTCGTCTTTTCCTTGCAGCGTGATGCAACGAAAAAAGGAAACGAAAAACCAAAAGCACAATAAAGATTAAAGACACGCACAGGGCTTCGAGTAGTTCGGCCTTGTTGCATTCCGAATTCTGCCTGGCGAGCCGTCGCAGACCTACGCAGCGTGCGAAGGCGCGGCCTGATCATTCCGATGGTGGCAGGGCCCCTCCTGGATGACTGACAAAACAGCAAGAAGAACGCAGCAGATGTCCATGTAGCGTTTTGGCCATAGATAGGCAAGAAATACGTACATTATAAACCAAAGACAAGTTACAAAAATAGAACGCAAAGAAGTCGGTTTGCGCAAACCACACGAAAATATCGGTACGAGCTTGTGCCTTCACTCGGTGTTGTGCTTGAACTTGAGAACTTCTTTTTTTCGGTTTCGTATTTGAGAAAAAATGTAGTACAAGCCGCCGCTCGATGTGCCCCTGATCTCTATGTGAAAAAGCGTAAGCTTTGTTGTCCATATCTTCTGTATCTACTGAGCAGTTTCCACTCCCAGTGATTTACTTAATTATTTGCTCTTCACATCCATATACGTCTTTTTCTTTACCACTTTCATCTCCTTTACCACTTTCATCTTTACTTCGTTTCGAGGCATTCACAAAAAAACTCTAGTGTGTTTATTAATCACGAGCAGTGCGAGCCGCGCCAGTTTTGCTTGTAGAGAAGTACGTTTGAACCCATTTCCATTTCGCTATAATTTCGGAAACAATGAAGACAAACGAAAGGGCTAATGCGAGCGCTCCGAAGTACTAGTTGCTATAAAATACAAACACAACGTTGCGCCGACCCGTGATGGCGCGCGTCGCTGAAGGAGAGGATGAGGGGCACTTTATGACCCCAACCAAAGCAACCAACAAGAAGCTGAACTCCCTCAGGCTTGAAGGCGAGGCCGTGGTTCCCTTGGTGGAGGCCGGCGCCGGCGGCGATGACGATGACACCCCCATCAGCCCGGAGTCCGTCGCATTGCTGGAGAGGCGGAAGAACCGCCCGCCGGGGTGCACGCGTCCCGAGCTCCGAAAGCCGAAGCCCGGGCTGGCCACCCGGGACGGGTGGGTTCGATACATGGACCGGTACCTTGCGGGCACGCCCGCCAGTTGCGGGAAGACGGGATTCACGTTCCCCACCCTCGGGAAAGCAAAGCAAGCGGCAGCGAACTATCCTAGGTAAAAACGTCCCCACCGCCACCCTTTGCAGCGCTAACACCATGGGAAATCTGCTAGACCACAGATGGATAAGCCTTGGCTGTTGCGCATGACAAGCCTGTGCAGCCCGGAGTGTAGTCTTGTTTGGGTAGTGCTGTCGCATCACACATTGATCTTCAGACTCTGAGCTCTAGGCCATAATGCCAAACCATATGTCTGTGAATTTCAAAATACGAACACCATTACATTAGAAAATGCACTCCATGGGGCTGCGCATGGGAGACATCCTGGGCGTGCAGATTTGCACGAAAAATGTCTTGATGCAGCTGAGGTGTATTGCCTTTGCCCTTAGAAAGAAAAGCCTCATTCGTACCCTCCCACCTCCAGACGGAAGGTCTAAACCGCAGCGCCGTCTTGCGCTTGTTGCTTTTGGCCTTTGATTGTGTATGCAGCTGCATAAAAGTGGGGGAGTTGCCTCAGATACCAGTATTCTGCTTGGTGCTGTTGATTACCTGGATTTCTCCCTGCGTCGTGTTCTTGTATGTTTTTTGGACGAGTTATGTGTTTTTGCAACCACGCACCTGCACCTCCTAGCCCGAGGGGGTGCGGGTGCCCGAAGTGAAAAATGTCGGATGTTGGATCAGCTGGCGTGATATGTTGGCTCAGAAGATGAAGGGGGCTTGAAAACAAGTATGTCTCGCAACCCTCCTAGCTTACTATACTTAGTTTCATTCAGCCGATCTGTTTTGCATACGAAAGTCGGCAACTCGCGTTTAGGCCTTGACCTTCTAGGGTGTGTTTGTCGTAACTCATGATTTTACTAGAGACCACGCAGCGCATGATCTACTAGCCCGCTGGCGTGCGGGACCCCGGAAAAAAAGCTGACTGCGAGAACAGTAGGCTAGTGGCCACCGGGTGATGATGCTGGCGATCATAGCGCCTCAGCGTCCGCTTGACTCACCTCCCCTGCGCGTCAAACTATCTGCGGCCATGGTGCACATTGGGCGGCAAAGTGTGTTGCATTTCCTTTAGCAGGACAAAAAATTTGGGGTGGGGATGTATTTACTGAGGATGCGAATCATCCGGACTGCTACGGCATCACGCAGGTGTCAGAGCGCGAGTTCGAGCTCCGGGCCAGCGCGTATGAGAGTGCACTGCTCTCCCTCCCCCTCATTTGTATGGCATGAACAACATTCATTGCAACCACCAACACACGTGGAGCCTGTGCTTGACAAGTTCATGTGCCGAATGTACTTAGATATATTGTTTCGGCTTCCGAAATTTGGTGTAATGCAACAAATGCCAGCTGCTTTGCATAAGATAAGGATTAATTATGATTAAGATTAAGACGAAGACAGCAAGACCAGCAACTGCGTTTGGGATTTTGCATTACAAACAAGGTCAGGGCACGGGGGCCAACGACCTTCCCGCCCTTTGCAGGACGGGGCGCACGTAGATACGTGGACAGCACGCCAGAAATTTCAAAACTTTGCGCTATACTGAAAGCAAGAGGCCGGGCACAGAGTCCCCGCGCTGACCTATGGCTTTTGCGCCTGGGCCGTACGGCTCCCGGGAGTCGCGCGCGTCCATCCAGCTGGCCCCTAGGTCATGACGCGGGGACACAGTCCCCGCGCTGACCTAGGGCTTTTGCCCCGGGGCCGCGTTCGGGAAGCGCTTCCTTGCAGCTGGCCCCTAGGTCGTGGCGCGGGGACAGAGTCCCCGCCCGGACCTAGGGCTTTTGCCCCGGCCGGGGCCGCGCGCTGCCCGGGAAGCGCTCAAAGCTAGGTAGCCCCTAGGTCATGGCGCGGGGACAGAGTCCCCGCGCTGACCTAGGGCCTTTGCCCCTGGGCCGTGCGGTGTCCGGGCAGGGCCCGCGACAGGCTACGTAGCCTCTTCGTCATGTGGCGACGCTCGTCGGGACTGGGCCCCCCCGCTGACCTAGCGCTTTTGCGCCCGGGCCGTGGGGTGGTCCCTCCGGGATGCAGACGCCCAAAGCTCACCCCCCGGTCATGGCTCGGGCACCCACAGACAGAGCCCTCGCGTTGGCCTTGGGCACTTGCCCGGCCGGCCGCGGGCCTTGCCTGCGGTGCCCGGGAAGCGCTCCCACCAAATCAAATGCTTGGACATGCATGGCGCCACCGGTGGGGCCCATGCCCAGACGGGGGCGGGACCGCCTACAGGGCGGGCTCGGGGCCTCCGCCTCCTGGAATGCCTGCGCGCCCGTCGCTCTCTGTGCCCGCGTGTTTGCGCCCAGCGGGCCCACTGTTGTGCTTGGTCTGGAATAAATAAAAGCCGACGCGCCCGGCGTGCCTGCTTGGTCTGGGTGGTGGCGAGTATGAATAGAATAAAAGCAGCCCCCGGCGGCCCTGCTTCGCTTCCGTGTTAGTTATATGCTACCTTTGCAGAAAAATGCAGGGCCCATAGATACGCGCCCACCTTTCTCAGCCGGGCGCGCGCTTGTTTTGTTGTCGCAGAAAAGGCACCCGCGTGGGGCCCGGTAGGTCGGCGCGCCCGGAATGCCTATGCACGGGGCACAGACACCAGCAGCAAACACACCCAAAGGCACGGCGGCGGGTGGCTTCGCGGGGTCCACCCCCTCGAGTGGGCCTGCTGCTCTGTGTTGACACTCATTGGCGGCCGAAAACGCCCGGGGTCCGTCGGTTCGGGGAAGTGTCCGGCCTTTTCCCCGCGGTGTGTTCGGAAGTGTGCCCCGGGGTGTGCCTGGGGTGTTTCGGGGGTGTGGGCCGGGGGTCTGCCTGGGGTATGTCGGGGGTGTGTCGGGGGTGTGTCGGGGGTGTGTCTGGGGTGTGTCCGGGGTGTGTTCGGGGTGTGGGCTGCAAATTGCAAATCACGACGCTAGGCAGCCACTTTGCATACCCCAGAACACACCCCAAAGCTTCAGCAATTCTTGTCGGGGGGGGGTGTGTCGGGGGTGTGTCTGGGGTATGTTTTGGGGTGTGGCCTGCAAATTACGAATCCCGATGCTATACAGCCACTTTGCATACCCCAGAACATACCCCCAAGCTTCAAAAGTTCTGGTTTGCTGCAGTCTAAATAGTAATGTTGAGGGTTAGTAAGAGTTGTGCACTCTCATAGCCCGGACCTGCTCTACTCGGACACCGAGGAAATATCGTGGGTGTGGCTGACCAGCTAACAGAATGAAAAATCCCCCCTCCCCATATTCAGAGGGAAATTTGTGATGCACGGTCTGTGTACCTGTACACAAATCAGCTTTTTGCTGCATTGTAATACTGCAGGCAGATCGATCCTAAGACTGTGTAAGCAGGAGTATTTTGTATGGGCCCTTAGCATGGTAGAGACCCGTTCTGCGGGCTGAATTGCATTACAGCATAATGCGGCGGACTCTCTTGATTTGCTTTCCTGCAAGGCAGACGCGATTTGTGGCCACGGATCAGCATCGACGACGCTGCGCGTGGAAAGCGGAAGCTCGGCGCGTCGGATGAGGGACCCCCGATGCCGGGCCTCGGCATTTGCCTTCTTACAAGACAGAAATAATTTGTGCCCACAAGAAATCTGGCTCGGCGTGTGCGTGTCGGATGAGGGATCCCCTATGGGTCCCTACCCTCGACCCCCTGCACAGCAATGTGAGTCTTAGTAATTTACTTGCTGCTCCCTACTGCTATGCATGTTTTTGTTTTACTTTTGTATGATTTAGATTTGGCGCCAAGCTGAAAATTTGCGTGACTTCGTGAAAACAGAAAAATTGCGGCACCCGTCGTATTTCGTGAAAAAAAAGTATAGAAAAAAAAAGGATCTACGCCTCTCGTCACGTGAAAGATATGTTACAACCAAGAATGCGCTTCGTCTTCGTCGCGTCAACATGTTAGATGGTAAGTAGATTCGTGCACTTCTACGCTGCCGCCCAAAGCCGCTCCCTCCTTCCCCCTCGTGCATTTGGCTCTACCCTTTTACCTTCTGTCTTCTAGCGCTAGGTTGCGAACCTCGCATGTCTTGCAGGGGCATATGTCCGTGGGGGTAGTCCTCGGTGTGGGTAGTTCTCGGTGTGAGTAGTTCTCGGTGTGGGTAGTTCTCGGTGTGGGTAGTTCTCGGTGTGGGTAGTCCTGAGAGGGTTACTCGGTGTGGGTAGATAAAAACTGTGATGCTTTATTTGGGTCTAGGGATGTACTAGTTTAAGTTTTCGACTCAGCGGCCGACACAAGTATTCACTTTTTCATTAGGCGGGGTACGCATGAACATGATGCGGTTACTTATCCGTTTTCGACCGGGCCGCATCCCCGGGACACGTGCAGCACGACCCCGCTAGCGCGTCCACTATGCATGGGGCTGCGTCCTCCCCACCTGACACAAGAACTCCGGCCGTTACACGGCGCCGCGTTTCGTTGTCGCGAAGTTGCCCCTCCCTAACCACGTGGACACATAGTTTCATACGACGACGGTTCGCGGACTTCGACCTGCTGCTGGCGACGGTATTCTTATTCTTTGCTCTTTTCGTTTACCTGAAGCTGAACCTGTAGGAGCCGCATCCCCTCCTAGTTAGTTTCTCAACCCGATCTAGCAGTAGACTATGTGTGTGCCCGGTATTGAGGTCAGATGTGGTTTTTCATGCGACACCAATGCCCCCTCTTTGACTTTGACCTGGCGGCACGGAGGACTCGTTGCATTTTTTGGGACCACGCAAATTCTAGCCTGCGAGGAGGGGGGAGCGAGCAAAAAAAACTGGCCTACGAATATCAGGAGGAAAACTGGCACGACTCAGCATGGCAAATTTTCAGAACGGGGAGGGGGGACTTTTCCTGACGATACCAGCCCGGCTTTCTCGGAAACGGACGGCGCGGAATTCCGTGCAAGCTGGGACGACCCGGAATTGGGTCCCGCCTATGCCATATGCACTGAAAATATTTATATTTATACCTGGGTCTGGAACTGGATCTGGAACAAAAGTGGAACCTGTATTGCTCCTCCACTTCTTTGCGTTCATCCTGTAAAGTCTAGATTGCATCACCGACAGGCAGAAGCGGGACCTCTTGCTCTTTTGTCATGCAAAAATATTTCATTATCATTTCATTTGTAATCAATGCGCTTGCGCATCCGCCCTAGACATGGCAAAATGAGGAAGAGGAAGCGTGGCTTTAGATTTTGGCCCCGCTCGATCGCGCTCAAAAGAGTGCTCAAGCATGATCACCAATCAGCATCACAAGTTTCCACACTCAAATATATCTTTCTGCGTTTGATACGCGACGCAATCCCGGCGAGAACTTCCCCGCCTGCTTGAAGCCGCACCAGGGCCCGAGTACTTTATCGAGGCGGACGCGAAACGTGAGACGGCGCTTGCGGACGAGCGCCAGCGGGTGGCCAACTTTGGCTCGGCGTTGCAAGAGGATCTGCTCGCTTACCGAGGTACAGGAACTACATTCTTGGCTCTGATAGAACGTGTTGCACTACGTACGAGATGAAGGAAAACTATATTGTATAAAGATTGCTTTTGCTTTAAAATGGTTATGGTAGTAAAGGATAGTCTTATGCTAGAGATGGTGAGCCGGAGCGTGAGTGTGGCGCTGTGTCTATCATTGAGTAAAGGGCGCTGTGCCACTTTCAGTACACTTCGGCGTAGACCGTCTTCGATGTCAGCTGTACCAATACACAGGAGGCTGATCGTCCTTGCGTTTTCATTAAAAATTCATCACACAACAGACCTGCCCGCTTCCTCAGCGGTATACGTCGAATCCGAGTTGCGGCGAGTGCAGGGGATTTACAACCTGCAGAGTGGGGAAAAAAACGGGTGTCCTGTATACACGAAGCCGGATAGCACGGAGGCGTTGTTTTTCGACGGTTTTCAGTGGGTGATCAAGGCCGAGCTGGAGGACGTGAAAGCTCCTCTCATTTTTGGGCCAGAAGTGGAGCTGCTGAAGGAGACGGTGCGGCTATCAGGTTGCCAGCGCCCTCATATCCCGGATGATTGAAGTCTCATCAAGTCTTGGCGCTGCAAAGTTTGCAAGTGGGCAAGCTTTCTTGTTTGTTTCCATGCAAGGATCATAGTCAACTGCTTGCTGGTGCCGACTCGTAGTTGTGTGGGCTCGCAGCGCAGGTCACTTCTAACAACTTTCGCCCTTGCTGGGCCTTTTTGCAACAGAAAAGTTGGCTAAATTTTTCTGCTTCGAGCGCGCTATTTTGCGTTGCTGGCATAAGCACATGCATATGTAAGCTGGAGAGTGTTTCGCAATACATATGATTATCAATATGTTGCTCTCGCGTTTTTCATTTTCAGGTGCTCCCGATTTGAGCGGAGGACCCTCACCAATCTTGGTTTGCAGTTGCGGGGTCTGCTAAACAACAGAATTAAAATACACAAGCTCTCAGTTCTGGGATAGAGGTGCATGATGCCCACATGATAGTAGCCTAAGCCTTATCGACTGCAAAAAAAAAATGTCTGGGTCTGGGAGTATCCAGACATTTGTCATGCATTTGTTGGATCTTCAAGTTCAAGAGAAGAAAGTTTGGAATGCACGCAGAGCACGACAAGATCCGCGGAGGCTTCTCCATGTCCATGTCTTCTTCTTTGTCTAGCCTGCATGTGCATGAGAAGCAGCGTCTTGGAGGAACAAAAAGCGCAGCGCGCCTTATGCTGACAATGCAAGGCAGATTTTTCTTTTTGTCTATAGTTCTGTCTAAATTCAGCATCACAAACACAAGTTGCAATCTTCCAAACCCGGACCTATTTGCAATGTATAAGGCCGGGCAGGACGAGAGACCGATGCAGAAGTACGTCCCGAAAGTTATAGCGCGCGCAGGTGATATCGATATGGGAGTGTTAGGATCGAAATCGACAAAGATGGCCTGGTTTGCAATGCAAGCATAAACTCAATACTAGCGGGGCCCCAGTTTATTTCTAAGTGGCGCATGATAAATTTTGGGAGCACCTAGATCCAGCCAGTCACCGCGCTGTTCATCTGGGCAAGGAAAGTTTTTTTTTGCTCCTTCGCAGTCCTACTGCCAAGCAACCCCAAAGAGGCTTACAATCTGCCTCAGCTGCCTGCTTTCCAATACAGGCGATTTGTGCCTTGCGCTGGCTTTGTGCATTATGACAAACTGTCTCAACTGTGTCAATTTCGAACCTGACCCCTCCATAGCCGTTACGATCTCGACTGTACTTCCATATTCGTCTATTGCTATTCCTATTGTAAATTTGTACAAAAACTGTATCCATTTGAATCTTAAAGATGCCCGACGAGCGGCCATCCCTCCATCACTACTCGCTTGAATTCGCGAACTCGTATCGAAATCGGCTTCACGTTTTCTGGCAGAGGGCGTGCTCTTGTTTTCTTTTCATTTGCCTCATCGTCATCTTGGTCCTGCGTTACAATTACAAACTTACGTCTTCGGCATGCATGGTAACAGCTGAGATCATAGTAACACCTGACCACGCAATAGAAATCCGGAACCCCATCCAGCTAGGCATTTGGGCCGGGGATCTTGGGCGCAACACACGTGTAAGCGACCTGGAACGGTACCAGATGCCAAACGAGCTCGAGGGGGACAAGTGGGTAGACCCAGTGTTTCCCCCCGTCGGCGACTCCCTGGGCGTGACGCTCAAGCTATTCTGCAGAAAAGCACATCCAAGTCTGTTTGTAGTTTTGTCAGAGATGATAGAAAGATAGATCTTCGACGTCATCTTGTGTGCGGTTGTTCAGCATGACATAGATATTTATTGCGCCGCCCTACTAGTTCTTGCCAGCTAGCATTACGAAATTCATGATTCAGCACGACGGATAATTCCCACCGCCAGTTTTGATTTGGTTTTGGCCTCCGCACTAGAAAGTTTTCAGTGCCTGGACTTGAGCAACACATTTTTTTTACGAGGTCTATGTAACTCCTATTCATTGCTGAGCTGCGGAGGTTAAAACTTTGCAGCGGGAAAGCAAATCGCCCGCGTCAGTGTTTTTTTTGCAGTCTGCAACTTTCGACGAAGATTGCTGCGAAGGAAGTGCCGAAGTCGCTCATCGTCCAATTTGTTTTCCATCTTCCAAACTTGCAAAACTAACTTTCGAGCCCAGTGCTCAACCTTTTTTCATTTTTTCCAACTCTCCCGATTTTTTTTCCTGTTTGCAAAACTCCCAACAAAAAATATTTTTCATCTCCCACCAAAGTTTTTTCTTCCGTTTTGCTTCCAGCGCGAAACGTGTTGCAACTGCCAACAAAAAACTTCTTTCCATTTTCAGAACTTTGCACAAAAAATATTTTGCAACCCCCAACAAAAAGCTGCGCAAAGTATTTTGCAACTCCCAGCAAAAAACTGCAAAAAATATGTCGCAACTCCCAGCATACGCTTACAAATACTAAACGTAATCAATCCGCGGTAGGGGTGTGCTTTTCGTTTTCTGTAGGATACAAGCAGAAGCTTGGGAACGTGAACATCGAGTGGGACCGGGTCTGCAACCTATGAGAGTGCACAATTTCGGCTCCCTCTCATTCGGTGGGTACTTACGCGTAAGGTCAGCAACAGAAGAAGGGGCAAAATGTAGGTTTTGCACGAGCATGACACAATGCAGGTGGTTCTAAACTCGTCACCATGACAGAATCAATGTCGGTTATACTCAGATATCAACAAATCTCACTTCGCTATATATAATTGTCTATTTTGTGCTCGTTGATGTTTGTTCATGCTCCTTATCACTATCCTAAAGCTTCTTCATATACTTTTCTTCGACTTGTTCTTTGTGCGTAGCTTTCTGCTACTTCGGTTCGCGCTCTTCTGTGATCTGATTCCACAGTGCTTTCCTCTCTGGTCGAGGCCTTCCTCGTAGGTGGGTTTGGACGTGGGGCGCCAGGCGCATGGGCGGCTTCCCATCTCCGTCGTGATCGACACGTCCTATGCCAGCTTGGCGTGTTCGGGTGTTCCGTGCAATGCGTTGCGCACCCGATAGGCCCCGCACCTCCTACCATGCTAGCTCGGTCGCACAGTCTGTTAAGCGTGAAAAATAGATCTCCACCGGCGTCCGAAGCTGCTTGCGGCGACGGTACAAAGGTTTTGGAGGAGGTCCAGCCGGATTTGCAGGACAAACGTATGAGGGGGGAGCTCGTTGTTGACTCTTATACTACCTGCAGAAGGCGCAGAAGATGCGACTGTTTGCGGTGATTGAGCCGAACGATGTTGCGCGCGGGGCACTGGTATCATGTGTGAACAATATGTCCACTGGGTTCGGAAAAGTGGAGCCTGTTTTGGTTGTCTGGCAGTCCCGGAAGCGGAAGGGGAAGTCTGTATTGCATGACCAACAAGAGTGCAGCCGCTCGTCTCACGCAAAGATGCACCCTTTCATGCGCAGTAGGCACAGCTACCACGAACACGATAGAGATATTAGAGGACCGCTCTAAAAACTTGTCATGCTTGGCAGACCTCACAGCGGTCGCGGTCCGGTCACTCGCACTTTCGCATCACGAGCTTCCAGAACCCGTGTTTGCATTGGATAACTGGGGAACTGCTGGCTTCACGGCGCACTGGCGGCGCTCGCCGAATTCCCGGCGTACCTCGAGGAAATGGTATCCTGCGGACTAAAACTCCCCCACCCCTCCATACAAACATAGTCATGATGGAAAATCTGCAACACGAATTCAGAGCATTGTCTTGTAGTCGTCCGCAAGCATCCGCATGGCAAGTTTCTAACTGTAGTGTGTGTAGCACTAGCAAGATGGCTGCAAGGACAGCCGTGGATCAGCGCAGTGCCGTCTGCAGCAGACGGCACTGCGCTGATCCACTTAAGCAATGCTTAAGTACTAGACAGCTATTACAGATGCACAAAGACGCTATACGAACTAGTAGATGCCTCTCATGTGGATGTGTATTATGATTTTCAGGCTATCATGTTGTACCTGTTGATGCATATGTGTTTGACAACTCTGGGGTGGGGACGCTTTTACTCAGGATGAAGGGTGTTCGCGAACTACGTCGCCGAGCCTATACGAAAATTGAAGGTTCCTTATCGCCATATTCTATAATGGAAATTTGTGTGGCGTGTGATGCGGGATTTTTTCAAAGAAGGAAGAGTGTACGCTTGGGGCAAAGCTAGACGCTTTGCTGGTTGTTAAGCATGATGACAGAAGGAGGCGGCGAGGCGCAAAGTGACTAACACGCCTGTTGAGTGTCAAGTGTGCGTCAGATGTGTCGCTGTTGCTGCGCCGTCTCGCAAGACAGAAGTGACTTGGCGTGGCTATACAACATCAGCATCAGATTCTGATGTTTCCGTTTTGAGCATGGCGAGAAGGATGGATTTTTCCGCACGATAGCCGACTAAGCTGCCTAAGTCCGGCCAGTACGGGCTGCGGCTGTACTCCCCGGAGCACGGAACGTGGGAGGAGGTCCTGGTCGACGACCTCGTGCCGACCTTCGAGCACATTCCCCTATTCTGCCGTCCGACGACCAACCACAACGAAATATGGTGCCCGCTACTGGAAAAGGCGTTTGCCAAGGTGCTCAACCGACCCAAGAGCGCCGCGATTGTCCCTGTCGAGGCCGAAGATTTCACAAAGCGCGCAAACTACAAAAATAGTGCGGTCGATGGGCAGCCTGGCATGATACCAGAGTTGGACGTAGTAGGTGTTGTACGTGCTGCGGATGAAGACATCAAGAAGGCCGCGAGTCCTGGCACAGTTCCGGAAATCGCAGACGCAGCGACGCCCGCAGTCAACGCTGGCACAGTCGGAACGGACACCGTGCCTGCACCCGACGCACAAGAGAAGCAGGAGCCTCCACCGCTGCCGGAACCGGCGGGCGAAGATGAAATAAAAGAGGACGAAAATTACGTGCCGGCTTTCGAATCTCTGAATCGGGGGACCATAGCCCTCGCGTTTTCCCGCTTAATCCCAAATGCGCGGACGGAGCGCTGGGCGAAGAAAAACAACCAGTGGAAGTCCAGCTTTAACGAGACCAAAGAGGATGAGGACATGTGGGAAGCCTTGCGCGAGTGGGACAGAAGTAACTTTGTGATGGTGTGCGGCGTTGGGACCCCGGAAAGCCCCAACTCTTATCGACAGGACGGAATCCTGCAAGGATACTCATACAATGTGCTCGCTCTGCACGAAGTCAAGGTGATCAGTTTGTGCTTTTGTGTGTTGATTGGATCGACAAAAACATCGGGATGCAGTCTCGGAGGTTTTACCATACCTATACAAAAAAGCCGGAGCGAATGGTTGCCTCCTACTTTGATTATAAGAATAACGTTGATCATATCGAACTAGAACTTACTTAATTCCCTCCGATGAAGGCCCACGCCTGATGACGAGATCCTGCGTTGAGGTGCCTCCACCTCACGCGGTAGGAGCGGCCTGCCATCAAATCAGCTACAGAAACACCACACTGGAAATGCCTCGCTCGCCCGGATAGAACAAGAGCGAGGCACTGTGACTGCGCGTCCGCGCATCGATGCCATAGCATAGCTGTACACTCGCCATCGTGCCGTAGGCGGAGCCAAAACAGCTACAGAAAAAAGCGCGGGAACTGCCCAAAGCAGTCCCCTGCACATATTTGAACCGGGCCCACAGCCCCGCGTGCTTGTTTGACCGGAAAGGACGAGGGCGCGGTAGATATCAACCCAGCGACTGCGCGTCCGTGCGTCGCCATGTCGCGTAGCTTTCTGGGGCACTTGTTTTGGTTTCATACATAGTAGAGACAAGCCGCCGCAGCTAGTCAGAATGAAAATGAAGAGGCCCCGGGCCCGGGCCTTGGGGAAACTCCTGCGGGAGCCTCCTAGCCCTCCGGCCGGCCGCGCCAAGCTCGTTGTGGGGGGCCGGCAGTAGAGTGCGCCCTCTGCGGCACGACCACACGCGGGGGCCCACGCCACTAGCGACGAGGACGGGTGGCGTGCAAAGCCCCAAGAAGCAGCGCCGACTGCGGCCAGCGCGCGTTCGGTCAAAAGCGACGGAGCCCGGTGGTCGGGGGTGTATTGCCTGAGTTGGGGCGCGTTCGCTGGACAGCCTTGCGTCTGCCCTCCAGCCACAAGTGTGCCACAGCAGTCCCGCCATCGGCGTAAGTACCGTGACACAGTTGAGGGCGCCGCAGCCTCGACCATCGCGAAACTGGCGCGGCCGCGACCAATGCCGCCCGCCCGCCGCGTGCTTGGGCTCCCCCTCAAATGTTACACGGCGCTGCCTCCTGTCGGGGAAGTTTAAAAAGATAAAAAGTCACCGGCGGCATCCCGGCGCGTGCCCCCCGATAGCCGCAAAGACACGCACCGCAGCGGGAAGGGCCTTCCTAGCGGCTTGGGAGCCCGCTGGCACCGCCCCAGTCCGGGCACAGGGCCTCTGATGTGCCGTCTTTCTTGGAGCCCGGTTGAGACGGCAACCCGGCCTCCCAGGCGCGTCGCTACGGCGGGCACGGTAGTTCCCCGGGTTGGCATTTCCCCAGGGCCGGCATTGCAAAAACCTGGGGAACCGCTTACATTCGGCCACGCCCCAAGGCCAAGAACGAGGGGGGGCGCGCGCCAAGTGCGCGAAATCAGAAGCCCGGCGCCCCGGAAACGGGCCCCCTTGGCTGCCGACGACCCGTGGCCGGAGGACGCAGGCACATCCATGCGGGACGACCCTACGCCCCGCGGGACATTGCGCAGAGCAGCCTGCTCCTAGCATGTGCGCCCTTCTCTGGGCAGGCGCCCTGAATGCCGGACGCCCGCGGCCCCCCGGGCGTACAGCACCGCAACCGTGGCGTGAGCGCTTATGCTCCGCACTAACGAGCCAGCCAAGAAAAAACGGCGCGCGAAGGGGCCCAGTGGTGCTCCGCCAGCACACGGCTGACAATGGGTCTGAGCCGTGAGACCGTGAGAAGGAGGGTTGACGGGTATAGTGGCACACCCCCACCCAACGGAGAGATCCAATGGGCGACTGGGAGTAGGGGAGGAGCACACAAGCGGCGACTCAGCCACGGATCCGGCGACCCCGCATCCCAGCACCGCAATAGGATCTTGCAACCTTCCGCCCTTGTGCGTTCGTTGTTGTCACCTCGGGCACCGAACCCAGTAGGGCATAATAGTGCTGATATATAGAACTACTTAATTGATTTTGATTACGCATACAATATGCACTGTGTGCCGCATCTGCGAAGATTATGTGTAGGAAAACGACCTCTGCCTTTGGTTGGTCAACATCAAATCTGCTTCTCTGACAAATCAACCACAGGACAAGGACGGCAGGCCTGTGCGCGCTGTTTTGGTGCGAAACCCTTGGGGTACAGTGAATTGGACCGGCAGATGGGGAAGCATTTTCGGAAATGTCACTTCCGCTGAGCTGCGCAGTGCCGGTATCCAGCGAGAGAACACAGAGGACGGGCTTTTTTACTTAGATTTTGACGCCCACTTTCTGAAGATTTGGACCGCCGTCATGGTTTGTACGGTGAGCATGCCAGTTCGGCGGCGCGGCGTGGGGGGGTCGCTTCTGACCAGGTTTATGGGCGGCGGCGACGCGTCCGCTGCGTCAGCTGTTCCTCCCTTATGAAAGTGCAATCCTCCCCTCCGGCTCTTCTGGATGAAGGGAGGACCGACAATAGAAAAGGCGGCAGAAGCGTAACGTCAAACTTAACCTAAACCTTTTGCGTGACAAATCCGCGTCTGCATCCTAGTGTTGCGTGGGGTGCTACAGCTTGTCATGGACGGAGTCAGGCAAGGCCTCGAGATGCGTTTTTTAATGACGGCCCCCAGCAACTCCGGCTCAAGCAACAGTAGCACAGTCTGTTGAGCATGACAAATAAGGAGGGAGCGTATGCACTTTGATAGGTTGCAATCGAATGGTCGGCCACGCCGGTCGCGGACGAGGAGAGTGAAAAACCTGCTTCGCCGCCGAAGAAACGCTCCGGCTGCTGTGGCCGCGGCTGACTGGGATGTGTCGTGTAAGAACTCGTGTCACAGGATCGATTAATAATGTTTGTTGTTGTTCTGTTGTTTTTGATTTTGTCCGTGGTTACGATTTTTTTAGTTTTATTGTATCTTAGTTTTTTGCTTTTCTTCTTCTTGGTCAACATGCATTTACATTAGTACTAATCTTTTATCTTTACGACGTCGACAAGACCAGCCCAGTGGTCTGTGACGAAACAACAACAACACGAGGACGGGCATATGTATCTGTGTTGCCAGACTAATCCGCAGTAAGTTCCGACTTGATAGCGCTGTTGTGTTGCCAGACCCCGCATCCATAACCATCACTCATTATCTAGCACGTTTTTTTACAAGATATTCAGATTATATCTATAAGGATATACTAGGCACGTATGCGTGTGAAACCAAATTCAATTACTCCGCTAGATCGAAAAACAAAAAAAAGAGCCAGAAAAGGAGTTCAAAAATAAAAAACAAAAAGCCAGGCTCTGAAGCAGCTCCGTCCCGTTTGCGGTTGCGGTGGTAAGTAGATCTTGACTGCCATTGCGGTTGCAAGCAGTTTTTGCGGTTGTAAAGCGAGTGCGCGGCTGTGCTAACAGCCGTGGGTAGTTGTTGTGGCTGGAGTGGTTTTTGCGTCACTTTTCTCCATGAGCATGCCGCGGCTTTCAACATTCTTCGTGCCAAATTGTGGGTTGGTCTCCACAGGCAAGAAGAGCCCCGCGCTTTTCCACTCGATACAGGCATTCAGTGCCGAAATCGTTTTGCTTAGGCTCGACGTTTGCTTCCCGTCAGCTCTTCAAGATTTTGAAAGCCTGGGGCGTCGCTGCTTTTTCCTTCCAGCGCCGAGCACACTTTTTTCAGCCAGCTTTGACGACCTTGCCTGCTATTTTTGTTGCTTGTGGAATTCAAAAGGTTTCCAAGTTCTCCTGTTGGCCCTCACCTTCAAGCTTTGCCTTGCGTAAAGGTAATTTACAACCATAGCGGGGGTCTAGTCATCGGCTTCGGAACTTTTTGAAAACTTTTGAAAACAGAGAAAAAAGATGACGCGAAACCACCGAGGGCCGGCGCTCTTTTTTTGGCGCCGTGCCGTCGTGTTTCGTGGTCATATATGCTGACCGATAAAAGGCGGGCGCGCTGCCGTCGGTCCCACGTGAATCGTGAGCGGAATCCCCTCAGCAAGCTTGTAACTCATTACGCATCTGAGCGAATTGCTAACGCTGGGCCAGGCGGTGTCAAATTGAATTCAAAACGAATTCAAAATGAATTCAAAAAGTGAGCACTTTTGAAATGAGCCACAATCCGCGACGCCCTGGACTCTCAGCGGTTGCTGCCCCGGCAGCTTTTGGCGACCTGGCAGCGCCGCTGCCTGCTGGCTCATTGGCTCGGGGTACTACGGGCTCAACCCGAAGGGCTGCTCCGCGCCGTGCTAGCGGTGTTGCTGAATGATGACCGAGGGCCAGAGCGATGCGCTGTGATTCACTTTCCGGCATACGCCCGCATCGCCTGCGAAAGGCGACGGCGCTCTGTCGTGGCTTAAAATTTCGCGCCACTATTGTGTAGCGCCTGTCTGACACGGGTGGCGGTCTAGTCATTCCCGCGGCCGGCGCTATTATTGGCTTTGGCACTTCAGGCAGGAACGCTACAACTGGCCCGCACGGGCGCAGAAGGGGGCTGCGCTTGTTTGCGGCGCTAATTTGGGATCGGCGCAGCAATTCTAAAGTTCATCGGGGAGTGGATCTCAATTTCAAACTCCATCCGATCGACCCGCCCCAATTCAAACTCCATCCGGACGACCGGCCCCAATTCAAAACCCATCCGGGCGATCGGCCCCAATTCAAACTCCATCGGGCTCATCGGGGCAAATTCAAAACTCATCCGAATTCTGTCGGAATTCCGTCCGAATTTTGTCCCCTACTTGGCTTCTTGATTCGGACGGATTCTGACAGAATTCGGATGGATTTTGAATTGGTGGGGGATGGGATTTTGTGGTCCGGGCCACCAGAGTTGTGCCTCCAGTCGACTTCACCTACCGAGACCAGCCTGGGCGATCTTGGGTGGCTGACCGCATTGGGAATCGCGGCCGGGGATGGCCTCGCCCCTGGCGGCATTTTGTCCACTAGCGTCACATGCAATACGCACAGGCTGACTTGCTTGAGCACTCGCCGGGCCAAGCCGCGACCCCGACACCGAGGCCAGCCATGCTCCTAACCGCATGCGCCGGCCCCCGACGGTTCCCGGCATTTTTCCGTGGCTGGGCAGGGTCTTCTCTTATTACACCGGCAGCACCCCCCTGACGCCGAGCCGGGTTTCAAGGTTCGCAAGTTAAGGCATGATAACAAACTTCGGCCGCCGGTCGAACCAAAGCGCGTTCGCCCCATTTCCCGGAAGTTCCTTCGCGTGATTGGATCCAGTTGCCGACTCGCGCCTGGTCCGCTGGACCAAGCACAGGGCGCAGCGTTCATGTGAAAGCGGTTACAGGCCGTTTGCCATGGCTGTCGCGCGCCACATTTGTTTCGCCCGATTCGCCCCCTCGGAGGGGCGTCTTTTTGAAAATGCCAACTTTTTGAATTCAGTTTGAATCACGATTACACTCCGAGCGGTCTAGAGTTAACGAATTGCCGCGCTGTTTCGTGATAGGTTTTGACCCCGGAGCCGAGGCGGGCTGTTGTTGTTTCGTTTTACATGCGACGCATAGCGTTGTGGGTAGCCTTTTCCACCACGGCGCGGCTTGAGGTAAAAAGCGCGAGACTTCAACTTTCGTTGAAGCCCTTAGGCAAAACAGGACGCGCGCGACGATTTTCAGCTGTGTTGTTTTTGGAGTTTCCCGCTATTCGTGAAAAACAAGGACCGAGGCTATGGCGCCGCTTTTCTGACCTTTATTTTTTTGATCACGGCCTGAAGTTGGGAAGCAAGACTGCTCAAAAACTTTTAAAAGGCTTTGGCTTGGACTTGGGGCACCGAAACGGACGGACGGAATTAGGTGGTGACTGGCGGAGCCTCTTACCTCAACCCTCGATAGACAGGCGTGGGCTTACATCTTTGCACGACCTGGCACACGACTAGGAGGAGGCAGTGTGGGCGCCTCTCTGACGTGGAAACACGTCTTTACCCTTAGCCCTGTGCTATATACCAGTCGCTACAAGGATGATCTGTAAAAACAACAACTGCCGACGCATCTATGTATGTAAAAACCCTAAGCCCATGCGTAGTGCAAGAACATATGTAGAGCATGCCTGAGTCCCGCGCTGCAGTGTTGTTGATCTTGAGATTTAAGCTGGTGACAAGAGCTAGGGTATGCAACTATTTTTTTTTTTCCGTGGCGTCTGTGGTTTTTTAACTTTTAGATCTTAGTCGTACGACCTTGCTTCGGATACGCATCGCAAAAAAATATATCTATTACCCCTGCGAGTCAACATCTGCAGCCGCCGGGTCATACATGTTTACTCTAGTGCCACGGGTCTCCATTTTATGCCGTGGTCTTTCGTCGCCACATACAAATAAGTTGTTATCTACAGGGGGCGATATGGGAGATCTTGGGCATTTTCTAAGCCTGCTAAGGCCTACCTACACACCCGGTCGAGCCTAGCCTCTGTGTGTGTTAGTTAGGATGATCGTGGGCGCCTGTGAACAGGCTATAGACCAAGCCTGCTTTCTAAGTGGTTCAGACACACAGAGGCGCGTATCTACGTACTTCCTGCCTGCTGCGGTAGCAGCAGGCGCGACTTCGTCCAAAGCGGGTTTACATGGCTGAGCATCAGCAGCCCCCGCGAGTGTCCTCTTCCCGTTTCGGCATGAGGAAGGGCAGCACGTGGCCGAAGCCTCGCACTGCCCTTTCTCGATCTGTTGTTATTTTGATTTTTGGATGAAGCATCGCTTGGCAGGATGAAACGCGCATAGAGAAATGAGACCTACTCTAAGACCATGAGCCCGCGCTTGGATATTGGTCGCGATGCAAAAAGCTACAGCCCACCGCGCGACAAATAGTCCCGCCAGGTGTACGAGCCCAGGACCCCAGTGCCGAGCAAGTGGAGACTGCGCCGCAAAATATCTCGAGAACTCCACACAACTGCCGCGAGTAGCCCAATGGCAGGCGGTCACTCTCCCACCGGAACCCGCAATGAATGACCTTGATCGCTGCCTCAGAAATATCACAAACATCTAGAAAAAATAAGTCCCTGATCATTCCTCCCCCGCCGCGGTCCCCGCGCGCTTGTTCAGCATCGCCGGCCGTTGCCGCCCCTTGCCGCACTCTGCACGGCCTGTCGTTTGCTCGTATAGTCGTGACTTATCACGGGATCACAATAGCGCAGGGGCAGTACATATAGCAGTCTGTGCTGCGCACTTCAGACATGCTGTCGCGCCTATTTCACGAACAGGCTGGCGCCGATGGTGCTACCAGGTGTATCAGTTGTGCGCGCGCTCCAGTCGGGTTACACTCGCAGCCAGCCGTGCCCGGGACTGGGGCTGTGTCTGCTCTTTCGAGGAAGCCACGTCGCGGCCTCGGCGCCGGAGGAGATGTTTGCGCGGTGCCGTCAGTTGTTGTCGCCGTGGGGACGGGGACCTTTATAATGTGCTCCGGTTTGCCGTTGCCAGGGTGCACCTTGGCGCCGCGCCTCGTCTGACTTGATCGCTCCCATCGGTCTGTAAGCTGTTTCGGTCGCCTGGTGGGTTCCCCGGCATGCGGCTCTTCGGCTTGTTTCGTCGTTTCCTCGTTTTGTTGGTTGCGGCCCGTACTTGGTCGTGCTGAGGCATCGGGCAAAAGAGGCAGAAAAACCGCGCGCCTTCCGCCGTTTTCTCGTTCTGTTGTTGCATCCGGGTCGGCGTTGCTAGGTCGTGAGCAGGCGTCCTATGTAACCCGCGACAAAGATCCAGAGAAATGCGCTGTAGCATCGGCGTCCTGAACGTTCTTTATTGCATCTGTGCACGGGACAAAATCAGCGCCAGCATGTGCACGTGAGAAAATCAAGCATGCCACTCATGAAATAAACAAAAGCAAAAGAATAGGCGTCGCGCATGACCCCAGTGAACACTTACCGCGTGGCGTCCTGAGTGTTCTTTGTGGTATTTGCAGTTGTATTATCAGAGCTCTCTGTGCATGAGCAAACCGGAGAAACTCAAGCAGAATCCGTGCGAAACAGTACCGGACTCAAGCAGAACCCGCTGCGGGAGCTTCCAGAAGGAAGACCAAAGCAAAACGCTATCGGGCTCGTTTCGGGCTCGTGAAAGAAGGACAGTAATAAAAAGACTGCATTTGTTGGCCTCCGCCATACCGCCTAGCCAAAATGAGCATTGTGCCGGCGCCGAGTCTATGTGTGCGGTTAGTGTTTTTCGCTATTTTCGCCAATGTCTTTGCTTTTGCGATGAAGGGGGTCCGCTGAGTCAGCCTGTTGGGTTTTTTGATATTTGGCCTCTCTTTTTGATACTACGAACAGGGAGCAAATCTCTTTGGCCTTTTGCCTTGACCACGAAGCCCGCCGATGTTGCAAGCGGAGCCATCAAGCTCGGCGCTGCTTCAACCTTCTCAGATGCGGGCGCTTTTCACTGTGGCGGAGTGTGGAAGCTGAGCTCCCACGAAAAGCGCGGGACCCCATCGGACACACAGGAGAACCGCGACGGCATGCCGGGGCTCGATCTCGTATTGGCCGTGCCGTCACTGGCCACCCACCTCAGCCAGCCAGCCCCAGGCAAATTCGGGCCAATAAAATCAGCGCAGAAAAGCACTAATAAAAAAGCTGCGCCGGGCGTCGTCTCGTTGGTTTTGCGCATTGCGTGGCCAGGGGCTGGCTTTTTCGGAATTCCCGAAGAGCGTCGCGGGTTGTCCGCCAGGGGGAAATTCTGCCCGGGGGCCCGGGTCTTTTGGCGCCTGGCCCGCGGATGTTGCGTTTGGGTTCTGTGCCCACCGCGAGGGCGCAGCCCTGCCATGCGCCTTGCCGGAATTCCCCGGCTTCGTTCCCGCCGGGGACGGGTTTTGTCGGGTTGCTTCTCGGGTGGCGCTTTCGTGGTTGTGTTTCTCGGCCCGGGGGCTTGGTTTTGCCGTGGCCCTTCCCCCGGCCGGGGGTTTCAGGGGGTAGGGCGTCGCCCGCCGGGACCTGGGGAGCTGGTCCCGGCCCAGCGTGTGGCCTTTGGGTGGAAGCGGCGCTCTTGCGGGCCAACAGGGGACGAGGGTTTTTGCAGAGAGGGCGGCAGGACTTGCGACCGTTTTCGTATGATCCTTCCCGCGGCCTGGCCTCTGCAGTAATTTTTGCGATGATCTGCGCAATAAAATTTGCATGAATTGGAAAAGGATGCGGCTTCTTTTGACACATGTTCGGCGCTTTTTGACACATGGTCGGCCGGATCGGCCGTAGTCTCCTCGGGGGTCGAGAAATAAAAAAAAAACGTTGCCGGCTCTTTTTGACACATGGTGACGGATTTGGGTGCGGACTGCGAAACCAAATCGAATGCGCGGACTGTCTGCCTGCGCTTCTTGGGCCCGTTCTATTGCGAAACACTTCGCAGGAAGACGAACTACATCAAGACCGACGCCGGGTAGGGGCATGGACACTGAGCGAGGCCGACGAGTTACCGACGCCAATGCCAAAGGACAAGAGAGCGAAACTTCGAACACGAAGCGGGAAAGTGCGCGGAGGAAACGAATGAGGGGACCTCGGGGAAAGCTATTGCCCAGCCCCTCGCGGCAATGTATGCGAGCCCCGAGATGCGAGCGCCCCCAGTCGGACGGCGCCCGCCCCAACATCTTCGCCCCCAGATGCGCCTGCGCCGCTGTGCCGCGCTCGAGATGTCAAAACAGGCCAGAAGGGCAGCATCCATGCGTCCTGCCGCTCCCCGCGCTTGCTGCCCAGGGAGGCCACCACAGAGTGGCCCGCCTGCTCATCGAGAAAGGCCCGCTGAGCCGGCGAAAGGCTCCGGGCGCCTTGCGTTCGTTGCTGGTAGATGGAGCCATGCCGCAAGCCCCCGGCGCCGGAGACCTGCGCCGTCGCCAACTCGCACAGCGGTCACCTTTGAAAGCGAAACGCCGCAACTTTCGTACCCCTAGAGAGGAAGAAGAAGAAGAACAAGAAGGAACAGCGACGAAATAAAGGAACTGCAGAACGATGAAGATGAAACGAGTGGCGCGCTTTGCATCGGCATAAAGAAAAAAGCAAGAAGAAAAAGTGGAAACCGGAACAAGAGCAGAGCCGAATCGCGGCGGTGTGGTGTTTCCATGTGTCAAAGCGAGCCAGTTAAGTCTGAAAAAAAGCCGAGCCCATTTAAAAACATGGGGAGTCCTTTGGGAAATCGCACCCCAAAAAAATTATGGCAAATTTTACTGCAAAGCCAACCCACAATATCGAAGAAAAAAAGTGTTACTGTTACACATTGCAAGAAATAAGCCGAGTACTTTCATACGTTCAGTAAGAATTTTTTTGGCACGCAGGTCGGCGAAAACTTCGTTTCTGATGAATGACGCAGACATGACGAATGCAGCCAGCCATCGGCCCCCTCAGTTACGTCCTACACTAGCTAGCTGAGGGCGCGCCTATTTTGGCGCTCCGCTCCAAATGGCTGGCCCGGAATGCGGTTCGCTGGCCTTTTGTTTCCTGGCCCCATCCCGTGACAACATGAAGCAGAGAATACAGATGGAAGGGGACTCGGTCACAAGGGTGGCAAACCGCCTCCGGGTGAACATTGGCAGGGTTTTGGTAGCCCTGTAGCACGAGTGTTTCGCTATCAAGCATGCGCGGCTTGACTTGTAGGCGAGATATTTTCTCAGACACCCACGGAAGAGCCTGCGCCCGCAGGATCCCTGAAATTCAATCACGGACGTGGGGGCAGCTTCTTTTGCGTGGTGTGCAAACTTGACGCAGAGCCTCTAGCTGAAGGCTCGCGCTTTCGCGTGTTTGCTTTCAGTCGAGGCGTTACACATTTGGAAAAAAAGCGGCAATCTCTTGCGCAAAATCACCCACATTTTGACCCTCCCTTGAGGGCTGGCCAATGTTACACATTTTGGTGCGTAACGCAGCAGTTTTTTTGCGAACCCCCGTGGCACTCTGCGATTTACTGTGTTACACATTTCAAACAGTATCAAGATTCCGCTCGAGGAGAAAAGTCTCGAAGTTGGATTCCGCCCGGTGAAAAAAGTGTTACATATCGAAAAAAAAGTGATGCAGTTGCTATTTTTTCTGGCCTTGCTTTGACCCCTCAAAAAAATGCAGTGTGTATCACTTTTTTTTTGCAATCCGGGTGGAAAGTTGGCTTTCGGGACAGGGTGTCGATTTCGCCAGGAAAGGGCAAACTACGTAGAGCCATCATGGCCACGATGGGAAGGAAAAGGCTGGCACTGCAAAAGCGCCCGCTCGTCGCGTCAAATGCCAGCAAGCGCTGTTCTGCAATTTTCGCTCCCGCGCGTGTCGCCGTTGCACAAGTCAGGCTGGAGGCGTCAAAAACGGTCGCTGCGGTTCGTCAGGTTTGCGACTAAGTGAAACAGCAGGCATTGTCCCTCGCAAGGTCGAAAGCATCGCTGTGACCTTGGCCCGCTCTATTGTTTCGCTGAGACATTCTGCCGCCGCCCGGTCTATCAGTCACTGGAGTTCTCAATCAGGTCCGCGACATGTAGCAGCTTGCCTTCTTAGCTATTCCAGTGAACTGAAGCAGCCGCAGCTACGTGGAGGCCTTCTCTTTGCCTGACACGAAAATGAAAACGCAATAGGCGTGACAGGTAGCCGCGGCTCGAAAAAAGTTCTAGCCTGCCCTTGAAAAAATACGCTATTTTCGATGCCGTGTGTAACTGTAACACTTTTTTCCTTCGATACACAAAGTAAACAAAATCTACAGCGCAAAGGAGCACAGTAATCACACCGGAGACCCATGCTGGAGAAAGCAGAAAGAGCTGCAGCGTTTTGGGCGTGGTTTGCAAAGGAACCGGGATGGCCCGGGGTTTTTGTTTTTGGGCGTCATTTTTGGGGCTTAGGCCTTTTCGGCGCAGTCCTTGGGGCCCTTGTGGTTTCTTGGCCTGATCCTTGGCGAGATTTCTGTTTGCTTCCCGCATGGTGTTGCGCCAGCGTAGCGCCCTGCGTTGCATATGCTAGACAGGGCCCCCTGGGGGATATTCCTATTGGCTCCCCCCATTCCGTTCCCAGGCCCTTTCTCCGCTTCGTGATCTGGCGCAGAAGCCGGGGGCGCGATGGGCCCGCAGGCAGTTGGCCCCGGCTGTCCTCGCGCGGCCGCGGCCACTTCCTGCGCTCGGCCCCTGTCTGTCTGGACCATGCGCCGCGTCTTCCCCCTGGTCTGTCATTCGCGCCGGCGCTTTGGCGCATTTCTTGGCTCCCTTTCCCGCTTTTACATTAGTTCTTCTTTACACCAAATTCAAACCGGGCAGCTTGCCCGGGGCCGGCAGCCTGAGCTACCTACGAAGTTGCGAGACAGCTTCCTGGACGAGGAGGCCTCTGGGAGGTTCAAAGCTTTCAAATACAAGTCTACTAAAAATTCTGAAGGTTTAGCATAGACCCCCGCTATGGTTGTAGTTTCCTTTCGCTTGCGTCTTCCACTTTTTGACTTTAGCCTTTGCTTTTTCCTTTTAGTTTTTGCCCGTAGCGGTAGCTTTCTCTTTTTTTTTAGTTCTTACTTTTAGTCTGTTGCTTTTAGTGTCTGCTTTTAGATTTTCTTCCTTTAGTTTTTTCTTTTAGGTTTTGCGTTTGGTTTCTTGGTTTTTTGCTTTTGCTTTTTGTTTTTATTTTTTGGCTTTTGCTTTCAGATTGAAATTGTGGAGTAATTGCCTGGCCATCACGACTTTAGTCGTAGCAAGGGATAGATTATAATGCTTCTAGTTTTGTGCTATCAACTGACAAAAAGAAATCGAAATCATGCGAATGGGTTTCGTTTTTATTCCAGATGTTGCAAAAAAAAAAAAGAAATCGATGCTGCAGCGACCCATCTCTCAGACGTCCAAAATCGTGTCACACTTGTTAGTAGCAATCACATGTGACGGCTCACTCGCAGTTCTTGCACGACTCTAGCCGCTATTTTGTTCGCATCTCAGACTCAGTGCAACACTTTATTTGTAGTTAAGCGCAAGTGTTGTTGCGAATGCGGTCCACAACGAAAGGAAAGAGTATGACACAAATCAAAAAATGAGAAGTCCCAACGAGAATTGATCTGCGTCATGAAATCAAAATCGGCAGATCCCGGCTGTAGTTTGTATGACGTAGTTCTTGTAGGCTTGACCAATGACTACATCCACATGCATTTGTTCCTTGGATAAGCAACTCATTTTTATTCATACATGACCCATGTGTTGTTTAAACTAGTAGCAAGAAGGGCTGAGCATGTTTCCATCAGTTGTACTTATTTGTTTCTCGCGAAGTTCCTGCACACATACAGCAAAGGTCTAATCAAAAACGTCAAAAATATCATGGGGAACAAAAGTAAGGAAGAGGAGGCGAAGGACGATGTCCGAAAGGACTACTGGGAGATTCTGCGGGCAGGCAAGAAGCGGGAGGACCAAGGAGGCGGACAGCACAGTAGTGACGATGAAGACGCGCGACAACGAAAAGAGCGGCTGCATGAAGCGCACCGGAAAAAGCTCGACGAGGAGCGGGACAGGAGACTGGAGCGGCAGACACTGGAAACATTAAAGCAAACGAAGAAGATATCCCACGAAAAAGCTGTTCAACTGTGATGATTTTGCAAGATCTGCAGCACAAGACTGCCACGTATGTATATGTGGGCACAGAATGGCTGCCATGCCCGCTTCCCAAGGGAAAACACGCTTCAAGATCCAATGTCTTGCAGGTGTAGTCGTAGCAAGAGAGATAGTTCTGTTCTCTATTCCTTTATTGCTATGCATCACACGTTCACAAACACAAACACAATGGAGCAGTTATTTCATGCGATAGAAGATGATGGCGTCTTCCCCCGGCTCGGATTCGGACTCCGAGGTGCCCTTTTGGATGATGGACAGCTCCATTCGGGCGGCCCAACAGGAAAAGCTGAAGCGGGAAAAACAAAAAGAAAAAAAGAAAAAATCGAAAAAGGAGAAGAAAAAGGACAAAAAGAAAAGGAAAAAGGAAGCTGTGCGGAAAAAGGAAGACAAAAACAAAAAAAAGTCAAAAAAAGAGAGGAAAAAGCCAAAAAAGAAAAAGCGCCACTCCTCCAGTAGCGAAAGCGATTCTTCCGAAAGCGAATCCTTATCCTTGTCATAGAGACGATTTGTATGCGTGGCTTTTTGCGCTGCCGTGTCGCCTGTTGTTGTCGATGGACGCTACCAAAAAGAAAGATTGCGATCACGTTCACGACCTCAAATGCAGCAGCTCCCGGGCATTGATATGATTACTCAAGCACAGTGCGAGTGTTCATCCCCATGGCACTTCCTCTGAGTAAATATTGTGCACGAATGACAGTGTTCTCAGCAACTGCAACATCTTCTGAGACTGGAGAAGACGAGGCGGCCGCGACGACGAGTTGTTTTCAAACGACGAGATTTTTGTTCTGCATCGTTTTCTACTGCGTGCGCTTGAAGATGAAAGCTACTGCGTTTTCGCAAAAGCTACATGATGTAAGTTCGTGGTTCGTTGCGTGCTGGAGAACCATCGATACTGACATATTTACTATATTGTAACTATATGATTTTCATTTTTGCACTTCGTCAAAAGCAAAATAATATGCGCGAGCAAATTCGAACTAAGCACACGCAGAGGTATATGTAGCCAGCTGCGTGTGGATGGCTTGCAACGCGCCGACACCGAGGCGCATATGCTACATGTCCTACATGTGCTCCGCGGCTGCGCGCGCGCCCCGAAAAATTTTGAGACCCTGACGCTGTGAGACCTAAAGGAAAGCAATTCGCGCTACGAAATCTTGTTGGCGATTCTGCTAAGGGAAAGCAAATCGCGTTGGCGATTCTCTAGGATCGAGAAAAAAGCACACACATTGGCGATTCAGATCCGCAATGTTTTTGTAGATCTTCCCTTCTCCCGGGGGACCCGCCATCTCCGGGGGATCCATGCTCCAGTCCCCCGGGGACGGGATCCGCTCGGGCCTCGGGGAATCCGCCCTTCCAGGGTGGGTCGGCCTTCCCCTGGGGGCCCCTCCGCCTGTTCCCCAGGGGGATCCTCCTCGAGCAGGATCCGCCCCTTCCCCGTGGGCTCCGCTTTTCCACAGATGAGGCCTCCGCTTTTCTATTCTTTGCCGGGATCTGCCTTCTCTCCAGGGGGAATACAAAAAGAGGCTGACCAGACAAGAATCAGGGCGATGCTCTTGGCGGGTGGATTAGCCAAGAGTGTTGCGCCAGTTCTGTAGCCTTTGACTGCGGCGCCACCCATCCCGCGGTGTTTCGTTGTGGTATGTGCTGACCCCGATGATTGGGCCGCAGCGTATTTTCACGCTTGTGGATATGGGCCCTGCGGCTTTTTTATTTTTTGTGTTCTTCCAACGGCGGGCCGGTTGGTCCGTCTGCTAGCTAGCTTTCTCCGGGTGCGGGATCGGGAGAAATGCGAAACATCGCGAAAATTAAAGAAACGCGCGAAGCGAAGGCAGGACGGGCGCCGCCCGCCTGCGGGCTCGTCCACGACCTAGCTCGAGGCCGCGGCGCGCGTCGGGAGCAGCATGGCCAGGAGGGAGAGCCTGGCCGCGCTACGTCTCTCTGCCCCCTACTTGTATTGCTGTGGGGCAATGTGCTCTCCCGCTCTGCAGTTTTTTTCTTGACTCGTTGAAAGTGTTGTAAAGATGGAAGCTCAGGAGCAACAGGAGCCTGGTACGGTACCCGGGTCGCATAGGTGGTAAAGAAAGGCGGCCCCAGTGGAGAGAAGCAAGGGCGAGTGCGTGCGCGTAGCTTTGGCGCGTTTCGGTGTGTCGGGTATCAGGGACAGAAATCGCCAGGGGCCCGGATTTGGGGCAAACGAAGAAAAGCGGAAACGCGGAAAGAGGAAATACTTATATAAAGCACCGGGACAGCAGCTCGCCCCGGCGCCGGATTTCAAAACGGGAGCGGCTTCTGGGGGAGCCCCACCCCACCGCCCGCCCGCGCGCGCCCGCCCCCTGCTCGTGGCGAAGGCCTTCAGTCCCAGCCATGCAGTCGGCGTCCCCCCCTCGTGAACCCCGCGTCGCTTTTTGCCCATGTTTACAGGCACTCCCGGGGCGCGCATTGTCACGAAACACGGCGATCGAACCCTGCGGCCCTCGCTCGTGACCCCCGCCACCTTTGTAGCCGTAGCTACCCGTCGCGGCCATGGCGGTGGGTAGCCCGCGCACTCGCTCTCCCTCCCCCCCGCGTTGCCCCGAAGCCACTTGGCGCTTTCTGAGTAGAAAAGCAGCATGAGCCCCGGGACGTGCCTCGTGACCCTCGTGGTTCGTTTGAAAGACTTGAAACAAAGTAGCTCTGCGGCGTCCTCGGTGGGCTTCCAGCCACACTTGAGTGCCGTCAGTCTGCGAAGAGCAAGAATTGAGGCCCTATGTGTAGTTGGTGACGCGAGATCTTAGGACCCCGCCGGCATGAACGCTCTAGCCTGGCTGTCGATGTCCTTTCTTCTAGGTGAGGCACGCTCATTCAGGCCGTCCGGCAGCAGCAAAATCGCAGGACGCCTCAACGAACAACGGGCGCGCGCGCGATCACGTAAGAGGACTCCACGGCCTACGCGACTGCTTGAAGAAGTTCGAGAAAAGGGTCCACGGCGATTGGTAGCAGAGCTGCAGCAAGCGCCCAAAAAAATCTTGAGGCGCCCGCGTAGTCATGGTGTGTCCTCTTCTAGAGGTGCGAATTTGCCGCAACTCCTGCTGGGTGGCCGGCGCTATCCTGTGCAAAAGTATCGCACCCGTTTATGCCTAGCCGTATTGCTGTTCATGAGCTCGCTTAGATTTAGAAGCTGGCGGGAGGTTGGCGAGATGAGTGTGGCGGTAAGAAATGGCGCTGAGTCGGGGAGAAGTGGCAGGGCGTTGGTGTTGGCGTCGCTACCGCCCCGGCCTAGTGGCGTGGCGCGTCACTTCGCCGCGGCGAGTGGTATGGAGTGAGGCCGCCCCCGAACGGCTCGAGCCCTGGAGCTTTCTCGGCATTTCCCGTCAATAAGGCCGGCCGGCAGTTTGAGCACCTATGGAGCTTTTTTTTGTATGGAAGCAAATCAGGCACAGCAGCTTGCGCGGCCCCTGTGCCAACGTTTCGTGGCGGGGGACAATCGCCCACCGGCCTAAAAGGCGACAATAGCGGGCCAGCAACGTCGGCGCCCTTCTCAGGCGCCCGCCGCGTGAGATTCCGGCGCGCGCGCGATTCACTTGGACTGCCCAAATAAAGGGCTTCCAAGATGAAATTGCGCGCAAAATCACCACAGCGAAGCCGAACGGCACGGCCGCGATTTTGGGGTCTTGCTTTCATTGATTTTGGGCGACGGCGAAGCCGGCCGCCTTTTCGCCAGGTGGTGCGTGGTTGCCCTGGTGTTGGGAAGCTCCTGAACGAGCGTGGTCCCTTCGTGAAAAATGGGCCGCAGAAAAAAAAACGCGTCAGCGTTAACGCTAGGCCGCGCGCCGTGATATGGTTCCTTGAGTATTTTCGAAAGCATCCATTTTGGAAGAGCGCGCCCATTGAATTGTGGCGGAAAAGTCGGCAAGCGCCGCTACTTTTGCCAGCGCACTTCTTGGGGGGGTAAAAAAGAAAAGTTTGCGGGGAGTCGCCTAGGCCTAATTCTGAACGCGCAGCCCGTCGCCCCGTCGATCCCACAAGAGGCGCGGGAGGCCCGTTGTCAAAAGACGCCAAGAGTAAGGCCTGGAATGAAAGGTCGCAAAGACTTCAGGATGTATTTCGGCATGTAGACTCTCGAGCGCCCTTTTGTGAGCCCGCTGGCGCGCTGAAAAGTGGCCGGGTCGCCTCCGGGGCCGGGCCCCGACGAGGCCGCTCATTGCCAGGAAAAGGGGGCGCGGCCAGCGGGGTGGTCGGGGCGGGGGGGTGCATTTTTGCCCCTTTCGGACCCCCCCTTCCGGGCACCCCTTCGTGGTAGCTTCGACACAGCCTATGCCGACCCCCTAATCCCCATTGGAGACTGCCGACTTTGCGTGCCCATAAATGGCAGCTTCGACACAGCCTATGCCAACCCCCCTCCCCCCCCCTCCGACACACCCCCCAGGAAGGACTTGACTGCTGGCGCCCCCGCGTTCGCAGTATCCGGGTGGAGAGGGAAGAGCAAAATATGCTTGGCCGCGTCCAGAATTAGATCCGGAAGAGGAGGCACGGTTGTCCCTGTCAGGAGGCCTCAGGAAGGCCTGTGCATCTTCAGCAAACCAAAGTGCTGCGGACTCATCGAAAAAAGGAAAGGGCCGGACGGCGGACAGGGACGACGAAGAGGGGCGCCAGCATGCACGTGGCCAACAAAAAAGAGCGGGCGCTGTCCCCCCAAGAGTAAAACTGTTTTTGCCACCGTAAAAGTGATGGCATTTGCCGACGTTACCGCCCTAATTGAGGGAGTGAGAGAGTGAGGGAAGCGCTTGCCCGTTGTTTCTCGTGCCCGAATTGCGTTGCTTGTGAAATTGCAGGCGTCGCTACAACGTGGCCCCGCTGGTGTGTTCGTGTTGCCTTGCGCCGCAACATCACCCGGCCCCGCCTCGCCCTTCAGCCAGCCTCTGAAGGCCGTCCGGTTTGGTTTCCGGCGATCCCGAAACACTTGCCACGGGCTGCGGATATTCAACGAGAACGCCTCCGGGTGATTCGCCGGCTCGTGCAGCCGCTCAGCAGATCGATGAGTGTGGAGGAAAGCCGGCAATCTTTGAGGGCAGCCGCTTACGCTTGAAGGCGGTCAAGATAATTGGATGGTGGCCAAGATATTCTGACGCCAATCAGGCAACTTGGGACGGCAGTCGAGCAATTTTTGACGGCAGTCATGCACTTTGCGACGGCAGTCCGGCGATTTTTGACGGCAGTCGCGCAATTTCGAAGGAAGTCAAGTAATCTTGAAGAGGGTAACAAAGCAGCCAGCTTCCGCGCCCCCCCCTGTTGTAGTCGAACGCAAGCCAACTTGGCTTGCATTCGATTGGTTTTTGACTTTCTTCAAAAATACCCTGACTATTTTCTGACCTGCCGGGCTTTCGCTTCACGTTCCAGCGCTCTCCAGACTCAACCTGCAGCCAATTGGCGCTGCCTCGCTCGTCTCTTTTCGGCTTCTGGCGACCACCTCGCGCAAAGGGCCCGGGGTGCGCGGCCCTTCGGACCGCCAAGAGTGTTTTTGTAGCTGCGCCCACAGGTGGACTGCCGGCCCTTCTCTTTTTGTGGGAAGCGCGGCTGTGGTCATTGTTTAGCAGTGGGGGCCGTTGTTTTTGTTAGCGGGCTGCACATCCACGGCGTATTTGCAAGCTACATCCTGCTTTTCGTTGGCAGTGGCGCCTGTCGCGTTTTTGTCGCGTGCAACCACCCTAACAAACCGCGAGCGACCCGGGAAGCAAAGAAATATCGCGCACGCAGGGACGCGGCGACTGTTTTGCGTGCCGTCGCGCCCCTGTTTTGGTTGTCGACCGAGGGGCAGGGGAAAAAAAGCTCCGGAGGCTGCTAAGTGGAGGGGGCCCATTTGCAAAATGCAAATGGCCCGTCTTCGCAAATTCGCCCAGTGCTCCACGAACTAAATCACACGACGAGGCTGCTACGTGGAGGGGGCCCTTTTGCAAAATGCAACTGGCTCGTCTTCGCAAATTCGCCCAAAGTGCTCCACGAACTAAATCACACGACAACGGCAGACGCAGGAAGCAAGCCCACACGCTAGGCGCCCGGCTGTTCTTCGTTTTATTTCTGGAGCCCCCCCCGCCCGCACCCGCGGTGCCCGCATCGGGCCCATGGCGTCGGGGCTGGTCCCCAGAGGGAAATGCTGCAAATTTAAACGCGCAAAAATTCGCGGCGTTTTTCTTTTTGAAATGGGCACCATTCCGTTCGGCGTCACGTTACAGCGGGTCCGCAAAAGGAAAAGCGGGCCCGCGGCCGGGGCGAAGTCAAGAACGAGAGCGCGATCGACCTCACCTCCGCTGTGGCGTTTATATTTCTTTTGCTTTTATTTTTATTGGCCAACGCCAAGCAGATCGGGCTCGGGCCTCATTACTCAGCAGAAGTTTTTAAAAGTTGGTGGTTGGATTTGAAGAATACTCGTGAGCGAACTTTTTTGCAGCAGAGAAAAAGTCGAAAACGGGGCCGCTCTTTCTATTCTTTGCATTGCCTTCAGTCCCCCTTTTCGGTGTTTGGCTGTGTTTCTGCCCTGTTGTTTGCATGCCATTAGTGGACTTATATGAGTGCGATATTTTTGTATTTGCACAGAATAAGCGCTGGGACAGTTTTGCAGACGGGTACGCGGCGCCCTTCAATCCCTTTATGCAAGAAAAGATGTATTATTTTCACGACCACGAACACTATCACGACTACGGTCTGCCTCCATGTTGTTGCAGATGCATGACTGAGCACGCAGGGGGAGCACAAGGGTCTTGCTTGCGCGACACTGTCAAGATCGATGCGCACGACAAGAACGACAGTGAGCGCCTTGAATGGTCTCTGTGGCTCGTCGTGAAATTGTTCTGTAAGTGCAGTAGCTCTTTGCATGTGTTCGTCCTTAATATGGGACGGACAGAACGTTTATTCTCAACTAATTTTTTTTTTTCGATGGGGCGCGCCGATACCTAACTCCCATGCATGGATGTTTGTAGATGCTTTTAAATTAGGCGTCGTCTAGCTAGTGAAGTAAGTAAACTAAGATAAGTAGCTAAAGACACAAGGAGCCGGAGGTGTAGCAGATCGGGCTGGCTCGCTCTTCGTGGATGCATCCACAAAGAGACAGCCGATGCCGGAGGCTGTTCTGCTCCTTGTGTCTTTAGCTATCTTTTTTATCTACTTTACTAGCTAGTCGACGCCATTAGAGATGTTGATGCATGCAAATGACACCGCAGTTGCCGATGCTTTTCCGCCCCTTTGAAAAAAAAAAATCAGTTGAGAGTAAGCGTTCTGTCCAGGCCATACTTAAAATTAGATGGCTATCCATTCATAGGCTTTTTCAGTGTTAATGAGACGCCCCCGCAGTCGTGACGCACTTTTTCCATCTGATCTCCTCGCGGCTCGAGATCGCAACTCAAACTCTTCCCGACCGCAACTCAGCTTCTACCAGCATCCAGGCATGGGCAGCAACCGCAACGCCAACGTCGACCCCTGGGACTGCGCGACTTGCCCGGTGGAAGCGGAGAATGCTTGGAAGAACGAGACGGCGACGATGGATGTTGCTTGGTAAAAGTACGACGGAGAGAATCTACGGCAGCCACTTTCGCGTGTCAACCCGGTATCGTGACATCATGGAGCTGCATCAGGCCTTTCATGCCTTTCTTGCTTCGCCACTTTTTGCCAACGCCCTCGGCGGACAGGCTTGCCCATACTCCCTCGGGTTCGGCAGTCTTCTTAGTTACGAGCGGCATCAGGGAGTTTCCCCGTACGCAAATGACGGCGATGTTTTCGTTCCCAGCGCATTTTTTCGTGTGGTCGAGCGAGCAGCGGTGCGCGATAAAGGCTTGGCATCTGCGTCTAAAAGAACGAGTCACGGGGGCACAAGCATGAGCGGAAAGAACGACGTCAAATTTGTTACCTTCTCACTTTCGCACGGAAGGCTCGAGAACCAGGCCCGTCTGCGAGAGTCACCAACTCAACGCGTTTCTCAACCGGCGAATCAAGGCAGCTTTCCAGATGCGAATCCCGCGCAGACGGTGGTCCAAGAACGCTTGTCTCCAATTGGGACAGACGAGAAGGTGGCTGTCACGTACACCTCTGTGCCTGTCGATTCGATAGACGACATTTTTGCTGCTTCCGGCGCGAAGTACGTTCTACATTTGAGCGACGAGAGCTGGACGTCTTACGCCCATCTTGCAATCAAAAAGCAACCCACGGGAGAGCAGGTGAAGAAAGCACACGGCACCTGGGCCATGCAGTGGGACCCGCCGACGGGGGGTCGCTTTGTGATGCAGCACGACAGCAAGAGAGATGTTGCCGAGATGAGAGACAGGGAAAAAAGTGCCCCGATAGAAATAACCCAGCGGAGCAATCCCGAACTGCTACCGGACGGCTCAGGTGGAAAGCGATACACCTACATCGATCTCTCTGTGTTGGACCCAACGTATGGCGCGCCGACACACACATCCTGCAAGGCGGGCTACAAAACTAGTCCCGACAAAGCAGTCGGGTTCTTTCTTCAACAAAAAGAGCGGACTAACGTACCTCTGCGGTGGCGGACTGCGCTTACGGCGGAAGAAGCTGGTGGCGCTAACGCACAAGGAGAAGGTCTCTCATCTGCCATCAAGCATTTTCCACCCACGCAGGAGGTCCTGCTGCACGATGCCAGGAAAGAGGACGCTGCATCTCCGAACGCGCGGCTGCTCACTTCAACACGGGTGCGCATTTTTTCAAATTCTACCTTGCGCGACAACATGCTGAAAGGGTGCTACGGCGAGAAGTATCTAATCCCCGACCACTTTTGGAATCAGGAAAAGCAGCTCTGGGTAGTGGTGAAATGAGGCGGTGCGCACGAGAGAGGGCGAGGACGGCAACAGCGTCGCAGCAGCCGAGCAAGATGATCGCGAAAAGGTGCACATTTATCCTTCGTTGTACGACTCGGGGAAAATCGCGGACGGCTCTATCGATCTTTTTCTGTCTTCTCACGTTTTGGAACATCTGGGGAACCTTCCACGTTTTCTGCGCAGCGAGCTCTATCCGAAGATGCGCCATGGTGGATTGGTCTTCTCGGAGGTGCCAGACCACGACCGGAACTACATTTTGAAAACGTTTGGGGGACAGTTTTATCTCACCTTCCCGACGCCGGAAGGAATCGAGAACCTTTTCCGCGACGCAGGTTTCGAGCCGGTGAAAAGCTGGGTTGGAGACGGTGGGTTGCACATCCGCACAATGCACCGAAAGCCGGATTTGGCTCATCAAAAGATTCGTGGCTCTGCAACTTCCTACCAGAAGGCGGGATAATGCAGGGACTGTGCTCGGCTCTGCGCTAGGTGCGGTTGGATGGAGGCGGCGTAGTCCGGCACCTCAATACAATACAATGCAATACAATAGTACATCAAAAAATTGAATCAAATGCCACAATGGAAGCGGTGCTTGACTGTGAAGGAAATGCTGTCGATTGTTCGCAGGCATACTTGACGCATGGACAAATCGTCCTGAAAAACGTGAGCTGTACAAACCGATGACAAGGAAAAGGTAAGTAGCCAAATAATACTACTAGCGCGAGCACCTCATAACGTGAATTTTCATCCCCTGCTTGAGGCTGAGCCGCCGACTGTAGTCTACTACCTGATATTACTCACTAATGTTTCTTGTTTCTGTCAGTCTGTTTCTTTTTCGAGATAACGAGCCGGACGATGCGCGTCATCTTATAACAAAGCTAGACTCTGCCGGTCATCTTCATTAGGCACGTTGACGTTGTTGACGTTCATGTTTTATGGAAATGCGTGAAGTGGTGCGCTGCTCCTGCTTCTATGTTCTTTCTCCTACTGTGTCAGTAGGTACCCGCATGCTGATGCTGTCCTCTTGCTGGTGATCGCGGTGAAAGTACGTAGCGGATTTGTGTCGTGTATGTAAGAACCAATCCACGCGGCGTGCGCCGCGTGGGAAAAAATAAAACAACTCTTCAGCGTCTGTGTCAAATTCTGTCTGCCCTGAAAAATTTTCGCGCTCGACTTTGTCGCCTCTAATAGAGTGGCCGCGTTTGGCTTCTCTCGAAGTGGCCAAATTCGGGAGAAGACAAAGACGGCCAGCTTTTGGCTTCGTCTCTGAGGCCCAGACTAGCAAACAAACAACGAGGTCGCTTCTTGCTGTACAAAAGTGGCCAGCTTTAGCGGCTTTTATTTCAGAATCCCGGTCAGATCAGGAAGAAACCAGGAAAGAGCTCGCCTGCTGTTCGCTCCCTAGCCCGGCCTCGCTTTTTGCTTTTACAAAAGCGGGCAGCTTTGGTCTCTTGTCAAAGTGCCAGGCGCTTGAGCGACCGGAATCGCGACAGCAGTGCGCGAAGCATCTCAACGCGAATGAGGCCCAGTCGGGCTCTTTCCACACGGCGAAAATCTCGCGAGCAAGCGAAACGGCGATAGCAGTGCGCGAAGCAGCTAACGAGCAGCGACTCCCATCCGGGCTTGTTTCACACCGTGAAAAGGGCCTGGTTGGCAAATCGTCGGCGTTTTCGTATACACTTTTGTTCAATCGGTAGAAAACGCTCAGCAAACCTTCAGAAGAAACCTCCTGAAGAACTTCAGAAGAGTTGACATTTCTTCTGAAGAAAGCTTCAGAAGGTTTTTAGCTTTCAACCTTCAGAAGACCTTCTTGAAGGTTTTTCGACCTTCAGAAGGTCAAAAAAGGTTGGCCCTTTTTTTTTTTTTTATTTTTTGGCAAAAAGTGACGTTTTTCATTTTTAACCTTCAGAAGGTTTTGAAAAATCAGCCTTCAGAAGGTCAAAACCTTCTTGAAGGTCCAAAGTCAACGCGTGCCAAACCTTCAGAAGATTTTTTTGCTCAAAAACCTTCTGAAGGTAATTACCTTCTGAAGGTTCACAGAAAAAAATAAACTTTCGCGGCGCAGGATCTGACGCCGTTTCAATTTTGCTCGTTTTTTGAACTGCTATTTTTAGAACCTTCTGAAGGTTCGTCGACTCTTCTGAAGAATTTTCTTCTGAAGGTAGTTTTGATTTTTCAATATCTTCTGAAGAATTTTCTTCTTATTATTTTTTGCGAGAAGTCAAGAGCTGGGTATATAGTGCTCGTAAAAATTATGTAAAAAACTAAACAGTTAACAGCTTCCTTTATTGGGGTTTGTCAGTGGATTTGAGAACATTCGCACGCATTTGCACGCGTTTGCCCCGGCGCCGAGCTCGCTGGCAGCTGTTCGCTTCTCCCTTTTGCAAGCAAGTGACGCAAAGCGCTTGCTGCGTTGCATCCTGCGCGTAGCCTCAGCGCGTTCGCATTCGCCGCGATGCATTCTGTTTCCCGAACTGAAGCACCAACGTGGGCCACCTTGACGCAGGCCATGGCTATCAGTGTTTCCATGTTGGAGGCCGTGAGGTCGTAAGTTGCTTGGCAAACACGTGCGGGGACGGGCGAGGGCCAAAAATGGCACAGAGACTTGCGAACCTGCTGGCATTCCGTCGCTTCTTGGCCTCATGAATTTCCTGGGCTCCGCCTATGGTTATGGCGAAGCGTCGGTCTTTTGGACCTTCGCCATTGCGGACCATTTCCTCGGTATTCCGCGACGCTATTGCCAACGCCTCCTCTGACCAGCGGCGGGCGCTCGCCATGGATACCGTCGAGCTCATGACGGCGGTCGTGGGTTCTGAGGATTGTTGGCACTGCCTTCGCGATTGGTCTTCTGAGTTGGTCTACGCTTTTGCGGTATGGCTATCGGGGAACAGAGCTGGCGGCCTAGCAGCTAGCTCGGGCCATTCTGGTCTATCGTCCTGTGTCGTTTCGGGATGGAGCAGGGGGCATCTGGGGCGATCGTGTTGCAGGTGAGTGGGATCGATTTCCGTGGCCAACTATGGGGCCGCAGTCTCTGGCTTAAGCGCGCACCTTGTCGCCAAGCTTTTTCCTTTGCGGCGGGGCTCTTCTTTTAGAGGGGAGAGACGAGCGGCCTGCGGGATAAATGTTAATATTCTCGCTCAGCCGAAGAGGAAGATGGCGTCGCCAATGACGCTGCCACGTAGTAGCTATCTAGCACGGGCGGTCGCTCCGCGCCCGCCGGCCCGGCGACGAGGGGGTGCAAGGGGGGCGGGGGAGAAAAGTGCCAGGCAGCCAGTGGCCAACGCCACATGCCCAAACTATATTAGCGCGATAAGCGAAATAAAAGAGAAACGGCCGCGGCGGAAAGGCAGGGGGGGCGCTGCGTGTGGCTCTTGCCAGAAGCGAGACAGACCACAAGAAAAGAGCAGGCAGGCCAAAGCGAAAGCCCACCCACGGCCGGGGACGAGGCAAAAAGCGTTGGAAGCGAAAGGAGAAGGAGGCGGGCCGCAAAGAAACCGGGGGCACGCTGCTCGACAGTCCAAAGCAAGGAAACAAAGCAAAATCAGGCAGCCCCGGCGTGGCCCAAGGGCCCCCGTGGTCGGCAGTGCGCACGCGGCCAAGCCTGGCCTGCAGAGCCACAGGCGGCGGAGAAAGGCGCAAACTGGTGCCACATCCCTCGCAACAGGGGTGGAAGGGGAAGGGGCGCCAGAATGCAGATCGGCTGCAGCCCGGGGCAGCCAAGCGCGGAACGCCAGGCATCTAAGCCAAGGCCAAGGGCCCAGACCAGGGCAGGCAGGTCCGAAGGCCACCCGGGGGTCGGGCAGCGGGCGCCGCGGTTCGTCCCAGCGAGTTTCCCAATTTGGCAGGTTTTCCTACTAGTGTTTCCGTTTTCCCCAAAATCGGGCTTTTTGTCACTAGTGGCTCTATTAGTGGGCGCCTTCACTAATGGCGCCTGTCACTAGTACCTCTCGCGCCTTTCTGTCACGCTAAAAACACTAGCAGGATTGCTACTAGTGCCCGTGGGGCCGCGTACATTCATCAACTCCAGCACAGCTGAGGCATGTTTTTTTCGCGCCGCGGCCAAGCGGTGCTGTGTTTAGGAACGCGACGGAGCAGTGGGAGCGGCCGAGATGCAGTGTTGTAGATGTAGCTGTGCTTTGGAGTGAGGTCATGTAGCGAGGTCATGAGCGTTCAGTTCTCATGTGGTAGTTGAAGTTGTAACAGATATCGTCCTCACGCTCACCGATCGAAGATTTTTCGCAGCACATAGGAAACGACGTAGTCATGCACTATTAATATAAATTAAAAAACGTAAACCTAAACGCTGTCAATGTTTAAGCTCACACAGCGACAACGTGTAGCATACGTAGCTGCCTCCTGCGTGTGCTATATGCTTTGCACCATACCCACACGCGGGCGCATGTCCTAGCTACGTATATAATACTACACGCGACGCGCTGCGCACGCGCCGAAAGATGCTTAGTATAAATATGCATAAGCACAAACGTTGACCCGCGCGCGCGCGGCGCGCGCCACGACAGATCCTTGCCATATGCCTGCATATGTCGATGGATCCGCGCGCGCGCGGCGCACGTCACGGAAAAGCTTAAGCTTTGCTACGTGCCTACATATGTCGATCCGCGCGTATACAGTGCGCGTCCCTAAGAAAACCTTGCTCCTATCATGAGCATATGTCTATCCGCCCCGAAAATGTTTTTACGTACATGCGGTTGCGCCTGCATGTGGCGCCGCTCGGTGCGCCAGGTGGCGCGGTCGGTTTCGACGTTCGGTGGGCCGCCTACATGTCCCAAAAACCTGGCATGACTTGGCATACTTACATGACCTACATGCCCTGCAGGCTATATGTGCAAAATTTTGCTGAGAGTAATGTAAAAGTTGCAAACTTATTCGTTAAAGTTTGGATTTGATGTAGCTGAGGTTGAGGCCGTAAGGTCATAGCGCACGCACTTTAATTTAAAGTCCAGCATCAGCAGCAAAGCATGGCAGCCCAGGGAGGCGTGGAGCTGCGCGGCGTCGTGGAGGAAGAAGAGGAGGAGGGGCCCGCGGTCGAGGGCGAGATCGAGCCTGTGAAAGACGCCGACAATGCGGACCAGGGTTTCGACTGGAATCGTTCGTGTGCCTACAAAACGATGAAAATAGTGCGCGTGCGTGATCGCTACCTGGGAATGCTTTATTGGGCCATCGTGGTGGGCGTCATACTGTACATTGTCATCGTGGCTGTAGGACTTGATGGAAAGCACCAAAGACAGGAGCCCGGGCTTGGAAGCACGATAGTGAAGTTCCGCGGTAAGGCCTTCAACGCCAGAAAAGAAGCCTTCGATCAGGCGGATTTGAGGTATGTGCACTGACATTGTGTTGCGGAACGCGAGCTATAGTCTCGGTGTTGCGGCAGCCCTTTTGTTTCTCTCCTTGTTTGCGCAATGAATTTGTGCCGCAAGAGCACTACAAAAAACCCAAATGCGTGTACCGACGTCACCAGTTTTGTTGATTGATGTAGGTAGGAATTATCTGCATTGGCGTTTATTTTTTAATACGTTCATGCTCATGGGGCAGGGGCTGATTATTTAAGAATAAGATTAAATATATGTTGTTGTTCTTTTCGCAGCAGTTTTTTCTTTCGGGAATCAATTGATGCGTCTTGCGTGATGTTGTATGGAATTGCAACTAACAGTGGCATGCTTTTGCAAATAATGATGAGATACCCTGAAATCGAGCCGGGCGGTGCTTTTATTGTGACCCGTAGCGTGACCATGAAGGAACAGTCTCCCGGTGCGTGTGTTGATTATGATAAGCCGTGCAAAGCGGGCGACGACGACCCAAACGTGTGCACGGACTGCGATGCCGCGAGCAAGCATTGTAACTCTCCGCGTTCATGGTGCCCGAGCATCGGCGCTGGGAATGTAGCAAAATTGACCGACGACGGGAGCACCATCATGGTAGAGGAAATGGTTTCGGGCATGGAAGAAGGAGTCGTGGAGTTTTTCGCGGGCATCTCCTTCCCTGGAATGGCCAAGAAGTTTTACGTGGCCGGGCAAACAGAGGAAGATCCGCAAGGAGTCCACGAGCTCCGGAATGTCACGCTGGCCAATCTGCTCCAGAATGCGGAAACGACCTACGCCGACGTGAAACAGACTGGGGCGGTGCTGGCTGTTGCCTTCTACTGGAACTGTGATGTGCGGTATTAGAGGAAAAAGTTGTCCCTCGCTATCATTCGATCAGCATTCGGATCATCATCATCATCAGCATTCGCTGCATCCATCGTTTTTTTGTTCTTCGTAGAGGAGTCTGTGGGGAGCCGGAAGATATTTATTTATAGCAAGCGAGCACCATTGTTTTAGTTTTAAGCGATCACCATTGTGAGGCTCCGGATCATGAGGGCCAAATGTTGGAAAAAAGACCACAAAAATTTGCAAGCCTCTTTTTTTCCCATGGCGAGGAACGCCACGCGCCGTGGCGTGTTGTGCTCCCTGGCTTCAAGTCATGCGTGGGCTATTTTTCCAGTTTGCTTCGCGATTCACTTCATATTTTAAACGTTTTGCCGAAATTCGCGGGCTTCCTCTCATCCCGATTGTAGGTTGTGTGGTGGGCGCAGTTAGATTTCTATTCCGTTTGCCGGATCGATAACACCGTCGACCCTGTGACCATATGCAAGGCGCTTCCCGGTTTTTCCGGTTTGCCTTGTTGCTTCTTTTCAATTTACCAAAAAAAGTTCCCAACTTCATACCCTTTCAAAAAGTTTCCGATAACACGAGCGGAATCGGAAAGATTTCGCGAATGTGTCCGAGAGTTTTCGTTCTCTTTTTTTTCTCTTTTCGTGTTTTTTCGCGAAAGTCGATTTTTGTCATTTTTTGAATTTGCCACTTTTTTTCAAACAATGTCAATCCGTTACGGATTGACATTCGCAGCGAAATTTATAATCAATGCGAGTCGTATGAGACCTACACAGCAATCGCATTGCTCCCATTGCTCGCATTGGTCGCCTCGTAAAGACGTGGCGCCAGGATGCCCAAGATGGCCCTCCCAGCACCCTCCCCCGCTTAGTATCTGGTGACCGTGTCGCGATTCGCGGCGGCGTGGCCGCCTACCATTCTTTTTTTCGAAAGTGACGGCCCAGAAAAAAAAAGAAGTCGGGGCCGCGCCGGCAATAGTTAACAACGAGGCCCACTCGTGGCGCTTCTAAATGAGGCCACAAAGGTGGCCGCATTTTAGGCAGTGCGGGCACTAGTAGGCCGAGGCTACTTAGCAAGAATAGGCCTAGGCGCGAGATGTTTCGTTCTTAGGCTGCCACCCGCCGGGAGTAAGCTAGGGGGCCAGGCCGCGCACCGAGTGGCGCGCCCGCTCGTGTTGTGTTCTGGCGCAGGCAAAGCTCCACACTGGCCGCAGCGCTAGGTGCGGGGTGGCGTATTCTAAAACGGCGGCTCGGTCGGGTGGGAAGTACCGATGACGGAGGGGGCCGCGGGCCGTTCGGCGCGCTCGTATGGGGATCGTATTGGTCCGATTGCTCGCATTGGTCGCCTCGTGCTGACCCTGGATTCTTATAAATTTCGCTGACATTGTTTTAGTTACCGCCTCGGGCTGCTTTCCCAAGTATCAACAAGATCGAACCCCAGTAGAGGCAAAAGGAGCAAAATCATAACTCCCGGAAAAAATAAAGCGAAAAGATTTGCCCTTGTGTGTTTGCATTTCTCGCGACCGGCCCGGCCTTGCCTGTCCCCGCTCAGATGTTGGCAGCCTGGGCATGGTTTCGGGCCTTGGCCTCCAGATTGAGGCCGCGGAGTTTGCTGCAGCGCCTGTTCGGAAGTTTTGATCTGTCCAATGGTCGGCCAGGTTTGGTTTCCGTGCCTTTGGCGTTGTCTTTTTGGGTTTAGGGTTTTGTTTAGGGTTAGGGTTTAGGGGGTAGAGGGGCGCGATTTTTTTCGGACACGCGGCAATTTATGTGAGACGAGAAATCTGAAACAATTCAAAAACTTTTTTCTTGGAATTTTTTTCCGGGATTTCTGATTTTATGCAGCAGCCGCAGGAGAATCATCCTATGGGATGGCCAATGCTCTATGGGAGCGATCTTCTGCGGAGAAGTGCTGGCGCCGGCATCGTGGAGCGCCTACCCCTCTATCATAAGAGAATCTGCCTGGGTCTCTGTCCGTCTATAGGCAAGAAGCCTCGCGATCCATCCGCGGTCGGAGCCGCAAACTGCAACAGCCTGCCAGCCGCAAAAGTCCCGAAGTAAAAACAGGGCGGGGGGGGCGGGGAAAATCAGCAGACCCAAGGGTCTACCGTCTGCACTAACGTGCTCAGGTTCTGGATACCGTGCAAAGGCTAGGGCGGGGAAAGTATAAGACACCGCCCGACCAGCCTCAGCCTTGACTCACAGGCTCGCAAGACTCCTGCTGTGCGGGCATACGTTTTACGCAGTAGTCGCAGGAGGATCATCCTATGGGATGGCCAATGCTCTATGGGAGCGATCTTCTGCGAGGAAGTGTTGGCGCCCGCATCGTGGAGCACCTACCCCAACGCCGGAGGAGCAACGCGCCGAAGCAGGACAAAGAACCCCGAGCCGCCCAGCGGCAGACAGATGAATTTGGGCAACGGACCGAGCCCCATCGATGAGGACGCGACAGAAACGAAGGCGAAGAAAAGACAAGGGGCGCGCAGTCTCTCTCTCCGTGCCACGTCTCTCTGTGAACAAAAGGCAATAGACAGAGATAAAATCCAATGGGTGTGAGGCCCGCGAAGGTGCGTGGCAATCAATGGAGCAAACTATGCGGCGCCGAGGATCAAATAATGTATCCCAAAAAGAACAGACTCCAGACAAGCCCCGGGCCGTCTCAAATAGCTTGCGCACTGGTTCAATATAGTAGACAAACGCGGAAGCTATTTTTTCGCCTTCGCCTTGGCCTCATGCACAGCCCCCGCCCGCTCCGGTTCGAAACCCCAGCGGCACTTCTCGGCAACGCGCTTGATCTCTTCGCAAGAGGTCGGCGGGGAATGGCGGTAGACACAGCTACGCCGCTCGCGCTTGCCCTTCTCCAGGAACGTCGCACAAGGGCCGCGACTACTGCCCGGGCCGTTCTCCGTACGCCGGCGCTTCGCGTCGTCGTCCTTATCCCCCGGGGGCTTAGTGTTGTTCTCGATTCGCACCAGGCACAGGCCCTGGAGCCAGTCCCACACCCGAAGGGCGTAGAGTTGGACGCTGTCCACCTGCGCCACCTTCTTGAAGCCCCCCGCCCGGCAGCACCAAAGTCGCCAAATCGGCGCGCCGCACTTTGTGGAGGATTTTCGTGAGCTTCTCCGGACCCAGCAAAAACCCGAAGCGCAGGATGACTGTGAGCGCCCAGCCGTTCACGAGGTGCACTGCCTCGCCCGCCATGAAAATGGCCGCCGTCACAATCTGGACCATGTGCGTGATGTCCTTCGCAGTGATCTGGTGAAGGGTTCGCTCTTCGACGTGTTTACACAAGGCGGACCAGGCGGGCGAGGAACAAAGGCAATCCGGGGCGACTCCAGCCTGCGCGGCCACGGCTTCGAGTCCCTTTTTCTCCGTCGTCATCTTGGTGGCGACTTCCCCCAAGACTTTGCCCAAAGCCCCGGAACGGGCCTGCTTCGCGGCAGCTTCCGCACCCCCATCCTGCTGCTCTTGCAGCTGCAGCTGCTCAGCAGGAAGCTCATCACGGCCGTCCATTTTTGCGCGACAGAGGAAAAATAGATGGCGCTCACGACTGAAGTCTGAGGACACAATATCGAAAATCCACGGAGGACGTCTCAAGTTCCCTAGCTCCCTGGAAAGACAAAACAAAGCAGGAAGAAGCGCGCGCCAAATTTGCAGGAGACCGAAGTGATCAAAGTAAGATCCTGCCGGGGATTTAAGCGCGCAGGATGGGCCGAGCGCCGCAAAAGCAAGAACAGAGCCCCATTTCTAGGCCACGAAGATTGTAACCCCGATCCAAATGGGCCACCGCCGAGAGTGTGAGGAGAGAGAGACCCGGGCCGCCACTTGCAGCGAGAGCTGAAATTTACAGGAACCAGGAAGGACGGCGAAGCTAACAGCCCCAGGAACATGAGCCGAGAGAATTTCTGGAATCTGCACGGAACCAAGTAGCCGCGTAGCGCGGTGCAATTTGCGGAAAAACAGAGAGCGGGCAGAACCTACAAAATCCCGAGGGAAGTGTCTCGCTTGGGCACTTCGTGCAGTCCTTTCGTGCGGCTATAATAGCACACCTTGGCGGGGGACGCCCAACGTGAAGGATTCGCAATGACTAAACTACTATGGCCGTGCTCCAATAGAGTTAGGAGAAGGCCAGTCCGCAGGCTATGGGAAGAAAGTAGTTTGTATCTCATACCTGCCTGCGCGACAATCGCTCAACATCGATCCCCCGAACCGCATAGAGGGCCCCCCGGTACGCGTGCAGGCACGACGCACGGCCTCCGGATTCGCGGGAACACTTCACCCGAATCGCCTGCGTGGCATTGCTCTTCAACACTACTCCCCGCAAGTCTAGGCCAGTGGAGTGCTGCCCCCACAGGATTTTTATCCCGGCGCCGACTTTCAGCGCCTCCGACTCCCGCAACCCAAAATCAACCAGATCGGGCCCCAGTCCCGGCAAATTATAAAAATTCATGGCGCGACTTTGAAAAAATTCGCCGACGACTTCTCTTTCGAAAAAAAATCGGGCGCGGATGATGGGGGTTTCTACATTTTCCGTATTGCCCCTCGTCCTTCGCGGCTTCCGTGTGTGCCTTTGGGTGTGTTGGGCCTTTGGGGTGGTTCGCGTTTTGCCGGAAGAGTGCCGAGCCCCCCGGTGTCTTTTGTTTTTTCCCAGGATTCTTCCGCGCCCGGGGGAGGGGCAGTTGTTTTTTGCCGACGGCCGGCCGGGTTTTTTTCCGGGATTTGGAACGCGGAGCCGGTAATTTATTACGACAAAAAAAATTTTTATTACGACAAAAAATTTAAAAAAATTCAAAAAAATTCAAAAAAAATTGTCGTGAACAAAACGGCTTAGAAATCCCTATGGTTTGGGATTTGTCGCCTTTTTTCAATTTTTTTCCGTTTTTTTGACAGATGATTGACAGATGATTGGTCGTAAGAAATGCAGAAAAAAACTGCAAATGTCCCGTCTGGGTATGAAGTTCAATTTGGAGTATGTGGGTCGTGGCCCGCTGCTCGACAGCCCCTTGGCCTTTCTTAGGGGCCGGCGCCCCCGTTGTTGTGCTTCCCTCGGCCGGCCCTTTTTCTTTCTGGGGTTCCCCTTTTTCACCTTCGCCTGCGCCCTCCTTTTATCTTTGCCTTCCCTGGGCCCGTGGATTCGTCGCAGATCTCGGGCCACCACGTCCTTCGGGCGGGATTTTTTTCTTCTCCGAAAGTCTTTCGAAAGTCCCGGCATGAATTTTTATAATTCGAGCCCACTGGCGGCCGATCTGGTTGACCAAAAAGAAAAACCAGCAGAAGCTGGGCCCGGTCTATTGTGTTCCCGATCTGCGTAATGCGCTCCCGAAAAAGTGGCGCTTTCTGGCTGTGGTTGAACACGTATACAAGTGCACAGCTCCCCCTCCCCCTCAAAATATTCCTCCTTCATAATATTTCGCAATTTATTTGGTTGCCAAGTGGTGCGCTTTTATGTCACCAAGTGCTGCACTTTTGTGCCATTAAATCGCGCACGTTTCGACTCCAATAAATGCGCAGCGATCGCGTTGCGTTTTGTGGCAGCAAACGCGTCGCAAAAGGTCGCGGGCCCGGGTCGTGTTCGTGCCTTTGATCGGTCGAGCCTGTGATCTCCGCACACCTGGCGCAGAAATGAATCGGGGCCAGATGACTGCGTCAGGAATGATAATGAACAAGGAGACGGCAGCAAGCAACCAGAAGAAAAGGGCGGGCCTTCTTCTGCGTGTAAGAAGTTGCAAGACTTCTGGCAAATGCTCGCCAAGTCGCCAGCTTTTGCGTCGTCAAGTCAGCGACTTTTTTGCGACCTCGGAAATCAGCTCAAAGAGTGTTGCTCTTTGATCGCTAATCGCGATGCTATGGGCCCACTCACCCTCATGAGGGAAAGTGGACAACTTTGGCGAGGGGGAGTGAGCCCATAGCATCGCGATTAGCGAAACGCGCAGCGTTTTGGCCCCGGCAAATCGTCCCCATAGCGCGCAGGCTAGCTCCTAGAAAAAAACTAAAAAAGTGCGCGCTTTGTCATTCAAGTCATTCGCTTTTTGTCACTCAAGTCAGCGACTTTCCGAGCTCGGATCTGCGAGCCGCAAAAAAGGAACAAAAAGTATCACACTTCGATGGCTAATCGCGATGCTATGGGCCCACTCCCCCTCATGAGGGGAAGGGAACAGCTTTGGTGAGGGGGGGTGAGGCTAAAGCATCGCGATTAGCTTTCACAGCATGGCGAGAGACTGCAAACGTTTGCGACGCTTTTGGCCGCATAAAAAGCAACGCAAACGCTTCGCATTTGGGGCCGAATTGTGCGCGATTTGATGACATGAAAGCGCGTTATTTGGTGACATAGAAGCGCGCTACTTGGTAACCAAGTAAGTGCTTAAGTATTAATATTTTGAGGGCCGGGGAAGCTGTGCCGCAAACTACTGAGAAGGGACCAGATGGAACCCTCCTCGACCTCGGTGAGTGAGAGCTGCCCACTTCCCCGCCCCTGTTTCATCACTAGGCTGGCGTCGTCGTCAAAAGTCTTGTAGTCCGTGGCTAAAGAAATCGCCACAAAATTCTCCAGACCCCGGTAGGAAACATACAGGCCAGGGATCGACTCCCTGCGCCCTGGAGATTCTTTCGTGCTTCACTATGCGGGACTTCGTTGTCGAGGCGGAGGACAGCGAAGTCATTTGCCCGAGAAACTGAACGCACTGCGACAAAGCCACTGGATCGGCCGCGAGCCGGCGCGGCGTCTGCGTTTGCGCTGAGGTGCGAGGCTTGCGAGTCGTGTCACCCGCTGCAGGAGCAGCAAAATCCTTGGCCCCCGACGCCACACCTTCCAAAACCTGCGCTACCCTGTCGCCCCACGGGAGCGGCGCGCGCGCATGTTCCTTTTGGCGAGTTTCTTGCTTCTCTTTCAGACTTTTGAGTACATGAAGCATGGCGAAAAGTGGTAGAAACAAAGCACGCAGGCCGGTATTCCAAATCCCAGCGGTACTATTGTACGGAAAAAGCGAATAGCGGCGACAGGAGGAATCTATCCGGGAAAGCAGTGTGCTCAAAACCCTGAGAAAAGAGCAACGTAGCCAAAATAAGAGGGACTGGGACAGGGCCGAACTAAAATGCCCAAGGGGAATGATCTCCAACGCCGCAGCTTGCTTCACTCAGCAAAATACTCTGACCCAAGCAATTCACCACAGCGATCCCATTTCGGTCGGACAGTCTCGGTCTCGCAGAGCGATGAGAGAAGAGAGGTCAACAGCCACAGGCTAGCGCTCCTGTCAGGGAGAAAGTTCGCAAGGGTAACGGGCCCGAACCGCCAGCGCCAGACGACCCCTCCTCCCATCGCAAAGCGAGGCCACAGACTCAGACTGTTGCCCCTTCGGGCAAACAGTCCACAAGTACCGTCTCCCCACCGCGGGAAGGGCACAAAAGCCATCCCTGCCACAACTTCAGCTAGGGGAAGCAAAGGGCTCGCCTCCTCACATCGAGGAGGGCACCACGCTCCTCCCCCCACAGCAGGAAGAGGAGACTACGCACACCCTTGCTACATCAGCGTAAGGCTCTGACAAGCTCACTCTCTTCACATCAAAGAGAGGAGGACGGCGCTCCCCTTCCCACATCGAGAAGGGGGGCAGACTACTACCACGGCAGGGGCGTAACTCCTTGGAACCTGAGAAAATACAGCAGAGAAAAACCAGCAGAGCCAAGGGTCTACCGTCTGCGCTAACGTTCTCAGGTTCTGGATGCCGTGCAAAGGCTAGGGCGGGGACAGTATAAAATACCGCCCGACCAGCCTCAGCCTTGACGCACAGGCTCGCAAGACTCCTGCTGCCCGGGCATGCATTTTTTTACTCCCGAGCCCCCGGGGGGCCCATCTGGTTGACAAGTAGCGCGGTAGTTGGACTCTGGACGATAAAGGCAGAAGCGTTGGCCTGTGCCACAACCAAGGCGCGCCCCTCCTTCTCCTCGTCGCTCTTCGTTGTGTTTATTTCTTCGCTTGTGCCGTCAGATCGGTTTAAGACTAGAAAGAACGCAGCCAATTTATAGCGTGTTTTTCTTGGGATCGTGCTTATTATATTTATTGCATTTTTAACATTAAGTGGGGCTGGGGTAACGCAAACACACCGCTGCAGTCTCACTTCACATCCACCCGGCCGGCTAAGTGAGAAGCTAGCCTAAGGTAGCCTCTCCGTACTCGTCCCTCCCGTCCATTTGCATTTCTGGGACGAGTTGCAGGGCTTTTTTTGGTGTTGCGCTGTAATTTTCCAAGCCGCAGAAGCGCTTCCTCTTCCAGTCTTTGCCTTTCCTCCAACTCAGAATCAGATGCGTCCGCTGGTTGTTGATGTGGCCGGATTAAGGTACCGCCCAAATATGAGAACCGCACCGCTCAACACCATGGGCGGGAATAGGCAAAACAGGAAGCGCGCAAATTAGCAGCAGAGGCGAACCGCCGTGCTGTTATGCTTTGATGCGAAACCGGAAAAGAAACACGACACCGCATGCGTATGCAAAAAGCCGAGCCCTCTCTCTTCAGTAGAAGACTCGTGGGGATTGCGCAATATACCAGCCTTGACTTTTTTCCACAGACGTATACAAGAAAAAAGATAGCGAGGTAGATGGTTTTTTTCGTTTTCAATTGCGGGGTCGGGACTGCACATCAGACATAACCGCTCGCCGGGTGGACAACGCCGTGGGGTATTATCAGAAGAAGGCAACGTACTACAAAAAAAACGGGCAGGACGTCCGGGATGCCACGGTCATGTACGGGATACGAATTTTGGTCGAGAGCAGTGGTATCGTACTTAGTATAGCTGCAACACGTGGCATTTTTGTATGCCGCAACTCGCGTAGCTGGTGGCGTTGTCGTCTTGGTTTTGGCTTTGTTGTCATTTTCAACATTTAAAAGCCATCATGAACAAACTGAGAGAGTTGGGACTGTGGCCATGAATCCGCCTCCTGTTTTCATTACAAACTACTGGTAGTGCCATACACTAGCGTTATAATCTCTCTTTCTGCTCTGTAGCCTGGATATCTCACTGCTTTCAAACCGTTGAGAGATAAATCGCAGCTAGATCCGGGTACAGCTACTTCGAGTCCTCTTGTTTTTTGCATTGCACCCGCAAGAGGACAAACAAATATTAGTAGGAAAAATTTCCCTCGATGCCTCAACATCCCAGGGATCGGCAAGAAGTCCACACTTGTGCTGCTGGTTATCCAGCTCGGTAGTTGTCTCGCACTACTCCGAGTGGCGAGTATTATGGCGTCCTCAGATGTGGCAATCTCAAACTAGAACTCAATGCCACTCGTTGCAATCAATACAGCTGTGATTCGTCATCTTGCATATGCATGAGCAACGTGGTAAGCCCGGAGATGTAAAAACCTTTGCGCTTTTCGCAAAAATTGGAGCTAGTGCCACTTTTTAATCGTGCGCATTTTCGGTCGAGCTGCCAGAAAAAGAAAGTTAATGCACACACGTCGGCGGCAGCGGGAAGATCGTTGTGGACGTGTGTTTGGCACCACAAATAATTTCCGTCTTCAACATCGTTAGGATTCGCATTGAAACACCTGAGCAGACTATAACCGTGGTGGCGGACTTCTTGATGTTGAACTGTTACTCCGAGAAGAAAGTGAAAATGTACTACAAGTGCAAGGTGTATGAAAGTGCCGTGTAGGGAATTGTCAAAATGGAAGTAGTTTTCGATGCAATGCAGTTGCTGCACAAGATTATGGACCCTCTATGCATAACACAGATACATCACAGTTTGTTGCGAAGTCATTTTTCAGTGCAAGCGCAATCTACACGCGAGGGTGAAAGAAGTAGATGTTAATACTACGTATGATAAAATGCTAATGCAGTGATATGCACCGATGCAATATCAATACATGCCTGGACGGGCCGCGGGGATGAATGACGATGATGGCACAAAACAATATTCCAAATTAATCGATAATTTCCCACTTGACGCATTCATATTGTCTTCGAGACGCAAGACTACAGCGACTTGCAAGATCGCATCAACATTATACAGGTGACGTCTATCATAGATGAGATTCTTAGCGGCGCTGATTTTTGAAGATCTCTAAATCATTGTGCAGTGCCTGCGACCTACTGAGTGTAAGTGAAATCAGTATTGCATCCTTCCTCTTAATAAGCTGCAGACTCTTGTTGGCAGTTCTGATTATATTTGATAATTTCCACCTGTTGTTGATGTTGTTGATGCCTAAAAAATTTGCTTGAAGTTATGATATGACTGCACTGACTTCTGAGGTCAAACAAAATCTTATCCCGTATTTCAGGATGCCGAGAAAGAAACTTCGGCGCTTCTGCGAAAAAGCAAAAACCTGGGTATGGGTTCGGGGGGCCGTGGCGGGCTGGCAGCCAGCATACTCAGATGACCCAAGAGACATCATGCGTGGATGCAGCACACCCACACGCGACCATTGATCGCAAAAATGATCGCGAAGCTCCAGGACTTGTCATCACCTCCACACTGAGCACCCGCGGTACGTTGCAGGGAAATTTTATGGTCCGGCGCACTAGACCGAGGCTGAAATAATTACAAAAAACCCCTCGCCTTGCTTTTTAACAGTCGATTGCGACGAGTATACGGCAAGATAGAGAGGACTGTTATGACTCGGTGCAGGTGCAAGCTTTTGACGTTTGTCAGTCGCTGTCTCTATGTTGATACAAGGCATCTTGCCGGATCGCGCATCCGAGAGCGAGACAGAGCTGGAATATCTATACCTTTTCTATTTTCCCACTCCCAGACAGTTTTTCCCTAGAAAATGACGCTCGTTGAGACTTTGAGAACGAAGTTTCAAGTTTCGACAAAAGCGGTGAGTATGAATACTTAGCTGCACTTGCGGACGGACGTCTTTCTGCGGGAACACAAAACCAGCCGCGTGCTTTAGAAGCGTGGAGAGAATTCCCATACAATTCGTTGCGCAAGATCGCGAAGGAAAATCACAAAACGCTAAAGAATAGCCGGGCGCCGGAGGTTTTACAAAAAACAAGGAAAAAACGTTCCGGGTCGCCTTCGCCACCTGGCGAAGAATGTCGTCCGGGCCCACCGTGACCTACCGGCCCTGGCGAAGTCCGTTTGGCTTGCCGGAGTTCCTTCATCGGCTTCGGCCCGACTTCTTCCGGCCTGAAGATTCATTGCTGGAGACAGCTGGCCGAACCTGCTAGGGGCCGCCTCGCTTGGCCTGTCCAAGCGCAAGCCTGTCGGGGCACTGTTCCGGAGCATGCCGGGCCTGCTAGGGTCCCTGTGCTAGGCAAGCCTTCCGAACCCGCCCGCCGGGCTGGAGCGGCTCGCGCATGCCTGCGAACCTGCAAAACCGGTGTGGCGCGCCGACGCCGACAGGCCTGCCCGGTAGGATGGACGGGCCGGCTGACGACGCGACCGAAAAGCAGATGCAGATGACGGCGCCGCCGAGGCTTGTTTGGCTTTTTGTTCCCGTGTTTAGGTTTACGCTTTGCGCTTGCGGACGACGAGTAGTCGAATGCAATTCACAGTCAGGCAGCACTTCGCAATCGCAAGCGGTAAATCGATGTGAGAGAGAGTGAACAGATGCAGATCACAGATGAAGGCTGCGCGATCGCGACGTATTAACAGAGAGGCCATGACTCCGTGATCGGTCTCTGCGTGTGATCGTTGCAAAATCAAACACCTTTTCCTTTATCGACGACGCGACTTTCTTTTTGTACTTACTAGCCAGGTATGCTTCGCCTGTGAAAGTGTGAAACAAAATTCAATATTATTCCGCTAGACCGAAAAACAAAAAAAAGAGCCAGAACAGGAACTCAAAAATAAAAAGCGAAAAGCCAGGGCCAGAAGCAGCCCCGCCCCCTTTGCGGTTGCGGTTGTAAGCAGATCGTGATTGCGGTTGCAGGCAGTTTTTGCGGTTGTAAGGCGTATGCGCGGCTGTGCTAACAGCTGTGAGCAGTTGTTGCGGCTGGAGTGGTTTTTGCGCCACTTTTCTGCATACCGCGGCTGTCATTCTTCGTGCCAAATTGTGCGTAGGTCTCCACAGGCGAGAAGAGCCCCTTGCTTTTCCACCCGACGCAGGCACTGAGTGCCAAGAGGCTGGGGCGTTGTTCTTCCTTCCAGCGCCGCGCGCGCTTTTTCTGCCAGCTTTGACGACCTTGCATCCTATTTTTGTTGCTTGTCGAATTCAAAAGGTTTGCAAGTTCTGTCGTTGGCCCTCATCTTCAAGCTTTGCCTTTCCTTTTGCTTTCGACTTTCACTTTTTGACTTTAGCCTTTGCTGTTCGTCTTTGCCCTTGCTTTTAGTTTTTACCCGCAGCTTAGTTTTTGGCTTTTACTTTAGTTTTTATTTTTAGTTTTTTACTTTTAGTTTTTCCATTAGTTTTTTACTATTTCGTTTTTACTTTTAGTTTTTACTTTTAGTTTTTACTTTTAGTTTTTACTTTTAGTTTTTACTTTTAGTTTTTACTTTTAGTTTTTACTTTTAGTTTTTACTTTTAGTTTTTACTTTTGGTTTTTACTTTTGGTTTTTACTTCTAGTTTTTACTTTTAGTTTTTGCTTTTAGTTTTTACTTGTTGGCTTTTGCCTTGAAGTTGCGGAGTAGTTGTTTGGCCGTCACGAATTTAGTTTTAGCAAGGGATAGATTCTTGCAATTGCTAGATTGGATCTCCATAGGCTGGCCACAACTGAACTGTCCTTGGTAGGTTGGCTACTTCTAAAATGCACGAGTCGCGCTAGCGGGTTTGAAGTTGAGCTGTAGTTTCGGTAAATCAACACGATGATCGGAGGCGAAGAGGGGGATCGTGAAATGAGTGAAATCCGCGGGAAATTCGAATGATCGATCGCAATACAAATGCGACGCCATTTGCTGAACACAAAGACGTCCGCCTGTTTGCTCTTGTGAATAGGGTCAACCCTCCGGGGTTGGCTCAAGTTGACAACCCACGAAATCTAGCGCGCTGCCTTTTTTCTGTGTCACGATGACGCGCGTGCTCCTCCACCACCGGGCAGTGACTAGAAATACAATAAAAAGATCCGCCACTATACCGCGTTTTCGGTATTCTGCAATATCTGTTTTGAATTTGATTCTTGCCAGAACATGGGAGGACTTTTCCCGCCGGTCTCCTTGAGACTTGCACACGCAAGATGAAAAATTTGCGAGCGAGTGAGCAGCTGGCGCTAGTAGAAGGGATTGAGTTGCCTCCCTGAGCCAGGCGATGGATTTCCGAAAAGCAAGTTGATCTCCAATGTTCGCGACTGAAGACAATGTTTCTAGCATGCGGGTTTCCCTTCATCCCCTTTCAGCGTGCTTCTCTTTGATTTGAAGTCGAGCAAGACCCTGAACCTCATGCACGCCCACCCAGTGCAGGATAGACATAGAGATAGATGATGATGATGATGATGATGATCATACTCGACAGATGACACAGATACTCGGAAGGAATACCTTCAACCTCATCACGAGTACGAGAGGACTTGGACTTGCAATTGCCTTTGACTTTACCTACGATCTACCGGGCATTTATTTTTTGCTTTTTTTCGATTGCCGCGCGTCATTGCGGGTGCACATGAATAAAAGTAGTCCTAGCCACGTATGCTCCGCCTGTGGAAATGTGAAACAAAATTCAATTATTCCGCTAGACCGAAAAACAAAAAAAAGAGCCAGAACAGGAGCGCAAAAATAAAAAACGAAAAGCCATGGCCAGAGGCAGCTCGTTCCGCCCCGTTTGCGGTTGCGGTTGTAAGCAGATCTTGACTGCGGTCGCAAGCAGTTTTTGCGGTTGTAAGGCGTATGCGCGGCTGTGCTAACAGCTGTGCGCAGTTGTTGTGGCTGGGGTGGTTTTTGCGCCACTTTTCTGCATACCGCGGCTGTCATTCGTCGTGCCAAATTATGGGTAGGTCTCCACAGGCGAGAAGAGCCCCGCGCTTTTCCACCCGATGCAGGCACTGAGTGCCGAGATCGTTTTGCTTAGGCTTGTTTGCTTCCCGCCAGCTCTTCAAGACTTTGAAAGCCTGGGGCGTCGTTCTTCCTACCTTCCAGCGCCGCGCGCGCTTTTTTCAGCCAGCTTTGACGACCTTGCCTCCTATTTTTGTTGCTTGTCAAATTCAAAAGGTAAAGGTTTGCAAGTTCTGCTGTTGGCCCTCATCTTCAAGCTTTGCCTTTTCTTTTGCTTTCAACTTTCACTTTTTGACTTTAGCCTGTACTTTTAGTTTTTGCCTTTGCTTTTAGTTTTTACCCGTACCTTAGTTTTTCGCTTTTACTTTTAGTTTTTACTTTTGGTCTTTTTTACTTTTAGTTATTTCTTTTAGTTTTCACTTTTTGTCTTTTGCGGAGTAATTGTTTGGCTGTCACGACTTTAGTCTTAGCAAGGGATAGATTAGTAAAGTGATTTAATTTACGCGGAAGTGCATCGTCGAGCTTCCTTCCCTTCCTGATGCTGATTGATACTCGTTCGTCGCGATTGATTTATTAAGTTATGGCCGTCTACCTCCACTCTATATATACACAGAAAAGTAGATGTAATATAAGAAAATGATAATGAAAAAGGTTAAGTGTAGTACATGTATTATTTGCTCTTCAATACAGAAGTAGATCGAATTGGAGCCACCAGTATGGAGGGTGAATCCCTGGAAAGGCTGTTGGAGCGCAACTTTCCCCTGGACGAACTGGATTCAGTTTGGGTATATGGTAGTGCCGCATTTCCACAACTGTCCGAGGCTGAACAAGAAAGTGCAGCATTAGGAAATGCAGACAACCACGCAGCTGGGCCCATGACAACTGGAAATTGCTATCATGATTCAACAGGGATTAGCCGCACTTCAGCCACTTGCACTTCAGGTGCAGGGACCAACAGCGGCTCTGAGGTCGAAAGCGCGAGCCGCAAGCAGTTGGACTTTTTGTTTATAACGAAACAAAACGCAGAGGCGTTTCACGCCCAAAACCTTGCGCAAAACTGGCACCACTACAACTGGCTCCGTCGTCTTCCCTTGCGCTTGCTCGGTTACGTGAATCGGCTCGGTCCGGGTCTTTACTTTAATGCGTACTGTGCCCTTCAGGTTCAGAATCGCATTTGCTCTTATGCTCCACCTCGGGAACCGGAACGAGCGGAACCGGAAGCTAACGACGACAGCTCCGTCGCGGACCTTATGACGAAAAGCTCTTCTCCAGATGCGGAGCAGCACGCGACAGAGCACACCACGGGACCGGACCCCTACCAGCACAGCGTGGCTGAAGTAGATGACAAAAAAAAACAAGAAGGATATGGAGAACAGAGCGCGACTGGCGGCTCCTCATCTTCGGATGTAGTTTCAAAGCAAATGAGCGTGAAACTCCAGATGCATGAGCGGAAGATGCAGATTCAGGCCTTGAGTTGGAAGGCGCGGCCAGAGCCCACGCGTTTGCTGCGTGACTTTCTTCAATACGCGAAGACAGCGGTACCAACCGCGTCCGCAGGTACGAAATGGAATATGGGAGACCAGCGGAGCTCTGTTGCCTCGCAATTGGTGTCAGCAGCGCTGGGGGACGAGGAATGCTACCCGACCGGAACGAGCACAAAAAGCGGTCTGCGTAGCTTTCGACTCGAGGACGATACCCTGGGACTTTGCTTCGCGGATACCCTAGCTGCAAGTATGGGAATGTTCGGTTTGATGAAATCGACAAAGTTGCATGATAACGATTTGCAATTGGTTTTGCAAAAAATCCCGGGCATGGCAGAGTCACAGTGAGTCTGTGAGAGCTCCTGTGTTATGGTGATGGCATGTGAGGCCGATTGTCAACGCCAGCCTGCTTAGGTTTATTAGAGATACTAGAGCTGCGAAAGAGAGCAGCACAAAAGCAGCCCTCTTGGTCTTGGCCCCAACAGCATGAGAAATTGGATGCAATTCTTTCTACCGCGATTTTCATTTTTCATTTGTTGCTTGAAAGTTCCAATGTGATTTGGAGGCAAAACTGGTATCACATTTGCACATCGCAAATTCCTTCAACTCTGTCGATTTCGAGCCAGGTACTCCTATAGCAAGGAGCACTACGGACGCGGGAGAGGCAGAGACGCAAAAGAAGCACATGAGGGGCGGCCGTGACGCAATCGATCCGGATAAACTGCTTCTGCAGAAGAACATCAAGCACGCGGAGCCACGCGAGCGGGACTTGCGTTTGCCGCAGGAAAAAATTTTAACTCTTCCGACTCTGACTCAAGAGGTCAAGTATGGCATTGTAGAGAGGTCTGCCCTTCTCGAAGATTTACGTACCTGGCAGCACCTTTACTGTGCCGGAAGAGCGCAAAAGCCGATGCTTCGGTTTTATTTTTGCGAAAAGCGACTGGAGGAGACGGACCGACAGTGGATTTTTTTCAAGCGCGTCCTCGAAGCGGAAAGCATCCTGATGGAGACCCGGCTTGGCGCTCTGCAGTTTGCGCGCATGAAGCTTTTGTTTGATGCGCGTCAACAAGAAGAGAAAAAGGCAGACTTTTCCGCTGGGAAAACTCTCGCTCTGTCGTGGAGCACCCACCTCGTATCGGTACGAGATAAACTTCAAGACGTTGTGGCGAGCGTACAACATTTTCGAAGTCCTGGCTCTAGGAAAGAGATGAATACTAGTAAAGAAGCGCCGAACTCGTGCAAAGGTGGCAAAGGTGGAGGAACAGTCTGCGACCAGACTGAGTTCGAACGAAGTCGATTGTTTCCGGAGGACATGTTGTGGCACCACGTGTGCGATCTGAGCTACCGCGGCGATGTGCGCCGCCTGCTTTTCGAGAACCCGCGCAAAACCGAAGAGATCATTCGTGGACAGCGGAGCTTCTTAGAACGAATCTATCGCCCACTTTTTCCGCTGGGCCGCATAGAGAGCGTACCACGTGCTGAGCTTTACAAACGACGACCCGCGTTACCGCCCGCGCACGATAACGAGACCAGGACGAAGCAAAAACGAAGACAACCGGACAGCTTTGAACACCACGACCAGCAGCCCGCCGCGAGCTATCGTGTGTGGTTTTGATCAAAGCACGCGCCGAACACCAAAACGAGCAGCCTCGGCGATCTATCTGGGCTCAATAACAATACATAGGCTTGCAGGGTGTAGCTGGACACTTTGGGCTCGGCTTTTTGTTCGTGTAAAAGTCAAAGTTCGGCAAGGCAGCCTTGCCGAGTGGCGGGCGACTGCGCGTAAGGTGGCGGCGCAAGAGATGAAAAAGACCATCCGCATCCCGCTTGGATACGCGCTGCCCCCCCCTGCAGCGAGTCTGTGGGGCGTTGGACGGACGACCGTAACCCGGCCCCCGCTCGCCTTTCTGCCTCCCGCCCTAAGGACCGCGTGTCAGTCATGGGGGGCAAAAGAGGGGCGACGAAGTGTGAGCGGCCTTTTTTGGGGATTAGATAGATATAGGGGGCATTTGGTGGCTTGCCCTTCTTCGGTGAAGCTCATGTGGAATAAGTATCCAAGCCCGTGCCGGTCCAGATATTGAAATGGAAAGCCCGCGCAGGTCTAGATATTGGATATCTAGAGCGGCTATCCAATATCCACGCCGTGCCGCCGTGGATGTAAATAGGGGGGCGGAGAAATATTATATCCGATGGCTTCATCTGCTAAGAAATTAGCTGCGGCACATGGCTGCCCGCGGCCGCCAACCAACACCAGCGCAATTATCAGCGAATGGGGATATTTGCTTGGCCGCCTGCGCGCGAATCTACAGGCCCGCGCTTTATGCCGCAACATGGGAGAAATTAAAGGCGGCGCGCTAGTGTCTCTGAAGCAGCTGCAGGGACCACGCGCGGGCGAAATTGACTAGAGCCACACAGGCAGCCCCCAGCCGCAGCGCTCTCGGCGAATAGTAAAAAGCGACAGGAGCAGGAGGCCTGGCCTCGTTTTGGTTTTGTATGTCCTGGTCTCGTTTTCGGGTCTCGACGGTAACGGGCGCGCCGTTTGTAGGACCTAGCGCAGAAGATGGCGTCCGATGGTCTTCATGCGGAGACCATTGAAAAACTATTGCAGGGCCGGTTTTTTCGCACCCCCAGCGAGAGCTTGGGCGATCTGGCTACATTTGCGTTGGAAAGGGCATTGTCTGAGGGCGAGACCCGTCATATCAGTGCGGATAAAGTGTTGCAGATGCGAGTGCAAAAGTCCTCGCTCGCGATGGCCGCAAAAGGTATCTTGACTAACAAATGGTCGCATTCTGTGCGTTACGCTTATCGCAAGTTCCTGAAACGGGTGCAAAAGAAAATATCTTCTTTCGACGTCCTGCACGAGGAGGCTAAGCATTTGCTCCTGCGGATCAGAGTACTATACTGTCTGTTTACGTGGTCGAGGTGCAGCGTGTTCGAGAAGTGCTGTAGTTTTTTTCTTTCCTCGCTCCACCTATGCTGCGAGTGCAACGTGTCCTTTGGCCGCGCCGATCTCAGCTTGCACCATCGACACCTCTTTCAGTAGCCGTAGGATTTGCATTGGCATTCTTGTTCTCCTTTTTTTTGGGGTCTAGTTTGATTCGTACCTCTCGTCCACGTGCATTTTTCGTCTTTCCCTTCGCAGAAGTCGTCCATCCCGTTGTGGTTGTCGTCGTTCCAAATGAACATCGTTGTAGATCGTCCACCGATAAGCCTCGAAGAGAACCACTTAGAGCACTGTAGTCACATACTTTACGTGGGATCATATATGAGCAAAAGCTGCAAATGCAAGCAATACGAATAAGTTGTCTACAACTATTTGCCCAGGGTTATGTTGGTCTTTATTTTCTTACAAAGTCATCAAAGCGTGGTTTTCTTCTCCTGTAGGGCTCTAGTACCGGCTCGATTTCGACGGAAGAAACTACTCACGAAAATCCTCGAAGCAAGTGCTGCATACTTGTAGAGAATAAGAAATGTAAATGTTGGAATTCAATACAATTTATTTATTGAGCTTACACACAGGCACACCGAACTAACGTCCATTATGAGAATTGTTATTGTAATTATTCGATGGTGGACCCGGTTTGGGCTTGCGTTCGTCGGAGATTTATTCACCGTCGACGGCCTCTCGGCGGAGTGGCGGGACCACCAGGTCAAGGATGAAGAAGATTTATCGAAGCTCATCAACCCGGTCCCGGTCCCGAAAGAACAACATGAAGCCGTTGGGGGTCTGTTGGAAGATCAGGAACCGGGCGGCGAGATACGTACTCTTTCTTGTTTTTCTTTTTGTCGTGTAAGTATTTCTGTTCAGCAAGACGGCCCCGCTGGCCAGCACGATATATGATAAATGAAACAGAAAGAACAGAAACAAAATTGAAATTCAATTTCAAACATAAACGCTAACGCACTCACAGCAGAAGTAGTGAGCTTTCCCTCATCGTGCAGCTTGGAAGCCTCCCGCGCATCAAAAAGCAACTTTGGAAAGTGGCCACCTGCGCCTGGAGCCGAGATGCTTTCTGCCGCACTCCAATTATCGGGCAGGCCAAATTAATAGAGACCGCGTCGAAATAAATCAACTGGCAAGTAGAGCCTCGTCTTCTTTGTATGATCGTGAACGTCGCGAAGGCCGAACATGCTGTGGTCACGCGATTGCTGAAAGTGAAAACCTTACACGTTGCGAAAGTTACGCTAAAGCTAAAGGTGCGAGAACCATGCCCCGGGAAAATACCGACCTTCTGCGCCCAGAAAGTGAAGCCTAGTGTAGGTTTTTTTGTATGTAGAAGTGAGGTTACGAACGTTCGGTCTATCCTGGTGTTTTTTTGACCTGCAATTTTCAGCATAAAAACATCTCACTTTTGAAAAGTGAGATGTTTTTATTGGCTTCGAAGCCCAGTCCGATTGAAAATTTCAATCGGACTGGGCTTTGAAGCCAAACAAGCCCGAGGCTATTCATTCTATTTCTTGCCGATTGAGCAAATAACGCAGGCGGGGAACCAGCAAAAGGAGCGCCCTTCTGGGGCGCCCAGCGCAGCGAGTTCCACCGATTTGGGGCGCCTCAAAAGGGGCGCCAATAAAAAGATGCAAAGTAAGAAGGCAAAGACGTCGAATCCGCATGGTTCGGGCACCATTTCTGCCCACTTTTGGAGGTCGCGAAAGCGGTTGTCCATCTGGGCCGCTTCCAATGGGGCGGGTAGCACAAAAGCTGCGCTTTTTTGATTGACAAACCAAGAAAACGCAAGAGCCGCCAAAAGCCGAAAGCCGACTCCATTGGATACTAGGGACCCGATTTTGGGAGCCCATAGGGGCGGCGCTGGCCAAGGCCCCGGTAGGGCCATAGCGTACGGGATAGGTTTGGCTTTGTGAAGTCGAAAAGGTGTGGAGCTTTGGCCGCGATTTTTATATTTTCCCCACGGCCATGCAGAATAACAATGCGCGCGAGCAGGGTATTGCGCGCAGAAAAAAACAAATTTTGGAGCCCGGCAGCCGCAACGCGTCAAGCGCGCTGACGAAAAAGCCGCTTTGATCTCACTACCCCCGCCGGGGCGGCTATTATTTATTTTTATTGGCTATTGGTATTGGATATATAATATTTTAGCTTCTTCAAAAGCCCACGCCTCTGGCTTGCCAAAAAGCCACCGGCTTCTCTGATCTCGAGGAGCCACGCACAGCTTGCGCGCCGCAAATCGATTCACCTCCGATAGTGGCCGGCGTGCTTCACAGCACGAACATCAAGAAAAAGACTCATGCGTAAAAAGCTTGATTTGAAGTTTTTGAAACAGAAGCATATAGTCCAGTGACAGTCAGTGTCAGATGCGGGATATTGGATTGACATTGATGGTGCGGCAATAGCGGCCGTTCGCGGCACACTACTATTCGAAAAATGTTCGTCCCCTACTTCTCGCAACAAGAATGAAAAACTCCAGGTCCACGGTCATCTTCATCTACACATGCGCCGTGGCTTCTCGGGAGCGCGTATGCTGAGGGGGTCTACGTTTTCGCAGAGATGCTAGCGCCTTTCGACGCTAATCAAGCTGATCGTGACGCCGAGCATGGAGCCAACAACTGCCTGCATCACGACGGGAAAGTCTGTAAGAGCCACGCCATAGCAAACCCGTGGCTGCAAATTCAATCGGCTCAAGAGTTGCCCGTCTTCCGTGTGAGTGTTCGCGCACCGCATGTTCCTCAAGAGGACGAGGGGGAGTTGCATTCGCGGGAGTTGCATGCGCTGGTGCCGCAGCTTCTAGGGCCTGACGGCGAGACTACTGAGTGCGGTGTGCGGGTCGGCGTGCATTCCTCCAACGGAGAGAGCGAGACCACATTGGGCGGCGAGACCCGCATGAAGCCGCCGTGTCACGAGGAATTTCCCGGGTTGGCCTGTGAGGCAGCGTACATGTGTCACCCAGCAGGACGACCGGAAGCCGGGCTGGGCGTCAAGCAGTATCGTACAGAAAAGCACACCTTCTATACCCGAAAAAGCTTCTCAGCATGACTACCTCTTGCTCTTCAAGCCCTAGGCCGCGCCACGAACACAAAGACAAACTACATTCTGCATGACAGAAAGCGAAAGGTACGTCTCTTGTGCTCGGCGCATTGCAGAGTCTTCAGTGACGCCGATTTCGCAACGGCAGCATAAGCTTAGTTTTGTGTCATGCGGTGGCTGGCCGCTAATGGAAATGGGAACCACGGACGAGGCTCAGACACAACTGCACCTCGTCGACTTCCTTTCCTACTACATTACCTGCGTGTGGGTTCCGAGGGAGACCCTGCCTGGTCTACGCGAACTACATCGCGTGAGGATTAGCCGACTCGCGATCCCCAGAAGTGCGCATCCTTGTCGACCACAAAAATTAAAATAGAAAAATAGGAGCCGCCGCGCCAGCGTCGGCGTGGTCGCTTCAGCAGCGCAAATTTCATGCAAAAGATTTATTTAATATATTTTTTTCCTTTAAAGCGGTTGGATGAGCTTTTCTGCAGAATAAGCAGGACCTCCACCAGGACGGGCTCGAGGAGGTGATGAACTTTGACTGTCCGGCTAACACCAAGGGGAACTATGTGTTTGTGCAGTTGCAGTCAGATATCACAGAGACAAAAAGCTAGCGCGTGTCAATTGTAAAATGCAAACACAATTATTCCCCTTCTTTTTTACCTTCCCATTCTCGTTTTCTTTTTCATTTTTGGCTGCGAAACGAAAACAAAACAACAGTCTTTGCTGCACTGTGCGGCTACACCAGACGCGCACCATCAGAAGCGCGGAACCGGTGGCAGTGCTTGTGCTGCACCATCAGAAGTGCGAAACTTGCGCGGCCGGGCGTAACTTGCGCGGCCGGGAGTAAGAGGCTCCGCCAATCACCACTATACTCCTGTCCTGGCCTACCATCTTCATCAGAAGTGCGAGCTGCGAAGGGTGGGCGCACCATCTTCAAAGTCAAAAAGTCTCCTCGCCCCATGAATGAATGAATGATCCGAAATAAAAGAATCAGGCTGGACGAGGGGGTGAGCGCTACTCGTAGAAATCCTGCTAGTGCCGGAAAGCTGCTAGTGGAAAAGGGCCCACTAGTAGATTTCCTACTAGTTGTGCTGGAGGTTTTATGATCGCCAAAACGGGCTTCCGGGTACTTCTATTGACGCTCCCCACTAGTGGCGCCCTTCACTAGTGGAAGCACTATCGAAAACTGGCGCAGGCAGCGCCGCGGTGGGGCCGCTTCCAGGCAGTAAAGCGCTGCCGGGACCCCGGGTGGCCCTCCGGCCTGCCGGCCATGGTCTCCGCCCTTGGCCTTGTCTTAGGTGCCTTGCGGTTCGCGATTGGCTGCCCCGGGCCGGAGTCGTGCTGCATTCTGGCGCCCCTTGCCCTTCGCCCTCTGTTGCGAGGTGTTTGGCGCCAGTTTCCGCCTTTCCCTTCCGCCTGTGACTCTGCAGGCTTGCTTCTCTCGCGTGCTCGCCGCCGCGGGGCCCCTTCGGCCCCAGTGGGGTTGCGTGCTTTGGCCCCGTTTCCTTTGGGTCGCCGGGCGTTTTGGTTTGCGCCTCGCCTCCGTGCCCTGCTTCGGCGTATTGGTTTCGTTTTCAAAGCATTCGTCTGTTTAAAGCGAGTCTTGGCCCACTTGCTCCTCTTGTCGGCTTTCTGGCTTTTGGAGCATATCGCCCGCAGTGCCCCGCCTGCCTTTCCGCCGCCTTCCTGTGCTCTTTGTCTTGCCTTGCGCCAGCCCCGTTCCTGGTCTTATTTTGGCCTTTCGTGCCCCCTTTTCGCCCTGTTTACTGTGGCCCGCCTTTGACTTGTTTCCTGTGGTTAGCCTTCCGGCCCTTCGCAAAGGTTCTGCAAACGCCTTCTGGCCGCCCTGTTTGTGGAGGCCGAGGCAGTGGCAGCGCTTTGTGCCCCCTGCCACCCTCCGCGCCTTGCGGCCTTAATGTCTGTGCGTGCCCTTCGCTCACGATCAGGGAGTGCGGCGTCTGTGTGTGTGTTGTCATCGTTTTCCGCCTGTGGTGTCAGCATAGTTTGGGCATGACCAGTGGGGTTTGGGCCGTAGGTTTTCCCCTAGAAGTTCTTTCTCCCTCGCTCCCCCTTGCCCCCCCTCGTCGCCGGGCCGGCGGGCGCGGAGCGCGCGCCCGTTCTAGATAAACACTAATGTGATGGGCAACCGGACCACAGGCACAGACCACAGAAAAACAAAAATCTGTCATGAGCATATTTATATGTGCTTCCTGCGGGCGCATAGACACTTTCTACAAATCTGATTTACATTTGTGTTGTCTTCGTTTCTCTTATCAGTGCCTACGTTTATTGGGACGGCCGGCCCTTGTTATACGTCCAATCTCAACATCCATGGGCAAAATAAATCGATGAAAATACTGATCAGTACGAAAAGGTCGCGGCCTGCCGGACGTTCTGCCGGTAGATGTCATGTTGGGTGACTTACAACATCTGTTCTGATTCAAAAAATGCTGATTTTTTCTGTTTGTTTCATCTGCATTTGGCGCGCTTTCTCTGGCATATTCGAGGGGTGTGGGATGACGGAGATGCTGGATGTGCCGGACCCTAAGAGTCCCGACAACAATATCCCAGCGAAAAAAGCTAGCCTATTGTTTTGCATGACGATGCATGACGTTGAGGATCATGATGATTCTGTTTCTAGAACTGCATTACACAGAGTTGAAAAAGAAAACCTGCTTTGTATAGCCTAGACACCATTTTTCTACGGGGGATCCGCCCCGAAGAGATTTTGGGTTGCTATTTGCTTAAGTTCAAGTTTTGCACTTGTGTTTTCGTTTAGGTTTACTTTTTTCAGCAAGACAAATGACGTGCTAGTTTTTTTCTATGGGATGAACAAGATGATTCAAACACACGGTGTGCGGCGGCGTCTGGAACTTCTTCGCGTAGACGTGTTCCGGCCCGCTCCGGCCCCGGAAGCAACTTGTTCTCTCGAACTAGCGCTCTGCGTCGACGCAGAGGCGATTCCCGTGGACGGGGTGTCCTGCATGACTGCGAAAAAATTCTTACCCACGCAGGGCCAAGCCGGAGACGAAATGACCGGAGAGGTTTACGCCTGCTGGCAGAGCACTAGCGAGTGTAATGAGTTTGCGAACGCGCACCACGAGCACAACGCTCCTAAGCCGGGGGAGGAAGCACGACGGGGTGCACCTGCTGGACACACACTGGAGATCTCTCATTGCGCTGTGCACAAGCAGCCGAAGTGCGCAGCAGCCACGGAGGAGGACGCACATGAAAAGTACGCGTGTCCTTTCGAGGACGGGGAGTGCTACATGGTCACCGGGGGCGCTCCCGGACACTCCACCAAAGACGATCGGTTTTGTTTTAAGTCGGAGCCTCGGATCGGCTCGGGCGACATGGTGCGTGCCCCATGTGATGCCTATTCGTCCTACTTCTATGCACACGGTCACGGGGGGGCTGACAAGGAGCCACTGGAATGCCGAAAGCTAGAGAGAGCTGCCACGCTGGACGACGGTGGCGCATTCATGGAAACTACGAAAACAGAGGGCAATAAGAAACTCGAGCCGCTTTTGAGTCGCAGTCGCCGAGGGCAACCTCTAATTATGGTATGAACATCAACAGCATACGTGCATGCTTCATGTTCTTGTCCCGGTCTAGCAGTACGTAAATCATGCGTTGTGAAATGGTTTTTTTCGAATAGTAATTTTTCACTTTTATATTTATTCCATGTAGTATTCATTTTCATTGCAGCATCAACATGCGAAATAATCGCTCACGTACGAGACCATTTCGTTTTACTTGCGCTGAATTTTATGTTTATAATCTAGAGTGTACAGGAGCCACGGATCCCGCGACCCCGCTTCCCAGCACCGCCATAGGATCTTGCAACCTTCCGCTCTTGTGCGTTCGTTTTTGTCACCTCGGCACCACACTATAGATGTTCATCAGGTTAAAGTTTTTGTGACTTTTGCACTGTGTGATGCCACACTCGTCTGAATGAATAAACGAATTCTGTCAACAACGTTTTTTGTGGCGTTTTTGTCGAGGCGGATACGAGAGATGATTGAAAAATAACAATTCTCTCATGCGAGACAAGAGCAATAAAATGGCAACTCAGACGAGCAGTCTGATGTGGAAATCTCAATCAATAAACCAGCCGAAGAAATAAATGAATGCGCAGCACCTGTGTTCGAGATTCAAATTCATTCGGTCAACACACTGGTTGCCCACTTCCAGCCAAAAGAAGTCAGTCTCAGTTTCTTTGTCTCGCTCCCCTGTCTTCATGCACCTCTGCCAGCATTCAAAATTAGATTTCAAGCGGATTCGCTTCGCGGTGAAGATCAGCGCCTGATTGATATTTTTACCCTATGTATATCACACAAGATCAATCAATCTGAAATTGAATTGCAAAACGCCGATCTTTGGCTCGTGCGAAGTAGAGGTGGATTTTTTGTTTGCACGTTTGTTTCGCGGATTACTTCTGTCAGTTGTAGAAGATCTTTATTTCGTTTTATTTATTGTAAAGGTATTAAACATTAAACAATTGTCGCATATGGAGATCATATGGTCGTGGTCAGTTTCATCCATCCGCTTCGGCGTGTTGTATTAGCATGAGTGAGGTTGAAAACCGTAACTCGCTGTGGCAACAAGGTGGATGTGGATCACCAAAATCGTCGGCCGGGGGCAGTGCATGTGTGGCTGCGTTTGGGCAAGAGCAGTTGCGTCTTCCTTTTTTTTCTTAATTGCCCAATGCGTCCCGCTCTCGCGCGTGCTCACCAGCGCTTATCGCGGGGCCAAACCCGGAGAAGACTTCGAAGCGTTCCGAGCCTGAGTTCCGTCGGAATCCAAGCAACATCTGGCGAAATTCCTGCCACTTTGTCAATTCCCGGGATACCTCCCGGATTCTTCCCGCATTGATTTGGCCTCTGCCGGTGACAAATCAGGCCAGAGTCTGGCCAGCGGCCTACTCTTGACGCCCTTCTGGTAAAAATCCAACCAATTTCGGCGAAGCTCTGGCTGGAATCTTCCGGCAAGAGTTTTTGGCTGCGCGACATTTTCGGATTTGGCCGAACTCATGTGAAATCCCCGAAGGGGTCCGAACCTTTGAACAGGCCTGCGGTCTCGGGGCTTTCGCCTAGCGGTCCCGTGGGCACGGTAATGGCTGTCGGCGCGATGGGCCGGCCGGCCGAGGGCAGTTTTGCGCACGCTTTTGGGTTCGCAGCAGTTGGACGGAGCTGCCCTTCACTTGGTTCTGTCCAAACACAGCCATAGTTTTAATTTGTGCGCCCCCCGAAAATATTTCAAGGATGCACCTTTCCGTGGCCGGCTTTCCTACATATTAAACAAAACAAAATTGCTGTTCGGCGTACAACTCGAATATTCCAGGCATCGTTCGAACGACGTGGTGAAGAGTGTCGCAGAAAGCAGGTGTCACTGTCAAGCTCAGGGCGTTTGCCGTGTTCCGCCGAGTGGACGAAGAAGTGGTAGAAAGGCATGATGCGCTCCTGCATGTAACTAGGGTAGTCCTACCGGTGTGTGGGCGTGATAATTTTTTTCTCCGCAATCCGCTGATGGTTTGAGAAACAAACCGGCATAAAGAGTGGGCGATATGCTGCGTGCCCGGACCGACCTCCTGGATGAGCACGACTTATCCAAATTGATCGTCAGTGTGTGCAACTACTTTTCCTTGGGGCAGACCGAGTTAGCGCGGGCGCTTTGGCGCATCGTGGCGCAGCGGGATCTGCCACAGGCACTGCGGGTTTTGAAGATAATTTTGTGGCATGGGCCGCCACGGCATTGGGTTCCGAGCACTAGCACCCCTTCTTCGGCGCACCTGTGCTGGTTCTGCTTGCACCTGAGTTTGGCCCGCGGACAGCAGCTGCGCATTCCCCGATGGCTGAAGCAGCGCCTAGAGCTGGACGTGTTGATCGCCTGCGCTTTGCTCGACGGCGCGGCGCTGCGCGCAGGACGCGGGCGGCTAACCGCAGAGGTCGCGAATGAGCTCCGCGCTTATCACGCGGGGTTGCTCGATTTGGATGGCAAGCAGCAGGTGGTGCTCCCGGCGCTCACGTTGCTGCCAATCCTTCCCCAACTGTCCTCCTACGCGTCCTACTTGCCGGCACAGGTTATCGAACAAAAGTCTTTCGCACGACAGAACCCGCGGCTGAGCCGGCAGGCAGTCTTGCAGCTCTACGAAATGACGAAGGTGCAGCCAGTGCTGGGGCACACACTCTGCGACCAATTTTTGCGGATTCGCAACCTCGCAGACCAGATGTCCATCGGGCTTGCGGCAGACGCTCTTCTATTCCGAAACTTCGATCTGGCCTGCCGTCACTTGCGCTTCGTGGAGCCGGATAGTGGACGGTTGCTACCTCCGGGGGCGGCCTTGTACGAGTTGTTCACCTTTCTCATCTTGCACGTTTTCCACACCGCCGACCCAAATTATGTGGCTGATGTAGCAGAGGGGCTGCGTGGAGGTTCTGGCGCAGCGGTAGTGGGAGCCCCCGCGGTAAATTTTTCCAGACACGACCCAGCAACCGCGGCCGGTGGTACGACTAGCCGGAGTCAGCAGTACAGCCAACGGGGCGGCAGATCTAGCGCGAATCAAGCAAACGGCAGAACAAGCACGACGTCCACCTTTGCGAGCAGCCTTTACGCCGACCAGACATTGAGGAATGCGAATGGCTTCCCGGGTGGGGCACCGTCCTCGAGCAGTGCGGCGGCAAACAAAATCCTGCGAAACTTGATCACTTCTGCCGGCGGCAACGGCGCTAACCAGTTGAACGGCGGGGGAGGGATACCCCTCTCAGAATGGAAGAGCGCTGCCGTGCGTTATCTGACGGACCAGTTTCAGGTATTCGGGGGAACGTCGTCCACTGGTGGCTTCCGTATGCAGCACGTGAGGCGAAAGCCGCGCATTTACGAGGCGTTACTATCAAACCGATGCACGGAAGCCCTGAAGCTGTTCCAGGTGATCGAAGATGAGTTTCACCGTTTGCAAATTCAGGCATCCCCCCTCCCACCGGCCTTCGACCGTCGCATGAGATTGTATTCATCTTCTGCTGCATCTTCTGCCACACAACCACAAGGCGCAGGTCCGGTTTTTCCTGTAAGAGCTGGGGCGTGTCAAAAAGCTGCTGCACCGGCGTTGATGGCGCATGGAGAGCGGACGACCAGCAGGACGAGTTACAACTTTCCGATAGCAGCAGCCTCGTCTAGTAACCCACAAGATCAACAGTCGTGGAGTGCTGCCCACCACAGTAGCGTTAGCTGCACGTCTGCGCTTGGCACTTCTGGAGCACCGGATCATGCAGAGCCCGGTCTGCTGCTCGGAACGCTTGTTCTGGATGAAGGTGCGTGCTGGTGGGACGACTACTTCGAGTTTGCCCGCGTGGCGCACGTTCACTGTTTGGAGTACGTGGTTAGCACAGCATGTCGCTTCGTCCGAGAGCGGCAACTGGGACTGCTGACGCGGTTGCTAAAGCCCTTTGCCCAGCTGAAGCCCTTGGTGATTTTGCTCACCTGGCAGGACCTCACGCTGGAGCGGCGGAAGGAGCTACTGGACACCGTTTGGCAGTCCTACGTGGCGGAAACGGCGACCTGTGGAGTCCACGGCAAGTATTTTGGATGCCACCGGGTGGGAGACTTGTGGATTGACTTCTGGGTGGAAGTGCTAGACTACGCTGTAAAGCTCTCGCTCTGGGTGGCGAATCTAATCACATCCAACTTTCCGGACCAGGACCAGGGAGGCGCTGGGAGCACCAACGGCAATCCGGCTGGTCCGCAATTTTGGAAAGTCGCAACGGAGGTTTTGGATCGCCTTCTGATTGACGACCTGGCCGCGGATGACGAATGCCCGGTACGAGAGGGACTGCTGCCTCCAGGAGAATCACGGGCAGTTGACCTCCCACAAGGAGAAGTCTGGCACAAGAAGCACGTGCCGTCGGACGAGGTTCATAAACGTCGATACACTTCTTCCACTGGAACTGATATTCAACTGGGACCACCAAAAGGTGCGCGCAACGGTGGCAATTTCCTGGTGCAGAATCCGACGTTTCATCGCGCGGTTACCAGCTGTTCGTTGCTTTTGGTGATGCGTACCCACTTACCGAACGTAGAAAGCGGCGTCATGCTACGCGCGTTGGAGCAGCTTCCTCTGTTGCGTCTTCGCAGTGCTGCTAGCCAGCACTCCTACGACCTGGACCTGTGTCGCTGCTACTACGCCTTGCGTTGCGTTCTGACGTTAGTGGAGCAATTGCACACGGCAGCAGCTCGGAGTAAGAACAGCTCGGCAGAGCATCCCCGCAGTGCCTTCAAAATTCTGATCCAAAGCAGCATTGTGGAGCTGGACCGTCTTGTATCAGACTAAAAAGTGCGCCTACCCCAGAACACGGAACTTTCTGTGATGCAAAGTTCGTCAATCTTCAATTTCATTGGGACAATCAAATTGAAATCCAAATTGTACATTACTGCGTATGTTGCATTCAATGCAAATTAGGTTTGCCCTAACGCTCCTGCAGATGAGAAATAAATTTCCGGCGCGCGGACGCGCAGCGCAGCGTGCGTATGTATCTAGAATGGGCGTGCGCTCCGCGCCCGCCGGCCCGGCGACGGGGGGGGCAAGGGGGGGCGAGGGAGAAAGAACCTTTAGGGGAAAACCCATGGCCCAAACCTCACTGGTCATGCCCAAACTATGCTGACACCACAGGCGGAAAGCAATGACAACACACACAGGGGAGCAGACGCCGCACTCCCTGATCGTGAGCGAAGCAAGGGCACGCACAGACATCAAGGCCGCAAGGCGCGAAGTGCCGCAGCCACTGCCTGGGCCTCCACAAACAAAGCGGCCGGAAGGCGTTCGCAGAACCTTTGCGAAGGCCCGGAAGGCTCACCACAGGAAACAGAGGCGGGCCACAGGAAACAGGGCCAAAACGGGGCACGAAAGGCCAAAAGACCAGAAACGGGGCTGGCGCAAGGCAAGACAAATAAGAGCACAGGAAGGCGGCGGAAAGGCAGGCGGGGCACTGCGGGCGATATGCTCTAAAAGTAAAAGCCAGAAAGCTGATGCTGACAAGAAGAGCAAGTGGGCCAAGACTCGCTTCAACCAGACGAAAGCCCTGAAAACGAAACCACTGCGCCGAAGCAGGGCACGGAGGCGAGGCGCAAACCAAAAAGCCCGGCGACCCAAAGGAAACGGGGCATCGCACGCAGCCCCATTGGGGCCGAAGGGGCCCCGCGGCGACGAGCACGCGAGAGAGGCAAGCCTGCAGAGTCACAGGCGGAAGGGAAAGGCGAAAACTGGCGCCAAATACCTCGCAACAGGGGGCGAAGGGCAAGGGGCGCCAGAATGCAGCACGACTCCGGCCCGGGGCAGCCAATCGCGAACCGCAACAAGGCACCTAAGCCAAGGCCAAGGGCACAGACCAGGACCGGCAGGCCCGAAGGCCACCCGGGGGCCCGGCAGCGCTTTACTGACTGGAAGTGGCCCCGCCGCGGAGGCGGAGCTGCCTGCGCCAGTTTTCTACTAGTGCTTCCACTAGTGAAGGGCGCCACTAGCGGGGAGCGTCACTAGTAGCCGCAAACCCGTTGTGGCGATCATAAAACCACTACCAGGATTTCTCCTTGTGGCCCCTTTTCCACTAGCAGCTTTCCACTAGCAGGATCTCTACTAGTAGCGCTCACCCCCTCGTCCGCCCTGATTCTTTTATTTAGTATATCTATATAGGTAAAGGTAATTGTGAGATGACAAACTTCCTATAACTAGCGCTTTTTTTGACACGGCCAAGCATTTAATATATAAGAAAGTTGCCAACTCCTGCTCGTCGAGGGGGAGGGCACTCGGCAATTTGATACTTCGTTTCGTGCATCCAGCGACCTCATCTGAAAATTATGGAAGGGGAGGGAGTGATGTTACAGAATGGCGCCAGCCCTCAACAACGATTCTGTTGCGATTCGCCACACGGACGATTTGCAATTGCATAAACTTTTAACTTTTATATGTCTTTTTGTCATGTTCATAATACTCGGCGAAAAAGAGAAACGTAAAGCGAGATTTTTCATGGGGCTCGCGGCAGCTCGTACAGCCAATCGCTTTCCCTCTACAAAGATTAATGTTTTCGTGCAGATCTGTAGTCTGTGTTTTGTCCGAAGCAGTTTCCTCAAGAGCAACAAATCCGTCGCCTCCGCTGGTCCGGCTGCTGCAGGGACCATTTCTATCGACTCTTTCGCTGCTCTTCCAGCAGCCGACGATCATTTTTTGGTCCCACCTGCCGCCGTACTGTCGTTGCTGTCGCTCCTCCGCCACCACCTGGGCCGAACGACCGCGGAGGTGGATCTTAGGATGAACAAGTGCACGAGCACGACCAAGAGCAACAACTCTTGCACGATGGTGACGCGCGTAAAGGAACACTTGTCCCAGTTTACGCGCGAGGTGCTGTGGCGGCTGTTTCTGACGTTAAAGGAGTACTTTTTGTTTCTCAGGTTCCGGGAAAAGATGTCGTTGGCGGCGGACCCACGCCAGTAACAAATGCACATATGTCTGGATCTAGATGTGAAAGAGTGCAACTTGTGACGGGAAACGCTGCCTTTGAACTCTATGTTGAAAATCTGCAAGTATTGCAAGAGCAGCGAGAGATGTCAAGTTCAAGTTTTTGCTACACGGAGGAGGCATTCCCCATGTGGTTTAGGCAGCAGGGTCAGGAAGTCCACACAAAATCTGTGATCCCAGGGCACGCACTACAGATCTTGTTATGGCTCGTGTAAAATGTGCTGCGTTCCGGCTACTCTGGATCGCGATCGATGGAGACAGGGCGGGACCTGCACCGGCGACAGGCACTAGCCAACCTCCAGCCAACCAATCAATGAGCCAAGATTTGCATTTTTTCGGACATCACCCAGACATGTTTGCATGTGGTAGCCATTGGGCGGACGCCATTGGCGCGACGATGGTGGGACGGGAGAGCTTTCTCCCCAATCACCACCTTAATTTGGACAGTCCCTTTCGCCAGTTCACCACCCCGGCGGAATCTGCCTTGTCTCTTCAGCCGGAATCCTTTCTGCCCCGAATGCTGTCCAATCCGAAACTGCTGTTGCACCGCGCGCTACGCATGAATGACTACAAATTAGCCGAAAAAATTCACACCGATTACTACCACAGCGATCAACACTTGGACGACTTGCTCTACCCCGTCGTGATGGGGCATGCGACAATTTCTTGCAATTCGCGATACGAGCAGGAGGAAAACTATTTTAGGACGAGCAAGAAGAACTTATTGTCGAGCACCCACGGAGCCGAAGGCGGTGGTGGAACGCGACTACCCCTACGACCACGAAAAACTGCCGGCACGACAACATCCTCGATGGCGCGGAAAGGTGATCGGGGAGTTGTTGTGGTGGCCAAGAAATTTGCGAATTTCCGTCGGCGCATGATGCGGCAGAAGTCTCCGCCCGAGACCGTCGAAGCCGAGGTGATGCGGCTGTGCGCACAGTATTTTCTCGGGGAAGAGGCGCTGCGTGCGTCGTTCTATATCTTAGTAGATCTGGCGGTTTCGGCTGCACCCCATACCGGGGTTTCGACGCGCCTGCTGAAAAAGGCGTTACAAATTTTGGAGAGCCTCGTCTTCGAGGAACTGGAACAGGAGCAAGGGCAGAAAGACCTGAAGAATAGGACCCCTAACACCGCTATCAACGTGACGAGAGCTGCAACTCAATATTCCGGAAATTCCTCGCGCTCTCCCGCTTCCTCCGCACAGGCTGCGAACCCGAACGCCGGTTCCGGAGAACAGCTGCAAAATTGGGTGGCGCGATTGAACGTGCTCGTGGAAGCGCGAACCCAGTACAAGACCCTGGCGAACATTTTGCTGGGGATCGAAACTTTACCTTCCGAGCCGGCGTTGCTGAAAAGTCACTTGAACCGCTTGCATTCGCAAAGGCACGCCATCATGAGTTTGGTGGAATCGGTCGAATTGGTAAAGCTTGGAGAGGAAGTGCTGCATTCTTTGTCGGCCAGCAAGTATCTGCTACGGTTTCTGGAATACCTGGCCAAGGTGACGGATCTCATGCGGTCAACCGAAAATTATCAGGGCGAATTGAAGGTCTTTGATGTTTTAGCGGAATCGCCCGAGGGCATCGTGGCACGGCTCCTCTTCGACCTCGGCGGCGCGGAACAGGCCCAGGCGTTGGCCAAAGTTATGGGAGTCGATCTTGTGGAGGTCATCCTGCACTACGCCTATAGTACAGAAAGTTTGGCACCGGCCGCTGCTTTCAAGGCGAACGTCCTCGCGACAATGCGGAGTGGTGTCATCGATGCAGTAGGTGCTGGCTCTTTGTCTGCGCCGCGCGCTGCGGGTCACGCCGATGCTAGTAGTCGTCCTCCTGTTACTGTACCGGGAAGAGTAGAACGAGTCGGACTCGGAGTGAAAATAACAACCACGGGAACTAAAAATGGAAATGCTGTGACAAGTAAGACAGGAGCTACAGTAGATCATACCGGGTCCCAAGAACAGCAAGCCGAGGATACGGACTCCTTTCGAGAAAACGGCAGTGTGATGTTGAAGCACCAAGGACAAGGAACCGGGAGCGTGGAGCCGGGGTGTGCGAGCAATCGCGAGGCCTATCAATAGAAAAAAGCTACGACGCATGATCATATTTCTGAAGGCAAGATAAGGAATTGCACAGATGACAGATGAAGAAAGATCTGTCGTCGGCGGGCCCCTAGCACACTGTGTCGAATAGCACTACAGACTTTCCTCTCGCTATGTGAGTGATTTTATTCTTGCATCACCATTAGTACCTGAAGTGAGAGCCCTCATGCTCATGCAATGAATAAAAAAGAATAGTAGATGTAGAAGTACATCTACTACATCGCGACCGCATGGAAAGAGTAGTTGAAGTATTTGTATCTCGCGCCGCCGTCGAGTGGGCTTAAGCTTCACGCCGCGAAATTTTCTACATACCTACGGAACAACCGGACACAAGGAAGGTGGCCATGACTGTAAGACGGAAGAGCGCACTTGGCCCTCAACCCCAGCAATAGCGCGCGCGCGTGGATGTGTATTAAGTAGGAAATGGACAAACTAGTACCAGACAACGGCCCGCAGCGTTTTTCAAAGCGGAGCGCTGCGGCTTGTCACGAGAAGGATGAAACTGAATCTAGATGGCTCCGCGCGGGCAGGAAGCTGACCGCTTACATCAATAGGCGAGGCCAACTTTGAGGCAGTCCGTTTTTCGTGTGTAAGGCCGACGCGCATGAAGCCGGCCAGTATCTGTGCCACCATGCACGACAGGCCGGCACACCAGGACCAAGCTGCCTCGCGATGCATTGACGCTGCCAACGCGGGAAAAAAAGCGCCGCTCGAGCTTGGTATAGTAGTAGATTGTTTGAAGGATCTAGCACGGACGGTCGCGGGTAGTGCATGACTACCGCGCCAGCTTTTTGCTGTTTGATAAGCCCTACGCCATGTCTATGAACGTGGTGCGTGTGGTGGAGAAAGCAGCTGGCCCGCTTCTGGCTTGCCTTGCATGTCTCGAGCGCCGACCGGAACAGTGGCCGTCGACCGCATTTTTGAGCTACGCACGCGGCGCGTGCAGCGAGTTTCCAGCGATGCAACGATGGGTGTACGAACGCTGTGAGGTCTGGGACGCACTGTACTGGGCCGCTTCGCGCGAACGAGTACCGTTTTCTGCCGTGGCGCAGCAGCGGATACAGGTCACTGATGCCAACCACGGATGTACTAAGGAGTTGAGCGATTTTTCCCCGCTTTCAGGCGACAAAGATTTTTCATACTCGGCATCGTCCGCGAAAACGTTCACGACATCGCCTGTGAGACCCGTCGACGGAGCGGCGCGCGAATGGGCAGTGCACCACTACAAGGCACGAAGCGAAAAAAATACCGAGAACGAAACCGATGAGAGCAGCGAGCAGGTGTGCTGTACAAGTCTCACATTCGACGGTATTGTGGACGGGTATACGCGGAAAGGACTAGAGCGTCTGCCTGTGGCGGAGCAGCAGGCTCTGCTAGCGGTTGGCGACGACCGCGAGGATTTGCTCCGTGCCGCGTATACGCGCCTTGCTTGCTCATTAGTCGCACAGCAGCGGTATGAGGAAGCACTGCAAATCTGTGATCTGGTCGATGGTGTTCATGTGGTAGACCAGATATTTATGCGATTACTACGGAATTTCGAATTGCCATCTTCCCCTTGGATACCATGCGCGGCGCAGCCACACGCCCACGCGGCCTTTTTGCAACAGGGAAAAGGGTCCGCGCACGAGTACCTTTATCGGCTACAAGATCCTGAGCTTGCGGCGAAGTTGGTGCTTCGGCTCTATCGGTATTGGGACAACCCTGACATCATCTTGCAGGCGCTTACGATGTGCCTGCGAAAGCTGGAGATCAGCAGCGAGCGCCGCCGCAGCGGGGTCTGGAGGAGCCAGCATGCGCCAGCTGAAGGAACCCCGAGGACTGGCGCTGTGCACCACCCGCAGCCACGGCGAGCACCAGTGGGAAGGTTTGCGAATAATACTACTACTAGTTATAGTGCTAAAGTAGGTGGCACCACAATTACCAACACTGGGACTGGCGGAGATCTGCCGGACGCGGAGACGAGCACTATATCTGCTGCAGTGCACGGAAATAGTTCGGCAGCGAATGCAACCACAAGCAGAAAGGTAAAGAGCCCCCACATCCCCGACGAGAATATTGCTGCGCAGATGGTGGATGGAGATCGAGACACTCCGCAGTTGAAGGGGGGCGAACAGTTTCACGACACGGCTGTTGTGGAGGGAACCCTAATGGAGGAGCTGCAATTGGTGTTGGGAAACATGACCATTTTGAAGAAAGTTCTGGAGTGTTGCGGCGGGAAGTGGGCAAGCTGGCATGAGATCGACGATTTGTACAAGATGAAGTACGACCACGGAGATAAAGACCATCTAGCACCGGAGCCGCAGCAGCCGCATCAGCACTCGCACGCGGAAGTGCCGAAAATGGCAGAGTCATATTCCGTATTGATGCGGCCGCGGAGCACAAGTAGCCCGAGTCGTAGTTGTTCTCCCGTTGGCCATGGGCCGCACACCTTCAAAAACAAGAGCCGAGAAATACTCGGCGCCGCGCTGGCCGCCGATCATGTGCTAGACAAGAGCACTACGATAGAGCTGCTCTCCCGGCGGGCGGGCGCAAACGAGAAGCAGGTTTTTGAAGACACGGTGCTTTCCCATCTATTGTCGCTGAACTTGCATGACCTGGCACGGCAAGTGCAGCACATGTACGAAATTGCGGCTCCCAACGTTTGCATGATCGAGGTAGAGCGGCTGGAGTACCTCTTCACTGAGGCCGAAGACAAGACGGAGGCGGTGACGCGCCTTCTTCATTTCCAGCCGCCGCAGGCCGTGCGGTTCGCCTTCGCGCTGCTGGACCGCTTCACACTGATCCGCCACCGCCTATTGTTTTGTCGGATGCTCCTTCAGCACCTTCGTTCCTGGCTTTCGGACGCCCAAATTGTGCGGCTGGAGATCCTCTGTGCGAGTTTGGAGCTGCTCAGCGTCGTAGAGCAGCCGGTATCCTCGACGACAAGCAGTCGAAGTCGCCAGCTTTCCAGTGCTGCAGCTAAAAGCACGGACTCTCATTCCCTCGGCGCCCCCGTCGAGTTCGAGAGTCTGGAGTTGCTGAAAATGCAGCCGCACTACTTGCGGCTGCTGGATCGTCCGGTACTCATTGTGGAGTCGTTGCTTATGAATTCGCGCACTGATCTCCTTCGCGAGTTCCTAGATAGTTTTCCGCAGTACCGAGTCGACTCCCTCATTCTCGGCTACGCGCGGAAGGCACTCAGCCTCAGCGCGTCGACTAGTAGTTGTCATTCCAGGATGAACGCAGCACCAGAACAGCAAGGTTCGAAGAGAAAAGAAGCAGCGCAAGGACTAGATGATCATCGCGACAACCGCCCATTTGCGATGGAAACACGGGATGAAAACAAGCGAAGCGAGAACCTCCGAGATTATCAGCAGTTTGAAGGAGTGCGGAAGCAATGGACAGCGGAAACGGGCTTGGGTGGACCTTGGTGTCTGACGGGCGACCCCGGTCTTGACGACGCGTTGCGTGCGTCTCACGTTTACGAACGAGCTCCGAGCATTGAGCTCGCGGAGAGCTTGCTTGATCTTCTGTCAGATGAAAGTCTAGAAAACGCTGGACTCTGCTTCCAGCTTTGCGACGAGCTGTCGCTACGGTGGCAGGCACTCATGCCGCATTACTGCCGCATGAGGGTACAATGTTCATCTTCTCCATCGAAGAAAGGGAATGGCTACGAAATAATGCATTGGACTACAGCTGCTGACGAGAATTCTAATTCTTCTACTGTCTGTGGGGGTAGTGAACTCGACCCAGAAGAGGACTCGTGGTCCGAAGCGTCGGAGTTTCCGCCACCGGAGGAGTTGTCCGGAACGAGCTGTGAGGGAGAGCAGGACCATCTTCTTCGAACCTCGGTCAATTCGCCGCCGACGGAAGTACTAGATGATGTGAGCAGTCGTGGTCCACGCAACGTCGGCCTGGTTTCGAAGGGGAGCAGAAGGCCGGTGGTTGATGGACATGGAGGAACTTTGATGACATTGCAGCCGCCCCGCCATCCGGGGACAGGCGGTGCCGAAACGGACGAGAGACGCACGGCCAATGACCGACCACAGCCTGGAGTGAACAGTACTAGATCTGCAGCGCATAATCTGTCCTGTAGTACGTAGTGAGGTCACTGCACGGCTCTAACCTGGTAGCTTTCTTCCCATGAACCGCCAAAAACTGCCGGCATTTTCAGGCCCTAAAAATAAAGCGCATTTCAATTTGAATTTGAGCGGGGTAACAAATTCTGACGAGTTGTGGCCGTCCCACTATTCACCCGCCCGGCCGGGTGGGTGACTAGTGGGACGGAACCAGGAGCCTGACCAGCTGGCCGGATCTTGCTTGTCGCCGTATTCGTGGTCAGGATCCTGGTTCCGTCCCACGAAAAAGATAAAAATATCAGGAGCGCCATCTTGTTTCTTTGGCTTTGCCGTCAACGAGAAGTCGCGGCGTGAGACTATGCTATCGCGCACCAACCGAAAGAAGGACGATGGCGAGCCAGCAAAGGCGGCATCCTTCTGACGCGCCCGCCATGTGAGATTCTAGCGATTTGGGGCGCCCAAAAGGGCACCCCCCCCCCCAGAAAAAGGGCCCAAAACCAGAACAGCCAAATCGCATGGCGCAGGCGGCGGCGATTTCGGAGCATTTGGGCGATCGTGAAAGCGGCCGCCGTTTCGCCAGTTTCTTCCTCTGGGAAGCTCTTGATCTTGAACTAGTGCAGCCGCGAAAAATGAATAAGTAAAACGCAAAAAAGAAAAAGCGCGCCAGACGCGCGAAGCCAGTCCGCATGTCTTGGGGCCGATTTTCCCACTTCTATACTCTTCGCTTTTTGGGTGCCCCCTGCGGCTCCCGGATCGGCCTCATAGCACGGAGGCTGGATTCGGAATCCATAGGACGGAGGCTGGATTGGATCGATTTTTCGAAAATTGGCAAAGCTTCTTTCTGGAATTTCCACAAAGAACAAGCTTTGCCAATTTTCTAAAAATCTGCGACGCTTTTGAAGTTACCGCGGTGTCGTGTAGCGTAACGCTGCCCACGAAGGCACACAAGCCTGCACACCAGAGCAGGCGTGCGGCTGGCCCGCGGCCGCCAGGGCGGAGGGAGGCAAGAAAGCGCCACCGACCTCACTACCTCCGCCACGGCGGCTATGTTTGGCACTAGTACAACTACGGAGGCCGCTCTGGCTTCAGTCTCGATCGTCAGCCTGCTACTGAGGCGGCTGCTGGACTACTTGGGAAAGAAATTTCGGGCGCACGCCAAATTCGTGTCGATGGTGACGCGTTGCCGTCACAGTTTATTATCCTTTTTACCAAAGTTCTGGCAGAGGCAGAGCTGCAGTTCGATCCAGACCACCATTGGGCTAAAGGCCTTGTGTGAGAAGCCGGATCAAATCCGGGACCAGCTGATTCGGGACGACCAGCTGGACCTGGCTCTTGAGCTCTGTGAGCGCTGCAATTTCGCAGCGACGTCCATCGTTACCGAACAACAACGTGAAGGGGAACAAGTGGCGTCTTTGGGGGAACTAAAGCTTGATCAGCATTCACCGGGGACGATTGTCCGCTACGGCGCCCTGCAGGCAACGACCGCAGCCGGCGAGGGAGCGGCAGATGTGCCGGGGGCGGAACAGCAGCAGCTTAGTGCTTCGGCAATATCCGAGGCCGCGGCATGTGGTAAGGTTTTGACGCGTTCACGTTCACCAGCTGGCGGTGGCGCTACCTTGTTACATGCTGGACCCCGAGAGTATGGCGTTCTCAAATGTTATACATTCTCAACTGTTACATGATTTGTCATGCAAAATTGACTGTTGATTTGTCATACATTCTCAACTTTCCAAAAGAGCGGGGGTTGAGTTGACTGCAGGGGCACAACTGCAGCCGCAGTGCTTTTATAGAGTAATCTTCTCGGAGAACTGCTTGGCGTTGCTTGATCCGTTCAGCATGAGCACTAAGCTGCTACGGAGTGCGTGCCAGTCCAGTATCTTGACAGATATGGCCTTCCTTGGCTTCTCCCCGGGGCAGTCTACCCGGTTAAGGTTTTGGGATCCGGCGAGCAAGGGGGGAGGCACGGCGACAGGGAAGACCTGAAGGAGCAAGCTCGGGCTGGCGTTGCTCTTGTGCAGGCCCTAGCCGACGGGGCGGCTAAAAGAATATCGCATCGAAGCGATCTTAGAGCTGTGGGCTTTGTCAGGGGTCGCACTTTGGGGCGGGGCAGGATGCCAGTGGGATTGCCCGTCTATGAGGTCCGGGCGTCCTCGGATTTATTATAGGCGACGTTTTGCGTTGAGAGAAACACGGGGAAAGTGTTCGCACAATGCAAAACGAAGATGGAACGCCTGAGGGTAGAAGTTCGCCGACAAGAGCGGAGATTTCTGGCTTATGTTAGAAGCGCGCTCACGCTGCTGCAACTTGTCACGCAACACAGCCACGGGGTTCGGAGAGTAGATGCCGAGCTCTCTGACTTCAAGAGGCTACAGGCGAATGCCCGTGGTCCACTCAGGCAGGGTCGCGGCATAGTGCTAAGCCTGGTAGAAGCACTAGAAGGGGCGCAGGCCCTGGGATACGAAGTTCGCAGAGAAGTACTTCCGAACCACCAGCAGGATTCATTTCCTGCCAGTTGATTTATCACTCCCGACGCACACGGTTCCGCTGCGGATAGTCAATGTAGCACAGCGTGACAGCCGCTACACAGCGTGGCCCTCAGGCGTCCGGGCCCGGGCCATCTCAGCCAGTAAAATTTTGGCAATATTCCGGCAATTTTTTAAAGCGTGCAGGGGTATCGCCAGTCGTCCGGCCATACGTAGGCCGGGTCCTTCGGCCGTGCCGGTTTTGCCTCCCGGCCGGTGTCTTTCGTAGTTTCTGCCCGTGCTGGTGGGCGCCTTGGCCTTGGCCAGTTGTTTTCGGGTTGTTCGATGTTGGGCTTCATATCCTTCGGGATTTGGTGGCGTGAGATGTGATGTGCCGGCTGTTAGGGTTTTGCGCTTTGTGATTGAGGATTCTCTCAAGCCCAGACGCGCAAGCTCTGCATTGGTGTCGTCTCGTCGTGTTATTCTGTCGGACCTTTCCTGAGAGGCCCGACAGAAAGAATTGCATGGCGAGATGATTCGTCGTCATATTCGTTTTACTCAACACAGCTCATGATTGGCGTGAATTGCAGTAGGAGTTGCAACGCATGCTGCAATTCATGCTGCAATTTATGCTGCAATTAGTGTCCCGACCATTTTTGAAAAGCTGCAATTGACGCTGCAATTGGCCGTGCAATTTTCGTGCAATTTCAGGTCCGGGTTCGAAAACAAAGCAAATGGCTTGGTTTTCGTACCCCCCCTGAAATTGCAGCTTTTTTGCACACCCAATTGCAGCATCAATTGCAGCTTTTCGAAAGTGGTTCGGGACGGTAATTGCGCACTTTTTGCACACTGAATTGCACACTTTTTGCACACTTTTTGCACACTCTCGGGGAATATTCTCAAAAGCTGGGGGGCGAAATGCATGGCGCATGTGGCGCGCCCACACCTGCTTCCTGAGCTTTCAAAGTGTGCAGCCCATAGGTGGGTGGGGAAGTGCGCACAGGGTGGTGATGTCGCGCAGCCCCCGACCACCCCCCGCCGGTCTTGCTTCCGGGGTTGTCTGCAAAGAAGCCTCCACCCGAGGCGCAAGGTAGGCCCGGGCGCAAGGCGGTGCGACGAGGACCGGGCCTACAGTTTCCTGGTTGTTTCACCGAGGGGGGGCGACCCAGCTTTGCGTCGGGGTTTCGTCACGGGCGGCCCGGAGGCCGATTTTCATTTCTCCTTGCCTCATTGCCATCTTCTGCTTTTTACGCCTTCCACCCTCACTTTCATTTTTCAAAATTGCCGAAAAATTGCCGGGGAATTAGCGCGTTAGGTGGCCCGGGTCCGGACGCCTGATGGCCCGCCCATGAGTTCGGCGCGGACACTTATAAGCTCCCCCCGGTCCGTGATTGGCCGAAGATGAACCGCACGAGGCGCGCGCTGTATCTGGATGAGTGCCTAGGGTTGTCGAAAGGGCAGGAAGCAAAGCAGGACGAAGGAAGTGCTGAAGTACTGGGCGCCCCCTCGCGAGATGAGGGCAAAGGGGGGGAAGTCGCGGACCATGCAGGTTCGGACAGGCAAGGCGCGGGCTCGGGTGTGGACAGCCAGACAGACCCGAAGGTGGGTCGCGGGTCCGCAGTTGCCGACCCATTGCGCAAGTTCCACATGGGGGCCGACTGCCTCGCGTTATCCCGAGTCATCGGTAAGGATTTGGTGAAATTAAACAGACACGACGCTGCAGCCCAAGCGTCGTTTGGGCGGACCTGTAGAGGGGGTGATGCTGCGGGCGCTCCCCAGATAGAGCATGTGGCTTCCTCGTCCTCGTCTATAGCGCACAAGAGGCGCGACCAACTTACGAGAAGGAAGCGCGCAAGATTTCAGGTGAGGGGCCCAACGGGCACAAGGGACAGCTCGAACGAGTTGGCATGGGGGGGCTTTAGCGCAAGTGCCGACGGAGACCAGGAGAGGGGGGGAAGCACTAGCAGCGAAGCTCAGGCGTTGTCTCCGGATCAAATTGCCCAGCACCCAAGCCGAAAGAAGCGTCTGGAGGGGTGTCACCCGCCTCGGCGGCCCCCTGATGGTCAGGGGCGGAGGGCTGATGCATCAGTGAGCGGGGGCGTCACTGCATTAGGGGGCGAAGGGCAGGCAGTTAGCGCCCAGCACGTTGATCCCTGCAGCGAGCAGGGAAGCCATGAGCGGGACACCCAGCGGGGAGTCGCTAAAGCGGCGCCTCCTCTCGCAAAGGAGTCCGGCACGGGGCAGCTGCCAGCGCAACCGAAAGGGCAAAAGAACATGGGGGAGGTGGCTATGGTCGAGCAGAAGCGCGACTGACTCTGTAGAATCGGCAAACAAGCAGGCTAAACCTTTTGGCGAGCTCTCCGGGGTAGAGATGGGAAAGTTCCAGAGACTACTGGATGTTGTCCATCTGATGGGGCCAGCCCGCGGCGGGGATCATCAAGAAACGAGGGGGGATAGGCTGGAGTGCGAACAGCTTCCACCCAGGAGCCGGGGCGAGATGTTGCGAAGAGTTACAGGCAGGAAGAGGGAGGGTTTCGAGTAGAGTACATATTCGGCGTCTAGCTGCGTCAGTGCCTGCGCTAGGCAGGAGCAACATTTTGAACCACTGAAATCCTACACACTCAGACAGCAAGCCACGTCGAAACGCTCGGACTTTTCTTTTCTTCGTGAGCAGTCACGTCAAAACGCTCAGACTTTTCGTCTCGTCATGAACAGACCGGAACGGAAGAACGAAAAACAAAAGCAGAAGGGTAACACTAGCGGGCACTCCAGCCCCAGCTCGTTGCTACCTAAGTAGTCGGGTTTGGCAGGCTCAGTCGCGAGACCTTGCGTGCCTTCGGCGGATGATTCAGTGCCAGCTGGTCTTCGCGTGTTCTGCAACAAAAGCAAAGTGGTCGGTACGAGATGGAGCAACGAATCGCGCGGGGTCAGTGGGTATGAAGGGGATTGCCGGCCACCCTTAATGTAGGCCCTAAAAAATCCATCTCTACGCCCATCTTTTCAAAATTTGCCCTATCGGTTTGCCGCCATTTTGTTGCATTCCAATACAGAAAGCCTCTCGAGCAGCTCGACCGCCGATCCTGGCTGGCCATATTGCCTGACAGATTTTCCGGGTCTTGTTTTTCTTTTTGCAGCTTGGTGGAGGATTGTGGTAGGAGTTGCGAGGCCAACTAGTCATGCACATCTCCGCGACATGCAGAAACAAGAACAAAACCGGGAGAATGCATTCACTCGGCCGAGAAAGAAGCTGAAAAGATTCAGCCACGCAGAGTGCTCATCTTTTCAACTTTGCAAGCTATCAAATTTTGAAAAGATGCTCTTTCTGCATCTTTTCAAATTTTGATAAGTGGCTGCTCACTTTCCAAATTTTGAAAAGATGCTGAAGGAAACATCTTTTCAAAATTTGACAACCCGAACAACGGAAATATCAAATTTTGAAAAGATGCTCTTTCTGCATCTTTTCAAATTTTGATAAGTGGCTGCTCACTTTCCGAATTTTGAAAAGATGCTGAAGGAAACATCTTTTCAAATTTTGATAAGTGGCTGCTCACTTTCCGAATTTTGAAAAGATGCTGAAGGAAACATCTTTTCAAAATTCGACAACCCGAAAAACGCAAATATCAAATTTTGAAAAGATGCTCTTTCTGCATCTTTTCAAATTTTGATACGTGGCTGCTCACTTTCCAAATTTTGACAAGATGCTGAAGGAGACATCTTTTCAAAATTTGACAACCCGAACAACGCTAATATCAAATTTTGAAAAGATGCTGCTTCTGCATCTTTTCAAATTTTGATAGGTGGCTGCTCACTCTCCAAATTTTGAAAAGATGCTGAAGGAGACATCTTTTCAAAATTCGACAACCCGAACAACGCAAATATCAAATTTTGAAAGGATGCTCTTTCTGCATCTTTTCAAATTTTGATACGTGGCTGCTCACTTTCCAAATTTTGAAAAGATGCTGAAGGAGACATCTTTTCAAAATTTGACAACTCGAACAACGCAAATATCAAATTTTGAAAAGATGCTTTTTCTGCATCTTTTCAAATTTTGATGAGTGGCTTCTCACTTTCCAAATTTTGAAAAGATGCTGAAGGAAACATCTTTTCAAAATTTGACAACCCGAACAACGCAAATATCAAATTTTGAAAAGATGCTCTTTCTGCATCTTTTCAAATTTTGATAGGTGGCTGCTCACTCTCCAAATTTTGAAAAGATGTTGAAGGAGACATCTTTTCAAAATTTGACAACCCGAACAACGCAAGTATCAAATTTTGAAAAGATGCTCTTTCGGCATCTTTTCAAATTTTGATAGGTGGCTGCACACTTTCCAAATTTTGAAAAGATGTTGAAGGAGACATCTTTTCAAAATTTGACAACCCGAACGGCGCAAATATCAAATTTTGAAAAGATGCTCTTTCTGCATCTTTTCAAATTTTGATAGGTGGCTGCTCACTCTCCAAATTTTGAAAAGATGCTGAAGGAGACATCTTTTCAAAATTTGACAACCTCAACAACGCAAGCACTTGCTTTGTTGAGGTTGTCAAAATTTGAAAAGATGTTTCCTTCAGCATCTTTTCAAAATTTGACAACCTTTTTGACAACCCCTTCGATGAGGTTAAAAAAGAGCTCATTAACTTGAGCTATTCCCCACGGTATGGCGGATTTTGATAAACCTTTTTGGCAACCCCTTTGATGAACCTAGACAGAGAATTGCTGACGAGAGTTCAAGGCTTTAACTTGCGCTCCAGCTGGCGGGTCGCCAGATGGTAAGCAAAGCCGTGCCTCTGGCGACACCTGTTTGCTTGCCTCTTTTGTGGCTCCGAAGATTGCGAAGATGCCCCCTCAGCAAGTTTGCGAATTTTGAAAGGCACGCAGAAGGGCAGGCTGCTCACCCTTTCCGCGGCTGTCGAAATTTGAAAAGATGCGCTGGTAGCATCTTTTCAAATTTTGGAAGCCACAGAAGACTGAGCTGGCCTCCCTTTGCGTGGTTTCCCAAATTTGAAAGGATGCTCCCTCGGCATCTTTTCAAATCCTGAAAACCAGCCAGCTGCCCTCCTCAACTGCGGCATGTCAAATTTGAAAAGATGCCCCTTCAGCATCTTTTCGAATCTTGGCAACCTCAGGACAGAAAACGGATCGGCTCTTCTGCGGCTTCGAAGATTGAAAAGATGCTTCTTGAGCATCTTTTCAAATTTTGAAAACCACAGACGAGTAAGCCGACCCCGTCTTCTGCGGCTTCAAAAATTGAAAAGATGCTCCTTCAGCATCTTTTCAAATTTTGAAAAGCACAGAAGAGCAGGCGACCCTCCTCTTTAGCGCCTTTTGAAATTCGAAGAGATGTTCCTTCAGCATCTTTTCAAATCCTGGAAACCACAGAAGAGTAAACTGCTCGGGTCTCTTGTGGCTTCGTTATGGAAAAGATGCTCCATACAGCCCCGGGCCTCGGGGCAGAAATAGAACAGCCCGGCTTGGCGCGTTTGCAAAGGCGGACGCGCAGCCGCCATCGAAGAGGCGCTGCGCGATAATCGGCGAGGGCGCCGAGCAATGAACTGGCCAAAATTTGAAAAGATGGGCGAAAAGGTGGAAATTTTAGGGCCTTCACTTAAGTGGTAAGCTCCGAGACGATTCCGGTTTACGATCCCAGTCCCCCCGCCCACCCTTTGCTTCTGTTGCAGAATAAGTCAAGCTGAGTCACTACGGCCGCCACGCACAAACTAAGCCTTTAAGTTGTCGCTGTGCCCCAGGTGGGTTGCCAGTCAGCAGTGCCAAACAACTGGTCTATGGTTTGACAACTGTGGCCCGCTCGCTTGCCTTTTTCGTCCGTGCCGCAGGTAAGGCGCAAACGGTCCAGCCTCCCCTGTCCGGGCGGGGTTGCGGCTTAGGGGAGAGTGTCGCCCCTTAACCCAAAGGGGTGCGTCGTCTCTTCCGTGATAGCAAAAACGTATGGCGTAAAATGGGGCGGGTCCTGGATCATTCTGTATGTTGGGCTGTCGCGCCCGGCTTGCTGGCCGGGCTGTACTGATCAGGTGTGGTGGGTAGCTCCCGACTGGTTGGCACTTTTCTTGGGGCGACTTGCCGTGGTAGCGCTCGGCTTTTGTATGATGAGGTCGCCGAAAGTGCTTCCTCGCCCACCCCCCGGGGAGGGGATCCTTGACCTGTGGCGCTGGGAGCGGGTGTCCACTACATGATGATGATGATTCTCAACTGTTGACGATGACGACAAGCCTGGATCAACTCCATTTCCGATCTGAAGTTGTCATTAGAAGTTGCGGTTTTATTTTTGTACCTATGTATATAAAAAAAAAAAAATTGTCAATGTCATGCAAAATTCCAACCAAAATCGACACGACGATCAAGCTGCTCCGCATGACAAATCCTCGAAAGGCCAAACAGGCTGAGAATCTGTGCCAAGTCTGTCATGCAAGACGCGCAAAGCCAAAGTCAGCCCAGCCCTTCACTTTTGCCATTCGTGCACCACAGATTCATGCGCGTGCATCACAGATTCACGACCTGGTGGCCGAATCATGTGCGGTAAGGTGTCCTTACGGGTTGTGTAGCGGTTTCGGTCGGCTTAGCATCACAGATTCATGTAACAGTTGAGAATGCAACAGCTGAGAGCGCCATAGAGAAGTGGCGCAGGAGAGCAATTCAGGCGTCGCAAATAACGTGACGCTAGAGAAGCAGCAGGTGTTGGATAAGCGGTCCCTCGCAACCTTGGCAGACGCGCGCACGCAGAGCATGCTGCGCTCGCGTGCCACCCTGTCCGAAAGCAGCTTTGGCAGCCGGAGAAGCAGCTTTTCCACGTTGACGGCAATTGATTACATGCACGTCCACGTTTCGGCGGACCCCGTTCGTGAGGCGAAAGTAGTCACGCTGCTCCTCCTGTATGAATTTGGAAAAGCGCACCAGTGCTTTCAGGAGGTTTTTGCAGGAGGGCCGAGCTACAAGAGTGCAGCCAGCAGACATGGAAAGATGAACAAAGACGCGCAAGGCCGCGGTATTGATACCAGGGGGAACAAGGATCATCGGCTGTTCACTGCCGGCAGCGTGCCGCTGTTTTCCACCAATCAGAAGGGACTCTTTTTACGAAAAGTGGAATGCGCCGTTCGCTTCCCACCATTGTTCCACCTCATGGGCCTACAGCAAGCGCTGTCTAACTTTACGGTGAACCACCTTCAGCGAAAGCTTTACCACTCAACCAGTCCTCTCGCGCCCTTTCCGCTCTTTGTGTTTCCGGAGGTCGCACGCGTGGCGCAATCCCGCAATACGACGCTTCTCCGGAAGCACCGGGTGGCGCAACTCTTCGGCGAGTACCTCCCCCAGCATAGCTTCTTCCAGAACACCAAGGCCGACCAGAAAACCCGCATTGTCTCCACCATTATTCCCTGTGGCGGCGGCCCACCGGACCCCCGAGTGCGCCCCACACTGCGCAGCGAGCCGATGCAACCCACGGACGCCTTAGCCTTCTCAGCAGTTGTGCTCTCTTCAGCCTCCGCCGCCTCACGGCGTTTCGGTCTTCTATCGAACAGACTTCCAGCCTCCTACGAGCAGAGGCCGTTCTTCGCGGGTGTTGGAACCCCGCCCGAGCCGGGAGGTGGACCGCCACCGAGGTCCTCCTCTTTTCTCGTCCAAGATCGTTCGACGTTTTCAATACTGACCAGTAGCAGCAATTTGTACGGTTCCTACGTCTCCTCCGTTTCGGAGTGCATGTCTCCACATTCTGAAGAAGCAGCTGGAGCTGGACTGCAAATGAGCGGGACTGATGCAGTCAGGGCGATTTCGTCAGAGGATCCGCGTTTTTTCAATGCGATTTGCTGTCTTTACCCCGCGATCCACCGCACAACGCTGACAGCCTGGTGCGCCACGAGCGTGTTGTTGAAGGCAACATTGGCAGAGGAGTATGCGCAGCGGCGGCAAAGACGCGAGCAGCGGCAACAGCGGCGGCAATCCCGGCTACTGGCACGGCGTCAGCGTGCAGAACAGATGGCGCGAGCGGAGCAGCTTCGCCACTTCGAGGCTGTTGGAGAATGTCAGCTAGCACCTCGGGCGGATATCCTCTACAAAAGTATCGCTCTCGTTCCCATTGCATTTGCAATGCTGCGCGAGTACAGTTGTTGCTTCTTCGTTTTCATCGCTAAATAGCATCAGATTGCATACTTTTTTTTATTTTTTCTGGAAAAAATTAAAATTGAATTTCAAATTCAAATAGATAATGCACCAGAAATTTGATTTTGTACTGGGGATGCGATACTCATACTTTTGCAATGCATACCGGACTACGTCGCTGATGGTGCACCCCCATCGCAATTCCTGAATGGCGCTCTCCTTCCAGAGGCGGGAGTATCGAATGGAAATGGTGCATCTTCATCTTCCTGCGAAAAGCATCAGGGTCATGGACAAACGCTACAACAGCAACACCATAGGCCTGTCGCCGGCGGTGTCATCAAGATCAAGTCCGCCGTGAGTATAACATCAAGAGGAAATGAGGTCGGTGAAGATTGCGGAAAGGAGCGCACAGAGAATAGGGATCTTGTCGGGCGCAGAGAAGGAGACTTGTTGGATTTTGCGTCCTCCGCTCATGCGCAGAAAGGAAATCAAAATTCAGATTCTCTCCCTTTGGCTTTGGCGAAAGTCGTGCTTCAAAACAAAGAAAAAGTGTGCACTAGAAGTGCTAATGAGCGCGAGCCGCATTGCAATATTAAACAGGATGCCTTTATTACTTCGCCAAGAACCTGCCAGGGTCTTGGTCATGCACCAGCTGGGTCGGACTCGGACGTGGACGGGTTCAGTCAAGCGGCAAGAGGCATTCCAAATGGTCTGGTCCAAACATTGGAGACGGCACCAAGATACAGTGAACACCGTTCGACAGACGCGCTTGATGTAGTTCCGACGCGGAATCGAGGACGTGGCGGACCAAGCGTTATGCAAAACGTAAGTCTCGTGGATGCTACTTTCGGTGGCCGGGATCAGGTCGCGGAGGTTGAAACCCAAGACGAACAAGCCATCGACAGTGACTACTCGGACTCATCTTCCGAAACAGATGCTGATGAAGAGCAGAACGAATTCTACTACGAGCTTGGGATTGCACCCCCGCTCTGTGCCGTACCGGGCGTTAAAGCGAGCCAAACCGCGCATCTTGGTTTTGCAGCAGGCAACGCGAACAAGAGCCTTGGGCGGGCCAGCGGGGTCTTGCACGCGGGTCCAGCCCACATGCCACTATCAGTTTTGGGATCAAGTAAAGGTTTAACCTTAGCATCCGACTCCGGTACTGTAGCTCGAACCAATTTAAGTGCATCTTCTTCGCCCACTTCCGCTGCAGCATTCGTGCTGCACCCTGGTAGTGCAACAGCCTCACAAATGCTTGGCACTCCTGCTTCGTCTACATCTCAGCTCTCTTCGTCTAGAGGAGTTGCTCAACTCGAAATGCACAATCCTCGGGAGCTAGGTCGGGCCGTCATCGCAACCGGATCCGCTCTGGTGCGGGACGCTATTGATCAAACAGCAACAATGTTCATTTCCGGTAGTGCTGCGCTGCCGCATTCGATTCCAGAGCGGTTTTTCTTGAATGATCAGCATGGGATCGATGCTTTTGGCGCAGGATCGCTTCATGAACCCTCCGCGTCTCGTCACCTCACTGCAGTTCAAAGAAGTGCCACAAATCTTTTTACGGACGATCATCCCCAGCACGCTATCGGTAGCAATGCAGCAGCAGCTGATGTTGCTGTTTCAATAAATCAAAATCCAACCCTTGTCGTACAAGAACAAGAAGAACGTGAGGGCCGCGGAAGTTCTGATCCGCTTGGAGAAAATTTTCTGGACACCGAACCTAGCTTCGAGTACGTGTCTCTAAAAACACCGTCGAGGCGCAGCACAATCACCGGACGAACTACTGGCACGTTTTGTCGGAGCCGACCAATCTTGGAAAACAACATCTTGACACCGCGGGGTGGATCTCTACTTTCTTTATCAACCTTGCAGCAGCACCATGTAGGAGGCTCAGCGCATGCGCAGACGCAGCAACACCAGGCGGCGGCGCTGCTGGGTGCAGAGCATTTTCCTTTTCGTGGGGACCCACCGCATCGTCATCCTGTACCTCCTGGTAGCAATCTTTTTAGAAGTGCGGCTGCGGCATCTGCAACTCCATCTGCAGCCAGCAACGCACTTCGTGGCGACCAGATCTTTAATTTTTCGCAAGCTCCTCCTGGTTCTTTGGGTTCTTTGGCCGACCAAGTACTCTCCACTGCAAAATTGTCTAGGTCTGGAACGGTGGAGCGTGTCATCCTTGTATTGCATGACGAGCAGAATAAACACATCTTCATCTTGATCTTTCTTTGTGAGGAAATAAATACGCAGTTTGTACGGCGTACTACTCGATGAGTACGGGTACGAGACGGGGTGGTCTTCAAAATTGATTGTCATGCTTGGCTCCGCCTGGAACTCGAACTGGTACTGGATGTGCGTCGTGTGATTTTGATTAATTCTGATTCAGGCATCCATACTTGAGCATCACAAGTCTCCAGACCCAGACATATTTACAATCCATACCAACTTTTCGGTGGAAATTCTTCGAGCAGCGCGAGTGCAGGAATGACGGATCGGTCTCAACTATCGGGAGAGACGTTGGCGTGCGTGGAAGTAGAGTCGCTTCAACAGCAGCAGGAGCAGCTCCCCCTTGCCGATCAAATACTGCACTACTCTCGTCGCGGAAAGAGGAAGACCACAAGCAAGTCGACCCACAGTTACGAGGCGCAGATGCAGCGAGCGCTGCAGGAGCAGCAGCTTGTAGTGTCGACCTTCGCGCGGGCTGGAATGACGATCGACGCCAGCCGGCTATGCGTGGGCTGTTTTCCGTCTAAGTTCGGTAAGGTTGCCCTATTCTCGCAAAGCAGCCTGTGGCCCGACCGCGATTTTCACCACATGCGAGGCAGCCCAGCGGGGCTGCCGTTCGCGGTGCCGCGGTTGGTATCGCTTCCCTTTCTCACGACGGCGGCGAAGGAGCGCATGCTGCCACGGCAGGGGTTTCGCTTCTTACTGCTTCTGCATGAGTCGTACCGATTGAGTCTTTTGCCGCTGCTAGTGCGGGAGAACCGGCTTGTGGCCACCTGCTACTACGTCGTCGAGAATCGCATTTCGTGCCAGCTCTTCGTGGAAATTCTCGGTCAGCACTGCCTGCAGACAAACCAGCTCTCGCAGCTGCTAAACTTTTTCCTACGGTCAGGTGCCGGAGAAGAGCACGATGAGGCCGTGGAGGATACCAGAAATTTGTTGAACGAGTGCGCCGACTACGCCCGTTCGCAGTCGAGAAAGGCATCGGTCCAGCTAAATAAACAAACTCGGCAGAATATGAATTCATCGAATACAACCGATGCACGCTCGCGCCTACCGGCCGCCACTTTGACAAATAGTAGCGCTGTACGCGGCGCACGCGCAGCTGGTGCGGGTACGTGTGCATCAGCTTCACGTTTAAGTATACAATCGTCCGGAGGCAAAAAAGCAGTAGCTTGTTCAGCTTCGAAATCTACGACAGGCACAGGAGCTCGTTGTTTGGCCCACCATGCAATTATTAGCGGCGCGACGAGGACCCCGAGTTCCGGGTCTCTCCCTCGCAATGAGGTCGCGCTATACTTGGACGAATTGAAGGAATTCTTGCGGGAACGGCGCGCACTGGATTTACTATACAAGTACTGTTATGCAAATGCAAGACAGGAGAAGTATTGTGCTGTACAAGAAGGACAGCTATGCATCAAATGGAAATGCTTTAATATGCTTGTGCTAAAAGAAGGACAAAACAAACCCGAGTACGTGTACTAGCAAAGAGCGGCCGACCGTACTAGGTTTTGGTTTTCCTTGCCAGAACGTCGACCGCGAGGACCGCCTGAACAACACACAGAAAAAATGAAAGGAAAGAAAACGAGCCAGTACCACCAGCTAGCACCGAAGTTTCTCTTTCTCGGTGTGTGTGAATATAGTACAAAGATGAGTTAGAAATGAAATACTAAAACTTCAAAAAAGCGGAGCAGAGCAAGACTCTTTCACTGTGCGTATGGAGCAAGCCAACGCTCTCGAGGTCCGCGGGCCGAAAGAGGAGTGCCGCGGACCAGATGAGGAAGTCCTCGGTGCTGAGGAGGAGATCTGCTGGACGCAGGAGCCTGTCCGCAGGGCGGAGGTGGGTCCGGGGCCGAAGGCGGAGGTGGTGGGTCCCCGGACTGAAGATAGTGCAGCAATCAGGGGCGGAGGTTCGGGGGTGGAGGAAGGAGGTCCCCGGGCCGGCGGAGCAGGGGATTCAAGCAAGAAAAGAAGGCCGTGCCCGGCGAAGGGGGAGGAGGAGGCTGGGACGCGGGTTGCCAGTGTCATACTTTCCTTTCTTTCACTTTTGGCAGGCCGTTGCGCATGCGCTCGCGTACTCGGGGGGCGCAGCACGCACTTGCCCGTTGGCGTTGGCATGCAAAACGTCGCAAACGCAAGGCGGGCGAGGGCGTCCACTAGATGATGATGATGATCCATTGGCAATGGATCTGGTAGCACGAGTGCGACACTTCTCTTGGGTGGATAGCTGCGTCTTCACTGGAGATCATGTGAATGCAGGGCTGCTTTCAGTTCACCTGTTCATCATAAGCCAGTCGTGGGACTCACGGCTCGGGCATTTGCAGGATGCCCAAGCGCAGCTGCAGCAAGCACTCGACTTGTTTCTATTGCTTGAGCAACGGTCCTTGACAGGAGAAGGCGGTGGGGCTTTGCCGCACAGAGCCAGCACGGGCGCGCTACACGAGAAAAAAGACGGCATGATCGGTGGAAGTCTTTTTGACATTAAGCAGACCGCCTCGGCGGTGTTACCTAGCGCAGCAACATCGAAGCTCACAAACGACCAGCTACACGGTGGAGAAAAACACAATTATCCATTCGTGCACGCCTCGAAGGGAAAGCTATCAGTGGTAGGCGCGCCGCGGAGTCACCACAATGCTGCAGGTTTGCACTTTCTGTCCTCACACAGGCACGCCGCTGGGAGTCACCTTCCCGTGCCAGACGACGGTTCGCCGACAGTTCGCCTGTCGCAAAGTAAAAATGGTTTCAAGAAAGAAAATCACAAATCCGTGACTGGACCAACAGGAATTTCAAGCAATCCGTTGTTACAACTGCGCACGGTGGATCTTCTAACTGGCAAAGAAGTGAGTGCACAAGAGATTGAACGGTTTCTCCGACTAGTGCAGTTCCAGACCTTGGTATGCGAAGTGATTCCTCGTGATCGGGCCCACCTATTTGACACGACGCTTTGGGATGGAGTCCACCAGAAGCGACAGAAAATGTCGCAGTTGGCCTTACTGCATCTTTCCAACGCCACGATCTCCCGGAGATGCGAGGTAGCCGAGAAGCTTCTGATATCGGCCCATTTCCAACTTGCAGAACGCATCATGGAATTTTTGCAACTCCCAGTGGTGGAAATTTGCGTCCGTGCCAGTAACGAGCTCGCCACCACGGAAGCGCGCAAAGCGCGCTGTCAAGTGTCTCCGTTGCTCCGGTTTTTGGAGTCCGCAAAGAAGTGCCTCGATCACCAAAAGTGGGACCAGCAGGAGTGGGATAGCTTAGTGTCCAACATGGTGAACATCTGGATTCACGAGCGAAAGCAGTTTCCCGACGCAGGAGCGGACGCCGAGAAGCTGATTCGGTTTATGAAAGACAAGCGCTGCAAGTTGGATGCCTTCGTGCTGCTAGGGCATTTGGAGAATGCCTTTCAGATCGCCCGCAAGTTGGGGTCCCTAGAAGAAATTGTATACTTGAAAAAGCAGGCCCAACAGCACAAAAACTACCATCCGGACCTTTTGAAACAAATCAACGCCTATATCACCTATAATGCGAGGTAGAGAACAAGAACGAGTACGAGAAAATGTGTCGAGTAGTACTCAAAAACTTAAACTACAACTAGATGAACAAGCAGGGTCACATGGACGTGAAAAGAATTGTGACATGCGTTACCTTGTTGTTGTTCGAGTTCGCTACAGTCGCCAGTATCGCCTTTCACAGTCGAATTCATAATTTACCGCCCCGGTCATTAATCGGTGACTAGGAATGTACGCTTCGCAACCGTAATGAGGCTCAGGGTGTCAACCGCAGCTTGCTGATACTCGGCAGAGGACAACAAGCGTAAACGATAAACAACATCATGAACGATTTATTATCAATGTCTATCTGCCATCGCGAGATCATCAGCGTGTGACCCGGAGCAGACTCTGTCTGCGTTCACTCGTTCATCTGGGACCGTTCGGAAATCTAAAAAATTGAACGCATAATTTTCTTGCAGTTGCGGATCTTTTCTGCATTTGCGCACGTGTTTCCGCTGAGATATTTGCGCTCGTTTCTTGGCCCCTGTGGGCAGCGTGCGGCTTGATTCTCGTGACTCAGGCGGTTTATCTTTTGCGATTCGCGCACGTCGGGATCGGGAAGATGCGCAATGCTACTCGTGCCCGGCGATCGGGGGCCGGCCGCGAAATTTCAATTGGCACGCAGCGCGCGCTTTGGCCATTTGCTTTGAAAGGGCGCGCGCGTCTTCTCGTGCTCTGCCTCCGTCCGGGGCCGGGAAAAAACTGCGCGCTTATTTCGGCGCCATCTTTATTGGGAGCGGTGCTGGTGTGTGCGTGTTTCTTAATTATCGCTCAGCGACCGGAAAAAAATTTGGCGCGCTGCGCACGCACATGTGCCCGGGTTTGGGGAGTTGTGACGCCCTTTTCTTGTCCGGCAATCGGGGGCCGGCCGAGAAAAAAGCTTTAAGTTACTTTGTTCGGTCGCGCGCTGTGCGAGCGCAAACGCCCCGACCCGAGGGTGCGTCAACTTGCTTATTTTCTTTCGCATCTGGCGCCGCCGATCGGGGGCCGGCCGAAAAGCAAGCTCTCCCTTTCGCTGCGTGCGCGCAGGCCCTTTGTCCGGGCAGGCGCGGGCGCCTTTTTTTTCATGTCCTGTAGCCGCAGGCGGGCCGAGAAAATTTTTTCGCGCACTACAGCGCGCGCGCAACCGCTGAGGCCGGAGGGCGCAGAAAATTTTTTTCGTGTCGGACAGTCGAGGGCCCGCCGGAAAAAAATTATTGGCACGCTGCGCGCGCGCGGACGCCTTGGCGACAGAGCGCGGAGTGTTTGCTTCTTGTCGAGCAATCGTGGGCGTGCCGGAAGAAAAATTCTCGCCGCGTGCCGCGGCGCGTGGCCAGCACATAGGACCTTGAATATACTCGAAACATAGGATAGTCCATCGTCGTTCGGTTTTTCAAATTGTTGCTTTTAGCAGGGTATCCAGATCCACGAAAAAATCCTCCTCCTCGACTTGAGCAACAGCCAAACCCTAAACCCAGCAAAAAGCTGAGCCCATTAAATTCACTTCGACCATGTCGACGTCCGTGTCGTTGTCGCTCTCGTCCGGTGTAATTTCTAGCGCTCACGGACAAGAGACAGGGCCTTTGGAAGCTTAGCGCGTAGATTTGGGTTTCTTAGATCAAGATCTCAGGAAGAGGGGCAGGTTTTTGTAGCCGTCAGGGCAGTGCCTCTCTGTCAGCGTTTCTGGTTGCGCAGCACGATATGTTGAGCTACAACCCGCTGTCCGTAAAGATTCTCTTGCATCTTCTACTAACGATCCTATCTGTTTCGCAGCTTCAAATTATTTCACTTCGGTGTTCGTCATATTGATGCGTTTGCCTAGGTGTGCCACTTACTTCTTCCCGTTTTGTCGGTCGTCCGGAATAGAAATTTATCTGCCCTAATTCTGTTGCTGTTCCTGTGTTGTCGTCAAACAGCGCAGCAACCACGTAGAAGATCATAGCTTAGAAAAACAAAGAAGACGCCAATCGTGACACGACTTTGTTTCTGTTGTGCTGGACGCAGAACAAGAAGTCGGTGATCGCTCCATCTTACCTTTTTTTCGGTTAGTGCCTTTAAGCTTTTTAGTTTTACAACTTGCTAATCGTTCGTATTTTTCGTACACCTGGTGGTCGTGCAACACAAGAATCGTGCGGGCCGTCCTTCGGAGAGGTAGAAGCTATGAACCCTCAAGCTCAACATGAAACTGAAAGCAAAAAAAAAATACTTAGAATAGCCTATTGTGGTCGTTTTCGTTGCGCCTGAAATAAATCATCTGGAGCATCAACGTCTCTTTCTCTATAGTATTGATTTTGTTTATGCTTTTCAATTTCATTCTTCCAGGCGCTCGCTGCGTGCTGATGCTTCACTGACTAATTCCATTGTCCCCAGCGCAGTGATTTTGTATTCCCCTTTTGTAGAAGACGTTGATGCAGCCCTAGCTTTTGTTTACTCAAAGTGTAATCCTGCTGATTGACTTACATACACCAACGTTGTCCTTGTTGTAGCAGCTCGAGCACGTAGTTATTTTCTCTTCAAATGTATATGTATTGACTGTTAGTTGTTTTTTTACCATTTTTGATCTTCAACGACAAGGTACGTCGCTAACCAACACTTGTAGTGAGCATTGATTGGCTTTGCCTTTGCATACGTGTATGGTTCCCGGGACGGAAGGCGGCCCCTCCTCAGGGGGCCCCAGTGAAGCAATCATGTCTACCGGATTCGGAAGCCATAGTTATAACGCCCACAGCCACGGCCAACAGCTGCGTGGGCCTGGTGAGGAGCTCCCTCTCTTGAAAGACTGGACCCAGCAGATGGAACAAGCCCGGGTATGGCGCATTCTGAAGGCAAAAATGCTTACGCCCTGGCGCAGTCAGGGGTATTGCCGGGCACTTTGTGCGTTTTACGTGTCTCTCATTGCGTACCTAGTCACCGTCAGCTACGTCATGTCCACTCGCTTGCAGCAGCATCCGGTTCCCAGTCGCAATTGGGGTTGCCACTACATCCACCAACTACCCAGCGCTTTCCTGAGAATATTCCGTAAGGCTTGTTTCTTCATGTTATGAAAAGTTTCATCGAACAGCATCGCAAATAAAAATATCCCTTTATTTACTAGCTCGAGCTCATTTCGTTGATGTTCAAGATTTTGAGAAACTGATGTGCACCAACTGCAATCGGAATCACCGACTTTCTTGTGCGAGGGGAATCGTTCCGGTGTTTTTTCTTTGTGAAGCCGCAGAAGAGGTATATTGATGGCGATATCATCTGGTCGTGAAGGAACTTCATGAAAATAAAATTAAAAACTTTCTACAGTGGTTCCGATTCCGCTGGCTTCCTTGTTGTTTGGAATCGGTGTGCTGCGGTACCCGTTGACCACCTGGATGAATGCGCTGGTATGTTTCTGCCACGCGTTCTGCGGACTCTGCATTGCGTTCATCTTCATTGTGGACGAGCTACCCGGGTTCGAGGCGCCACTAGACTCCTATGGCTTTCGTAGCTACACGCCCTTTCACTTCGTTCCTGCCACCGTTGGTTATTGTTTCGTCGAGGCCGGTCGAGACATCGCTTGTCTAGTTGCGATCGCTGACGCCGTGGTAGTTACTATGACCTACAAGCAGTGGCGGAAAAGCACGGTATATTAAATGGCGACTCAGACTTTTTTGTGTCGCTGGTCGGATTATGTCTTTTAGAGTGAGAGAATTACACCGGGTACAACTTCAACTTGTGGTTGTGTTCTTTTCTTTATGTCGCTGCGGCTGCTGGTCACAAGATCCAAAACCGATGATGATCGGAGCGCGTCCGCGTGGCGCACCACCTTGAGCAGGTCGTGTGCACTCCTTCGGATTGCATTTCTGAGGGCGTGGCTTGTTCACAGGGATCTGCAAACGTAAAGTGGCCGTCGCGGTCACCAAAATCACTGCCTTTAGATGTTCTCGCAACTTGAGCATGATGACGGTGATGAAGCTGAAGAATGAAATGGACAATACGAATACAAATAACCTGAAATAGAAATACATTTATTTCTAATGTATTTTTCCACCAGAACGGTACGCGCTGAGGCCCAGAAATATTCGTAGTAGCATCGTGATTTGGGTCAAACCTTGCGTATATACCCGGGCGTGGTGCCCTCGTGGAACAGCTTTTTTGACGCTGTGCAAATATAAGGACTTTATTGGCCTACGCGCGCCATACCATGCGGGTTGGCTCTTCGGAGTCTTCTGGTTTTTGCTTTTGTCTTTTAGGCACGTCTTTCCGGGATCCCGGGATTTTCGGGATCCCGGGATTTCTCGCGAAACTGGTGAAAAAGTGGAAAAGTTGCGTTGTTTTGACAGCGAATCACGATGGTAGGCCCTCTTTTTCACGAGCTTTTTCACCGTGAAAAAAATCGTGAAAAAGCGCACCAATTGCGTCGCGAATCGTGATGCTACGGGCCTGTTTCCGGAGTTGGTTTTTCCTGGTTTTCCGCGATATTTCGCGAAAGCCGCGCAGCCAAATCACGACGGCAGGGCCCTTTTTTCACGATGTGTCTCACCGTGACACAAATCGGAGAAAGCGTTGCGCATCTATCTCGAACCGCGATGGTATGCGCCGGCTTCCGGAGTTGGTTTGCGTGGTTTGTCGCGATCGCCGCGTTTGTGAGTCTCGACGGGGCGATCGCGACGGTGTGGCCCGTGTTTCACGGAGCGCCCCCCCTTGCGACGCTTCTCGCCAGGCTTGTGGGCGGTGTCGCGGGGACCCAATCACGAACGTGACCGCGCACCGCGGCACATGTGGGCAGTATTTGTATTAATTTCCGTTGCGCGCCCGGGCGCGTGTCTATTTTTCCCTTGCCGACCCCTGCCGGCGCCCGCGTGTCAGAATCCGCACGCCCTACCAGCGCGCGGCCAGACGACATACGGCTCCGACGGCTCGGCGCACTGCGTGCCCTGGCGCATGTGGGCGCCAGCGCTTGGGGGCAATATTTCCCCGTGCGTGATGAGGGCAGTATTCCCCGCCACACTTCTTGGCTTTGCCTGTCGCGCGTTATGTGTCTTCGGTTCTTGCTTGCGCATTCGCCTCACGCTTCATGTCTGCCTGGTTTGGTTGGTTGCTGGTTGTCAATACGCCCGAACGACAACGATGCACCAGAACGACAACGCGCGACCCCGCCGCGAGTTGTCGCTCTGGGGTATTGAGAGCCAACCCGCATTCACAGCCAACCCACAACCAGCACCGCCGCCGCGAACTCCCTCGGCACGCCCGCCCGCGTATCGCGGCCGCGCTGGCTGCCGGGAATGTGATGGCGCGCGCGGGCAGCATTTCGGCTGCCCCTCTCTTTCCCTTCGGCCCGCGCCGAAGCACTACGGCTGGGGACGCTTTGGGGCCCCTCGGCGCCGCGCGCGGGCGCCTCAGTGTGGTGGGCCTTGCTACCCGCCGCGCTGCCTTACGGCTCGGGCCCGCCCGGCCTACGGTTGCGGCCCCCCGGACGGGCGGACCACTTACAGAACAGCCACCACCGAGGGGCGCGGCCAGGCTGGCGCCCAACAGAAGCGGCGCAGTGGTTAGGTCCGTGGTGAGACCCGCGGGCGCAATAGCTGTGCGCAACAGGAGCCGCGCAATGGTTAGGTCCATGCTGAGGCCCGCGGGCACAGTAGCTGCAGTTCCCCCCCCCTCCCAAACAAGATGGCGGACCAGCGGGCCATCCACAGCACTCCTCCCCCCAACCAGCAATGCGGGCGGCCTGCAAGGCAGGCGCCTAGCACGTGGGCGGCCCCCTGCGTGCCCACGGCCAAAACAAATCGGGCGGAGTAGACCAGCAAGGCAGCCGACTCTAAGCCCCAAAGGCTGGGGCTTCCCGCCTCTTTTCCCCAAAGCTGACTGAAACCATCCAAACGCGCTGGACGGTGGGGCCTCCCAAGCTTGCCCCTTACAGGCAGGTAACTAAGAAGGTGGAGGCCCGTTCCGGACCTGATAGGGCGGGAGTGGGGGCCCCCTGCGGGCGGGGGCGGCAGGGAGGCGGGGCTCCCTTGTGGGCAAGGAGGGCCGCGGGGGCCCCCCGCGGGAGGGCAGGAGACCGCTTTCGGCCGCCAGCCCGCTGGAGGCGGGGGGCCCCCTGCGCGCAGGCAAGGAGGCAGGGGCCCCCCTGCGCGTGGGCAGTGAAAGAAGGAGGCGGGGGCCCCCCTGCAGCCGCCGTACCCAGCGGCCGGGAGGGCGGGAGCCGGGGGGCCCCCCCTGCAGGCGCGATGCCCAGCGGGCGAAAGGGTGGGAGGGGGGGCGGGTAAGGAGGCGGGGGCCCCCTGCGCGTGGGCAGTGAAAGAGGGAGGCGGGGGCCCCCCTGTAGGCGGGATACCCAGCGGGCGGAAGGGCGGGACCCGGGGGCCGGGGCCCCCCGTGGGGAGGATACCCAGCGGGCGAGAGGCGGGAGGGCGGGGGCCCCCTGTTTTCCCCGAGGGTATGCTCGACGCAAAAATAGCAACCTTCGCCGTGCCATCGTGTTAAAAAGCCTGGGCCTCAGCACGTACCGGTCTCTTTTCCAAATGCTTACTAATACATGCGCGGCACCAGGATAAGAAATCTAAATGAGTTCATTAATTACTATCTTCGAGCGGCTGGCGAGGGCGAGCTTGTGAGTCCAGGAAGAGAGAAGATAAGGGTCGGCAGGTTAATAGGTATGCGAGGGCTGGGTCCCGCCTCATCCTCAATGCGTCGCTATAATGCATCTCCTTTCCTAATAAAAGCGGGCAAGCGCCCCGTCTCGGCTAAACGCCGCCCGAATCGATTGCGCGATCGAAATGCTCCCCGCCCTCCCGCCCTGGAGTGGTGTCAGGAACGCGCGTACTCGCTGGTAGGCTTTTGTTCCTACCCTCTTCCCCATCGCTGTCAGACGAGTATGCGCCCTACCGCCTTGACAGAGCGGCGTCGGCGCAAGACATGTGATACAAATTCCCTTGAAGTCGATAAAATGCGCATCTGATTCATCTGAACGAAGCAGATTCGATCGATGTTGTTGAAATATCAAAACTTCAGGCGGACCATGAAGAGGGGGAAGGCATGAAAATGGCCTCGACTTTGATGAAAAACGGTTTTCCAAAGGAGAAGGCGACTCTGAGTGAGTATATGCAGAAGCAGGTCGCTCTTTACCAGAAACGGCAGTGGACCATCCAGGCCTTTCACAAGCTGGTGCTGGTCATGCAAGGCATCGCAGTCATGGCCGTAATCGTCATTCTCCGGGTTTTGTACGTTCTATATCTTCATGGCGCCCACCATTGGGTATTTTTGGTCTTCGGTTTCATTCCCCGGGAGGACGCACACTTCAGCTTTCAGGCGGACTTTCTGCGCGACATTACAAACGGCCATCTCTGTTAACGCAATCTGGGGGAAAATCTTCCAAGAACCTTCCGAAATGTTTCCAGCGCCCCAACTTTTCAGGGCGTCAGTAGATTGCAAACTGAAGGGCGCCCCATTGCGCTTGCGGTGGGCTGGGCCGCATCTATATCAGGGCGGTGAATAATCTGACGCACAGCATTCCGCCGGGCTCAATTTTTGAGCCGCATGGCACGGCGAACCGCGCAAAGCGCCTGCCATTGCCGGGCGCTGTCTTTTCTTCAGGCGCCGCACGCTATCGGTTCGCCTGATTGGTATGCAGTGAGGCCAGGACCGTTCTAGTCTGGCGGCCTCTCTGCCAGGCACCATGCATGCCGGCCGGCAGTTTTCAAGCGGCGGCCGGAAATGCAAAATGCTTCCGCCCCTCGAGCGGCCGGGGCCTTAAATGCAAACCGGCGCAGCAGCGTGCTATCGATTTCCAGCCGATGAAATGACGCAAGCAAGGGAGCCCGCCGGCAAAAGAGGCGCCCTCTGACGCGCCCAGCGCCTTGATTTCTAGCGATTCCGGCTGCCCCGAAAGGCGCGCCAGAAAAGTGGTAGCACGAAAACGGCATCACCGGGTCCGCATGGTGTTGGCTTGATTTTGTCCCACGTTGGCTCGGGCCTCGCAAAAGACGCCACCAACCGGCCGCCGACCCCCTAGGCGCGTGGGCCGATAGACCCAAGGGCAGGGGCCGCGTTCTTATTGGCAAAAAACAAAAGAAGCGCGCCCCACCAAAAAGCTTAAGCGGGCCCGCATGTTAATTATCCCATTGGGCCGACCCCGGACGCCCACACACTCACATGGATGGCTTGCTCCGACGGAGGCCCAGGCGGGCCATAGCATGCGGCGAAGGCCTTCCGTTTCGAGCCCAAGTGGCATGCTGCTTTCGGCCGTTATTTCCATCGGCCCCCGTGCCATCGTGCATAACATTAGGCACGGTGGCATGGTGGCCATAAAAGTTGCGTCGCTTTTTGGCTTCAAGCCAGAAAATAATCGCCTGCGGCCTTACTTCCGCCTTTCCTGGGCGCGGCATGTCTTGGTGAGGGGGGCGGCGCCCTTCTGGCCATGCCATCAGAGCAACGAACCAGAGGAAAGCGAGGCGGCGAACCCGCCTCCTGGGGGCCCTGGCAAGGTGGGCCCGCCGGCGGCAAGGCGCCGCGCGCAGCAGATTGCGTGCCGGTTGCCGGGCGAAACGGCGCGGCGCCTTTGAATAAGGAAAAATAATCACACGAGAGTGATGTGCCCCGGAATGGCCCCGAAATCCTTCCGAAATCCTTCCGAAATGTTTCCAGCAAGTTGCAAAAAAGTGCCCGCCTTTTTCAATGAAAAAATGGCAAAAAAGTGACGAGCCCGAAACAGGCTTAGTGGAAGGATTTGGGAAGGATTTCGGAAGGATCCCGGAAACATTTGGCGCCTTACAAATTCACTTTTCAAGAAATTTTTTTTTTTGTGGTCTGCCACTTGCTCGGGACGGTCGATCATAGCACCGGCGGAAGGATTTCGGAAGGATTTCGGAAGGATTTGGGAAGGATTTCGGAAGGATTTCCGGGACGTCCTGGACGGAGTCTCGGAAGGATTTCGGAAGGATTTCCGGGACCTTCCCGGAAGGCCTTCGGGAAGGCCTTTGATTTCAGCGGGATTCTTCGTCCGGTGGCACTCCCCAGGGCCCGAGAACCAGCTGGCGAGGTGCCGCAGGGGCCGCCCCGCACGCAGCTTGCCTAAGCCTGCCGGCCGAGTTCTCTAGGCTAGGTAGGGCCGCTGGTCGCTTGCGCGGCGGGCAGTTTCGGTGGCCCGGTAGCCCTTTGCGGGTTTTTTGTATGTAGCGCGCCCATGGACGTTCCGGTCTGGCGGGTTTTTTTGCGAGGTATTTTGCAAAATGCCCGGCAGGCTTCAAGCGGCCGGCAGTGTTTTTTCCGTCACATAAAAAGCATCCGCCCACTGTCTTATCCAGCAGCCGGGGCGTTGATAGCAACCAGCCAAGCCCAGTGGTATTCGTAGTCTATTGGTTGGCGCTTGATAAAACGACGCGCGGGGGCTGGCAAAGGGGGTGCCCGTCCGAGGCGCCCACCGCCTTCCTTGGCTTCTGCCGATTTTGGGCGCCCATGCATTTCGGGGCGCCAACAGAGCAGCAGCCCGGGAAAACACCGAGCCCGCATCGCGGGGGCCCCATTTCGGCCCGCGTTCGGGCCTCGCAAATAAAGACGTCACCAGAGGCGGCCTTGCAGAGGCGGCCTGAAGGCCAGGCCTCACGCTTTCCCGAGCGAGGCGAAAGAGAAAAAAAAAGCGCGCCCAGCCAAAGATCGGAAGCGGGCTCCTGTGTTATGGGCACGATTTCGGGCGCCCAGGGGGGGGCCTGCCCTGGTGGAGGCCCAGGCGGCGCCTCAGCTTGCATCCGGGGCAAGGCTTCTCTTTTCGAAGACAAATGCCTGGCAATTTATTTCGGGCCGTTATTCACACCGGGCGCCGTAGCGCCGTGCGTAACATTTGGCGTGGTGGCCATACACGCTGCGTCGCTTGCTCGCTACGCTTCTTGGCTTCAAGTCAAGAAGACCGCTGTGGCCCCACTTCCCCCACCGAGGCGGCTACTGTTTTGCAGCTTTCTTTCGGTGTAGCGCGCCCAGGGATCGAGGGGTAGGCCCCCGGATGTTGTGGCGCTGGCTCAGCGTGGTGAAACGGGCGCAGATCTTTCACAGCGCGAACGCGCGCCGCGCATCAGCGCACTGGCTGGTCCTCGTTGCCGTGAGTTGCCTACCCCAGCAAGGCAAAAAAGTTAGGAGGCAACCCAGCTGCGCTCAGGGTCGAGAGGGCGCGGGCATTGGTGGGGTGCTGGAACGATTTGGGAAGATTTTTGGAAGAATTCCCGTGCGGGTGCGTTATCAGGCGGTCCGTTTGTAACGACATGATTATGACGCTCGCCCTGTTCTATACCGTATGTATCATGCCGCTTGCCTTGGTGTGAAAAAAAAAAACATCCTCACGGTTTTTCTTGGATTGCGTAGATACTTGTGACATACCCATACGACAGGGCGGTCACGTATCTACATCCGTTACCTTGACATGTCTAGCCAGCACCTCTTCTTCCTCTTGCCGTTGTGTATCAATACTTGGGAAGATCGCGATCTTTTGTACGTATCTATCAGTATCTTCCTGAATTGTGCCACTCCCAGTCTCTACTATGTGGTAGGTGTTGAGTGTGATAGCGTTCGAAGAACTACTACACGGGACCGGATTTGCGGTAATTTTCGGTAAAGCAAAATAAAAGCGTCCTGCTCCTTTCACAGTCTTCGACCGAACTTAGGAATAAAACTTCGTTTTTTTCTGGTTAGATATGATAGAGAAGACAGCAGCACAACAGTATATTTCATCTGCTCTGTACCTCCTCGAATTGAAAATTAATTTGTATTTAGTTTAACTATATAATATCATCTACTCGAACTCGCCGCCCATTCCTTTTCGTATTATTTCGGCAGCTGTATATGTACGTTTGCAATGAATTGCATTCCGAGGATGTGTTTTGATTGTTTGCGTTTCACATGGTTCTCTCTGCCGTGCAACAAGAGGAACGGACAGCATTTTTATCGTCATGCTAGCTCATGAGATCGTGCTCGAGCGTGGTGCCGTCATTCGAGCTACGTGGTGCCGTCAGTGTTCGAGCTACGTACTTTCCAGTGTTTTGTACTTCAAAGCCATGGCACAGACATGCGCTTTCTTTGATGCCGATGCAGTACTCTCTGCTGCTCTCGAGTTTGGATGAAAGATGGGTTGTTTATCGATCATCTAGATCTATCTCCTCGAAGTGTGTGGTTGTGGTGAAGCTGAAGCCAACCAGAAAGAATCCTGCTCCTTTATCCTTATCAGCCATCATGGCTTCTGTGGAACGATAGGAGTCAAGCGATAATTGAAGACAGCGCTATCTCTTCTGCCACCATCATGCGCATAATTAAAGGCAGCGCGCGCAACCGTACCAGGTAGCGGAGTAGAGAGGGAAAGAAACAATTCTTCAGATGTTTTCGGAATCGGAAATCTTTGGTAGCGATTGGATGCTGGGATCGCACTCACAGAGCTTGGCCCTAGATCTGCGCGGAACATTTGGCAGCGGGCTCCGATCAAAAGCAACTTTCCGCCGATCATCAAGTGTTGCTCTATAGCGTGTTATACAGTGAACATGAAGCATAATTAGGATAGTGATGATGATGATGATGATGATGATGATGATGATGCCTTTACCTTTTTAAGGCTTAGACAACTACAAGAAAAGATAAAAAGCGTGAACGTCGCAGCTTAGAGCGTCGGTAGGATTATGGTCCACCACTCCCGCTGGAACAAAAATGTAGCGGAGCGGCCTGGGGTGCAGCACAGGGGGAACATCATTAACGTGCACATCAAAGAAATAAGCCGATCGCTTACTTTTGTCGGTGGTGTGCCGCTGCTTCCCCTGCGCAATTGCACGCAACAGCAGGAAGACCGGATCACGGGGAAGAAGCGAAAGAACGTCATCAATGAGGATTTGAGCGTCTCAAGCGACATCGTCGACGAGGCTATCCAGGCCTACCGCCTGAATGGACACTTTCGGCATTTTGAAATCCAGGGCCATGGTGACAGACTGATGGTGTATCTGTTTCTTTGGATTCAGGATATACTTGCCGCAACGCTGGAGGCGTATCCCGCATGGAGCGGAGGCCTGCTTGACGATGACTACAACTGCGCTCATGATAAGGAGCCGTCGGTAGTAGAATCGTCGTACATCGGCAAGACTGGCGGTGTCGGTTCCTGTCTGCCTGATCAGCAGAAGATGTTACGCTTACGGCATGGTAGTTCAGCCGGGTCTACGTTTGTGCCGGGCAGCGCCGCGGAAGCGAATAAGCACCTACACTTGCGACGAAAGCTTGAGCATGACGCGGCGGCCGATGGGTGCTCACCGGAAAAAGAAGCGGACTTCCTGCGTACGCACCTAGGGTTCAAGATTCCAAGTACCGCGACATGCTGCATGAAGGCGGGGAATACCGGTGCTGCGAGTTCGAAGGCAAACGCTGGAATGACTTCGGTGCAGACGCTGGAATGGCAAGTGCTACGTGCTTATTTGCGACAGCTGCGAATTGAGCTATTGGCGCGGGTTTTCCCATCACTTATTATGCCCGCACCTGCGGAACATGCCGGCGGCCCTACAGGAGTGATGGTTCCATCCAAGTGGTGGATGCAGTACAGCAAAAGAAAGTTTCTCGGTCTACATGGCTTACCCAAGAATTAGCGAGAAATGTTGCCCGTGTCCCTTAATTTTAATACGACAGAACCAGAGGCGGGAGATCGTCGGAGTTTTAGTGTTGCCTGGAACTTTACTTCGGAAAAAAATCCGTGTCCGATTGTGAATTTGTGCGCTTCAAAGCTTGATATAAGTGTCTTCAGTCATCAATTTGATGCGGATATCTGTCCCTGTCGACCGAGTCCGAGCCACGGAAAATGAGGCCACCGCCACCGCGGCGATTGCATTTCAATACTTGACGGCTATGTTTTGAAGAGACATATTAATGTAGTCTAGTTGTAGTGTTCATGTTCAAAAAGGCAAAGGGAAAAAAAAATTTTAAAGAGAAAGTGACTACGACAAGCACACGCTTTATATCACAGAGAGCGAAGTTTATTTCTATCACTTTTATGTCTACGAGATTATGATTTAGATATAGCTATAGATTTATTTCAGTGGTACTGGTAGCATCAAAAACAAAATCAGGATGAGAGTCAGATCCGGCCTTTGTGAGGGGAAGTTTTTATGATGTTGACTTGGTCTACTTGAGCAACACGCAGAAAAGTCAAGCGTAGCCTGCATGCAGGCAGAGTCATGATCGTGACCACAATCGTCTTGTTCGTGCTTGTGTTCGAGGGAATCGAAACTAATGGTGAAGAGCGATGCAGCACACCAGACGAGTATGAACAAGCCGTATCTATATCTACTTTAAAACTCGATAATATTTGTCTGTATGTAGTTTGTGCGAGTGCTCCTGGAGTATTAAGAAAATCGGGCTCTCGCTCGTGTTTCAGTCGTCGTCGCGTGGCAGTACGAAAAAGTAGGCGAAGCCTTGCGGGGGCAAAGGTTTCCACCCAATGAATCACAGTATGTCTGCTGGGCCCCGAAAAGATGTGAGCTCGCTCATCCTGTCAATCGAGCTGTCAGGGTGACAGGTAAATTAGCAGCCTCGTCATGCTGCTTTCCCACAAGCGCTAGCGAGGATAGGACTGAAAGCGGCACCATCATCATCAAGTCAAACAAAGCGATGAGGATTATGATCGCAGCCACTGATTCCCGGTGCCGGATAAGCACCTGACCCACTTCCAGGGAAGCGCTCTTGCATTTCGTGCATGCACGGTCTCGTCCGAGCCAGCGGGCTCCTTGCATTTCGTACATGCGCGGTCTCGATTTTCATCGCGCAAGAGGGAGCCTGGCCCTCACAGACACTGGCTGCGTCTCAGAGTGTGTTCCGCGTGAGCCTGGCGGGCTTCTTTGACGCTGGCGCATTAAATATATATCTTAGAAAGATAGTCCTTTTCCTTTAGCTGAGATTAAGGAGCTCAGCAACGCCGCCACTTTGTTTGCCTCGTTCCGTCCCGAGAAGCAGAAGCTCGAAGTCCACCGCTTGCGATTCCTTTGATGAGGCTCGTCTTGTCGACGTCGTCATTTATGACCGTTGTTCGCCCCAATCGATAGGTTCTTGCGTAGTACTTAGCCAAGAACATTCATTCATAGCTATACAACTGGACCAGGAAAAGGCAAAAGGGCCTCATACTAAAAATCAGACAAGACCGCCGGCAAAGCCTCTCTTTTCAAAAGTACTTAGCATCAGTAGCAAATGAGAAGTGTCGATAATTAAATATGAAAATAATGTAGCAGAGAACAAAGTCGTACAAGTACTGAAACTAATTATATTCATCGCATCAATAGTACCGCTTCACCTTCAGCTACATTAACGTCATGGTCGCAGGTGACGCGTTAGATGGGTGGGCCTGGCGGGTCGAGAGGGAGGTGACTGGGGCCGGCACCGCTTGGGCTGACGCTCAGCAGGCGAAGATGAAAGATATGGAGGAGGCCCGAAGCCGGCTGGAGATCAGCGAAGAATTGCATGCGGAGCTGGACGAGCTGACCACCGAGTGCCTGCTTTTGGAAGATGAGCGCGTTGCCACGGAAACGCGAATCAAGGAGCTGGATATCACGCTGCAAGTGGAGAAGGAGCAGCAGCACGCACGTACGCTGGCCTACAACACCAGTAACTCATCTTCCTGCTCTTCGGGAAGCTTCTCGGGAAGTGGCAGTGCCGCTTCCTCGACGATGCTAATAAATCTCAGCTCGCACAGTCTCGCAGGGACGTCGGCAGGCAGCTGGGACCTGCACCAGCAAAACTTTGACGAACATGTACGCACCTACTTCTCCACCATCTCGCGCAGGTTGGGCCTCGACATCGACGTATTTCACGAACACTACGTTAACGGAGAGCCTGTGGATTATGTCAGGTAAGAGCGGTCGATGTCGTGTAAAGTTTATATAGATATACCCAAACTACAAACTGAAGCATCACACATAATTAACTACCGTTGCCGACTTAAAATAAATTCTTGCTCGTGGAGCGAGATTTTTGCGTTCCCACATTTGATGACTTGGCTACGACCATCATGAAGCTACTGCCCGTGTTGCAATTGCAGCAGGCTTTGCCGAAGAACATGAACAGTCTTTACGGATGAAAACTTTGACCACAGCACGATGCCAGTGACAGAGGAAAACTGTCGATACCGCTTAACTTTTCGCGATCTGACCCCGGACAAGAATCGCGTTTTTACTGCAATCATCAAGCTCGCTCCGATGTTATCAGTGATCGAGGCGGACCCCGCGTTGGACCCGATATTTTTGCAAACTTTGGCGGACTATCAAATGCTAATGCAAATTGTTTATATCTGGGGCCGAAATAATGATAAAGGTGCTGACTTTGACTTTTTCATGAAGATTTTGCTTGTTCATGATCACGTAAGTATATGCGCATCTTGTTCTTGATCTTTCACACCTGACCCTGAAGACGTCGTCTCGTCGTCAGCTCTTGAAAACGGGTGGATGAGCTGACTTCGGGAAGCGTCCGTGGGGTGCGTCAGCTTTGTTGGCTTTCTGCTCTTTAGTGAAATGGAGAGCAATGCGAATGCATGGGAATGGAGTGCAATGCATGGGAAGTGATCACGTTCTTTGATACATACCCACCTACCCTTGGCCATGGTGGTCTGTTGAATGTATGCAGATGCCTGTCTCGTCGTGCGATTCATTCTCGTACCCAGAGGGTTGCTAGGCCTCGCTGCCGATGCTGTCGGGCAGCCGATGTTTAGAAGTAGCAAAGGGCCGGTCACCGTATCGCAAGGTAACGTTATTTCACACCCAGGCCTCATATTTGCAAGGCATACGGACTCGGCGGGGAAAAACCAGATGTCGCTCGCTCGCTTCGTCGTTGGGCTGCGTCGCGCCTTTATTGCGCGGTACTACCCCTGATCGATGAAGAGCATGCTCGTTCGGCTCGTTCGCTGCGGTTGGCATGTAGTGCGTCTTCATCATGGCGCAATTTGAAGTCGAATACATAGAAAAGGGCGCGCTATGTGGTTCATGAGATGTAATAAATATAATTTTAATTATTTGTACGTAAGAAGAAGAAACTCTCCGCGACTGCGTCGCGGGGCAAGCATTGTATTTGTTCTTCCCGTGGGTTATGAAAGAAAAGAGAGTTTGCGCGTCAAGTATTTTTGTATTTGATGTTGTTCAGGATTGGATAAGGTTAAGGCGCCGGCTTGTTCCGCATGTTCCGCTTCCCCAGTTCGCGCTTGCTTGCCTCCTCTGGCAGCTTCGAGTATATTATACTCGAAGCTGCGAGAGGATAGCTTTAGTTTTGCATTTGTCATAATTTCAAAGCAAAGAAGAGCACCGCCCCCTTCGTTTCGTTCCGCCGTCCACTGCCTGAAACAAATCCGCAACAACAAAAATGCAAATCCTTGACACTTGTCAGGCGCAGCGATATTCTTTTTGATAGAGCGATAAAAAAAAAGAAGAACGAGGCAGCACGATATGAACGCAAAAAGAGCAGCGGACTCGATTGATCGAGCAACAGCAATGCTCTTTTTTGGCGTTTGCGTTCGAAGAAATAGGCGTGGGCGCAACGAAAAGCAATAAATTTGATAAAGCTTCTGAAGAGCTTCCGAAGAGTCTTCTGAAGAGCTTCTGAAGAGTCTTCTTAAGTCTGGGGATTCTTCTCAAGCTTTCGCGCACCTTCTGGAGAGTCTTCAGAAGGTTCACCTTCAGAAGGTTGACAAATAGCAAATCTTCTGAAGGTGTGCCACTTTCAATTTTGGCATTTTTTGACAACCGAGACAATTTCCGAAAAACCTGCAGACGATTTTCAGTCTTCTGAAGGTTTTCTGTAAGTGTCTCGATTTTTGTTCATTTTTTGAATGTAAAATCTGGCCGTCTTCTGAAGGTTTGCGACGTCATCAAAAATGGCCGACCTTCAGAAGACTGCCTACCTGCTGAAGGTGCCAAGCAGTTCACTTTTTCGTCTTCTGAAGGTTTTTTCGTCAAAAAATCGAAAAAATTCCTCAGAAGGTGACAAAAAAACCTTCAGAAGACTGAACCTTCTGAAGGTTGCAAAAAATGAGCTGTAATTTCGTTTGCGCGAGCTAACGCTGCGCTTTTTACACTGAAAAATAGACGGCCAGTTTTTTTGACCTCCTGAAGGTTGAAAATCAAACTTCCACCTTCAGAAGCTCTTCAGAAGGTCAAACCTTCAGAAGCTTGGGGAGGAGCAAATACATTTCTTGCCCCTATAGAATATAGATTGAAGATCAAGATCTGCAGCTGCTGCTGGAATAATCTACCTAAGGTATCGCTACCGAAAAACGAATGTGTTTTTGAAAAAAGTTGCTCATTGATTTCCCTCCGCCAGTTTCGGATCGATTCCGATTTGTTGAAATAATACAGACAGTTCAGTGGAATGAACAACAAGTAGCGCGCAATGGCGACCGATGCTTGTGCTTCGTTCATTTAGGAGCCAATAGAATAACAAGATGAAGAAGAGGATGCGACAAGCGTGGAGAAGATGACGACGCAGAGGTGGCCTGCAAGTATTACATTATGACTGCGGCACGGCAGATGATGCTTCGTTTCTTTGGTGCAGGCCGTTCGTTGCGTACTTGCGGAACATATCCGATGCCAGCACTTTGGCATATTGCAGGAAGCGAAAGCCCCATTATTGATTATCCTCGCGTTGGGTAGAATGCAACTGAAAAGCTTCGGCGCTTTGAGAAACTCGCTGACATCATTGAGGAGATCGCAAACGGAGAAAAAATGGGAAGAAAAAGAGTACTCCAAGGGCTCGCGCGCAGACGAAACAAGAGTAGGGGCGTCGATGCTATTACATCCCCAAACCGATGACCAGGCACGTAAGTAGTACAAGTAGAAGAAGCCGTGCTGGGGCTATGATGGGGATCGTGCGAGCTTGTCGCCTTTCGCTCAAATTACTGACACTACATCGAGCGCCGCATCGTTATTTTCAAGAGGGAAGAGTGAAACAATTATCAGCTCCTACGGGACCAGTTACAACATGAATTTCGCTTCCCTCTCGTCGCCTAAGAATACAGTTCTCCGTAAATACAACATGAGAAAGAGAAATATCATGCTCGTCAGCTTGATCCTGCCGCATCCGAGATCTAACCCGAGCTCCTCCCGGTCGCTCGCGATTTGGGTCGTGTCCATCTCTGTGGTCTTCTCTGGTTTCTTGCAGCGGCGCGCAAGCGGGCTTGTGGCAAGAGATGCTGGGCGTGAGGACGACAGCGGAGACCGCATCGCCGCCGATAATGGTGGCGGCGACGAAATCCTCGTGGTGGGTGCACCTGCGGCGCCGCTCGCTGCCAAGCAACTGCTTCGATCGAGTAGGAGTGGAAGTGGAGACCCGCTCGAGACTGGGGACGAGGTATAGCGTTGGCATCTACAAAATGAAGATGAAGCTTCAGCTTTTAGTTGTCATACGCATTGATCTCCGGCTACTAGAATCAAGTCGCTCGAGTTCAGCGATGGGAGACGCGAGGATCGAATGGGCGCAAGGGATTTTGTTTTGCGCTCCCAACAAACAAGGGCAGCGGCGGACGAATCCGCGTGAGGCTTTTGATCCCAAAACAACCGACGATCTCGCGACCCGAGCAACTAACTGCAGCGAAGATATGTGTGTGGGCCTGCTATTGATATTGTGAAGAACACTCAGCGGCCACCGTTTTTGACAGGGCTGTCCCCCGAGACAAGGCTTGTGTGTGATTCCCATATCTGCGCGGAGGCGGCGGCGTGCGCGCTCACTGTAGGGCGTGGCGGGCGGGCGAAAACACGAGCAGGAGCGCAATCTATAACCCGAAGGCTTTGCCGGATTTCGCTGGGCAATTCAAAATACTAGCCCTGGCCTCCGTGTAACGAACTTAGCGCTAGGAACTCGCATCACGTAGCTATCTCTTCCTGGTGTAACAAGACCGCCCCACCACAAAAGCCCCTAGCTAGGGAGCGGGGCGGGGGAAGGTTGGGGGGCGGGGGCCCCCTGCTTAACCACGGAGAGGGGCGGGGGCCCCCTGCGTTCGTGGCCTGCGCCCGCAAGGGCGGGGGGTGGTGGCCCCCTGCTTTCCCTCTAGCGGGTGGGCGGGTGCGAAGCGGGGGCGCCCTGCCTTCCCAAACGGGCGGCGGGCCGAACGGGGCGGGGCCCCCCGGCGGGTGGAGGAGAAGGGCCGGCGAAAGGAAGTCGGGGGGCGGGGCCCCCTGCGTTCCTTGGCGCGGCTGAGAGGGTGCGAAGCTGGGGCCTCCTGCGTTACCACGGGGATTGGCGGGGGCCCCCTGCCTCGCCATGGAGCGGGGCGGGGCGGGGGGGCCCCTGTGTTCGGGGCCTGTTACGGCGTGGCCCGGGGATGGGGGCCGCCTGTGTTTCCCCTAGCGAGCGGGCGGAAGGGCGTGAAGCGGGGGCCCCCTGCCTTCCCTAGCGGGCGATCGATGGACGGACAGGCCGCCCGGGCTTGGGGCCGGCGCCATGCGGGCGGGGGGGGGATGGAAGTGGTGGGGACCTCCTGTGGCGACGGACGAACCAACCAAGGTCGGGGGGCGGAGGCCAGCGGCGGGCCGGATATCCACCGGGCGGCCGGGCCCGAAGGAAGGAAGGCGGGGCGGGCCGGCGGGGGGCCCGGGTTGGTTCGCTAGCCCCCCGCCCCCAGACGGGCGGCGTGGCGCACGCGAAAGCCTCCATCGCCCTCGTGCCGCCGTGATTTACGGCGTCGCGCGGCCCTTTTTTTTTCGCGACGGGCTCCGGTAGCCCCTCCTTCTTCGCCGCCTTTCCGGCCCCCAGGGCCGGATGGGCCGGCCCGCGCGTCGGTCCGTGGTTTTTCTGGCGCCGGCCTGTTTCTTTTGATCGCCGACCCATGTTGCCAACCGAAGGAGGTGAGCCCAAGCAGCAAAAGGAGCCCGGCCCGCCCGCCTTGCCGGGCGCCAAGCCTACTAACCCGCACGCGCGCCGCCCCCGCCCGGGCACCCGCGCATGAAAAGATGGCGTAGCGCAAGTGCCCGGATGTGTCCCTTTGGCCGCGGCGGGGCAAGCGCTCCGCTACCGCACCTCGGTAGGCGGCCGCGCACGGGCCGAGGAAGTTTGGCGCGCAGGCAAGCGGGCGCCCTCCTACCCCACGTCTCTTTGCCGCGCGCCAGCCCCAAGCAAGGAAGGGGCCCCGGCCTTCTGGTATGGGACAATGGACAAAGGCAAACGGACCTGCGCAGCTTGGGGGGCTTTTTGCTTCTTTGCGTGGATGCTGCAAAAGGCCGCGGCAGGATGGGCGCCCGGGCATTCCGCCCCTGCCCTTTTCTGCATTGCCCGCCGCGCCCTCTCTGCTTCCTTTATGTTGTTTCCCCCCTTTTCTGTGCATCCGGTTGCGCGCGCGCCGCCCCCAGGCGCCATTTTCGAAGCGGCCGGGCGGCCACTTTTTCCGCCTCCCAGATCGCCTCGCGCGCTCTTTGCATGCTCCACCCGCACGCCGAGGGCCCTTCGGTCCTGCTTGAATGCAAGGGCGGGCGGGGGCCAGTGATTTCAGTTCGGGCGGAAACTGGCCGCCGGAAGGGAAGGCGGGCGGGCGAGCCCGCGGCCGGGCGGTCCCGGGAGCCCTATCATAGAGGCCCGCCGCCCACCTTTCTTTATATTATATGACTTTCTTTTCCCGCGCCTTTTTTTTCCCGCAGCGCGGTTTTTAGCAGAGGCATCCTGGCGACCCTACCTTGGGGCGGGCGTATCGATTGGGGGAGGGGGGAAGTTGGGGGCAGGAAATTATGGGGCAGGTTGCGGGCAGGAAATTATGGGGCAGGATGATTGCAGGACGCGAAGTTGCAGGATGCGAAGTTGCATATGGCGGCGTTAACTACTTCACTTTTAAAAACTTCAAACTTTTTGCTTGAGGTAGAAGCAACTTGCTGAGCTAGCTACTTTAAGTAGGTACTTTATGTAGCTACTTTAACTCGCTACGCTATTGGATGTAGTTGAATTGTAGTTAAAAGCTCGACTCCGTCTCCGCGACGCTGTGCTGCCACGGGCTTGTCTGTTGGAAAATGACCTTCCGAAGTGACTACCTCTTTCCCCTCCCTTTTTGGTAGGGCAAAAGTGAAGCAAAAGCGAAGCAAAAGTTTTTTGCTGTGATCCATCATACCATCGTGGCTACAAAACTACATCATTTTTTTCATGGTTTCAAAAGCCGGCGCTTTGCCCCCCTCTTTTGCCTACCAAAAAAGGTAGGCACTTCAAGTAGTCACTTTCAATCAAGTCCGTGGCAGCTAGCACAACGTCGCGGAGACGGAGTCGAGCTTTTATCTACAATTCAACTACATCTAATAGCGTAGCGAGTTAAAATAGCTACATAAGCTACCTACTTAAAGTAGCTAGCTCAACAGGTTACTTTTACCTCAAGCAAAAGACTTGAAGTTTTTAATAATGAAGCAGTTAACGCCGCCATATTGCAGGGCGCAAAGCTGCAGGATGCGAAGTCGCAGGATGCGAAGTGGCAGGATGCGAAGCCGCAGGGTGCGAAGTTGCAGGATGCGAAGTGGCACGATGCGAAGTAGCAAGATGCGAAGGAGCAGGATGCGAAGTTGCAGGATGAGTGCGACGCTGCAGGCTGCGAAGCTGCAGGGCGCGAAGCTGCAGGATGCGAAGTTGCAGGGTGCGAAGCTGCAGGATGCGAAGTTGCAGGATGCGAAGGCGCAGGATGCGAAGCTGCAGGATTTTCGCCAGAGGTCGCGGCCCCGGAGTTGTTCAGTTGGTTGGGGTCGCGGAGTTGGCTGAGGTCACGGAGTTGGTTGGGGTCGCGGAGTTGGTTGGGGTCGGGTAGTTGGTTGAGTGTTGCGAGTTGGCTGAAGTGTTTTTTTTTTGGGTTATTAGAATTTATTAGTGTATTACTTTTTTTGCCGCGCCTTTTTTTTCCCGCAGCCAGCGCGGTTTTTAGAAGAGGTAATCTGGCGACCCCACCTTGGGGCGGGCGTATTGGGGGAGGGGGGCAGTTGGGGGCAGGAAATTACGGGGCAGGATGATTACAGGGCGCGAAGCTGCAGGATGCGAAGTTGCAGGGTGCGAAGTTGCAGGGTGCGAAGCGGCAGGATGCGAAGTTGCAGCGTGCGAAGTCGCAGGATGCGAAGTTGAGTCAAAATGTAAATGCCGGAAGGTCGAACATCTGCGAAAAAGTTTTCGGCTTGGCGATTTGGGGAATTCGCGAAAAGTTTTGAACTTTGGATAGTCTGTGCTTGGCGATTTTTTTCCCCCGGGAACGGTTTGAAGTTCCGCAGCTCAGCAATAGGAGTCCAGCTCTAAGTTATACAAGTCGGCAGGTTATGTCGCTGCAGTGTGTCGACCAACGAGAATCAGGAAAGCGAGGGCCCGCGAAACCGAGAAAGCCGAAAGGCCGAGAAAGCCGAGAAATAGCCGAAAGGCCGAGAAATAGCCGAAAGGCCGAGAAGGAGCCAAAAGGCCGAGAAGCAGCCGAAAGGCCGAGAAAGAGCCGAAAGGCCGAGAAAAAGCCGAAAGGCCGAGAAAGGGCCGCAAGGCAGAGAAAGAGCCGCAAGGTCGAGAAAGGGCCGCAAGGCCGAGAAAGAGCCGAAAGGCCGAGAAAGAGCCGAAAGGCCGAGAAAACCGAGAAAGAGCCGAAAGGCCGAGAAAGCCGAGAAAGAGCCGAAAGGCCGGGAAAGAACCGAAAGCCCGAGAAATGGCCGAGAGGCCGGATGGAAAAGATCCGAAAGGCCGGAAAAGAGCCGAAGGGCCGGAGAAGAGCCGAAAGGCCGGAGAAGAGCCGAAAGGCCGGAGAAGAGCCGAAAGGCCGGAGAAGAGCCGAAAGGCCGGAAAAGAGCCGAAAGGCCGAGAAAGGGCCGAAAGGCCGAGAAAGGGCCGAAAGGCCGAGAAAGGGCCGAAAGGCCGAGAAAGCGCTGAAAGGCCGAGAAAGCGCTGAAAGGCCGAGAAAGCGCCGCAAGGCCGAGAAAGCGCCGAAAGGCCGAGAAAGCGCCGAAAGCGCCGAAAGGCCGAGAAAGCCGAAAGGCCGGAGAAGAGCCGAAAGGCCGGAAAAGAGCCGAAAGGCCGAGAAAGGGCCGAAAGGCCGAGAAAGCCAGCGCCGCAAGGCCGAGAAAGCGCCGAAAGGCCGAGAAAGCGCCGAAAGGCCGAGAAAGCGCCGAAAGGCCGAGAAAGCCGAAAGGCCGAGAAAGCCGAAAGGCCGAGAAAGCCGAAAGGCCGAGAAAGCCGAAAGGCCG
>CAJINV010000003.1:10345488-10369874 GCA_905178155.1 Amoebophrya sp. A120
TTCTCGGTTTCCGATTCTCGGTTTCCGATTCTCGGTTCTCGGTTTCCGATTCTCGGTTTCAGGTTCTCGGTTCTCGGTTTCCAATTCTCGGCTCTCGGTTTCCGATTCTCGGTTCTCGGTTTCCGATTCTCGGTTCTCGGTTTCCGGTTTCCGATTCTCGGTTTCCGATTCTCGGTTCTCGGTTTCCGGTTTCCGATTCTCGGTTTCCGATTCTCGGTTTTTTACGCCCTGGCCATGGCTTAACTTGATAGTAAAACAATAAGGATTAGGATGCACGAAAAAGAAAAACAACTAGATGAACAATAGCAATACCGGACTCAAATATGAGATGGACTGAGCGATTCAAACCCAAGCGATTCAAAAATTTTTTTTCAACTAAAACGCATCCCATCAACTGCCCCCAAAATGTCCCCGGATTCGGCGTCGCGCGGAGCAGTTTCAGGTAGTGGCGGAGATGTCGGCACCGGGTTATGGAAGTAAAATATGTGGGCCGACGTCAACTTGAGCTTTCTACATCGGCTGTTCTTGGAGGTCATTTTTTTCCTCCAAATACAGATACGCAGCTGCCTTCTGCGAAGTGAATCTTCGTCGTGTGTCTGGAAAGGTAAGGCGGCAGCAGAAATCGCTTCCGTATTTGGGGCGCTCCCGACTCTTCAACAAAAAGGGGGTCACCTGCGTGGTGTGGTTTTTGCTGCTTTTTGTAATCACCCAAACGACGCGCAAAAGACTACGAAAGAGGCCAACGTGGCCGGTCTCAACTTGAGGCAGCTACTTGCCATTTTATAAAGGCTGCAAAGCAGGGGACGAAGTCAGCGCGTGCGCATGAAGCCATGAAATGAGCGGAAAAACAAGACGCAACAATGCCGCCAAGTTGGGTACCGGGAAAAACGCGCGTCAGCCATGTGAAGGGCAACCCAGGGCCCATTCCAAAACCCAAGCGGGCCGACCGCCGGGCTTGGCGGCTTCTGGTGCGCCGTGGTGGGAATGCCTTTGGGCCTGCCCACGTAAAGGTTGTAAACCTGCGGCAGCCTCGACCAGGTCCACGGAGGCCGCGCGGGCTACTATGCCAACAAAAAAAGCAACAAACGCAGCGCACAGGTGCATTGTTTCCTCGGTGTAGCTGCAAAGACGGGCGGGCCAAGGCGCCGAGGGTTTGGGGCGCAGGCGCCCCACGGATGCTATGGCACTGGGGGGCCTGGCCCCTTGGCAAGTCCGCCAGCGGGCCAATGCCGTGGGCTACTTGGTGGACTGACGTCGCCGGGGCGCGGGTACCAGCTTCGCGACAGGGGCGGCTTTGGGGGGAGTCGCGAGGGCGGTTGGGTGTTGTTGTGGGCCCCGTCTGGCACGAGAAAGGGCGCCGGCGGAGCCAGTCGCGCAGCGAGAGGCTTCCTGGGGGCAGGCGTTCCCGGAGCTGATGGCGGGGCTTTGCAAGCCTTGTAGCGGCGCTCGGAAGGGGCGTGGCGGGCATGGTGCCGAAGGTGCGGAGGTCACTATTGTGAAAGCGGGCGCCATAGCGTCGCGATTCGTGATTTTCCATTGTTCTTGAGCATACCGCCGCGCTTGGCCGATTTCGGCTCCAAAAGGGGGTCAATCCGGGACCTCCTTTTTGGCCTCCCCCGAGAGCCGGAACCACGACGGTATGCTGGATCTCGATAGAGGTCCTTTTTGGAGGGTTTCGGCGATTCAAAAGGACCTCATTTGAATCGCGACATTGCAAAACCGTTGCATTTGTATTTCCCCGACTACAATCCATTCAAAAAAAGGCGCGATCTGTTCTTTTTTTCCAGGTTTGTGACGGATACGCGGCGGCACTCGGCTGATACACGGCGCCACAGCTCAAGAAATAAAGGCTGCGCCCCACCCTGTTGTCCGAAAAGATTTGGCGGCCAGAAGAAAAGGGCCACGAACCAAAGGGCCGCCAACCAGTGGCGAGAGTCTTCTATTGGTGGGGAGAAGTGCAAATGCTGCCCGACCGATCACAGGCACCCACAGAAGAGGCGCCGAGGCTGCCGTGGTGTGGGCCACGGCGGAGATATATCGCGCCGCAAGCCCGGCTCGGGCGGCATGTAGTTCAGCAGCGCACCCGTAAAGGTGCCAAAGCCCCGCAGTGCCGACACGGGGCCCCAGGATAGCCTGGCGGCGCAGGCGTCCTATGCTTTTTTTCGATGGCACTGCGCCAGGGTTGGCACTGCGGCCGCGGCGCGCCGTGTTTTTCCCTCTCCCGGTGACAAGGCTCATAGCCCACACTAGAATCGGCTACGCCACCTTCTTTCGCAAGGCGTTTTGCCGAACTTTTGTGTCCCACAAAACAGAAAAGCAGATGGCGAAAATGGCGCCGCATTATTTCGGGGCTGGGGCCCCCACTACACAACGGCGGGCATGTTTTTCGTCCCGCGGCTTTTGGCCCCTTCTTCCTTGTTGTATGTGCGCGAGAAAAACCGCGCAAGAGACAGCGCAACGTCGCTGATGGCAGAATAATGGGCCGTGCGTTGGCGCCAATCTGGCTAGTTCCAGTAGGACCCGGCTCTGCTTTTTTAGGCGCATAGCTCGTCGGCTCTCCGCCGCCACTCACGCGAAGCCGCTGCGTTTGGCACCGATCGCGGCCACGCCTTGGGGCCAAATAGTGGCAGGCTTGGGCTTCGAGGGTATCCGCTGTGTGGCCTCCTCTGCTGCCCCTTGCTGCGAATTCTTCACGCTTATGAATGCAGACACTCGCCTTTTTCCCGGTTTTGCTGCGTTCACGTACGCCTAAATAACGAAGTCAAGTTGAGATCGACCTAGCTTGTTCGTTTGATACTCTTCTGGGCGACGTTTCGGCGAACGCAAAAAACACCCAGAACACAGCCCATCCGTGCTGCTGTTCTTTTCAAGAATCAGGAAAAGCTTGGAACATGAAAAAAAATTTTTGAATCCGTTGATTTTGAATCGCTCAGTCCATCTCATATCAAAGATGCGCATTCTTGCAAAGCGAAAGGCTGCAACTTCATTAAGAAAAAAACACCAGAGCTGCAAGTTCGAAGATGCAGGCTTAATTGACCCCTCGGGTCAAGGAGCTGAAAAAGAATCGCCCGAGACTCTGGAAGCAAGGGCAAAGCTCGTAGCCGGTTCGGAGAGTCACGAGTTCGGAGGTGAAAATGCGGAGCAGGAGCTGATTCCGCCCCGAGACGCACCGGCATCCGCGTCACCCGATCTATGAAAAAACAAGGGAACAAGGAAGTCGTTCTCTTGGTGGTTTGTAGGTTATTCCTCAATGCTTTTGGTCAAAGACGGTCTAAAGGAACGATGTTAAAGAGGCTTTCAACCAACTTCGAAGATGACCGTCTGCCCTGCTGGCTGGCTCTTCGCGTCCTCGAGATCCCTCCTCGTCAAAGCCAAAAGTTATAAGGTTGAAACTGGAAAAATAAGAGCAAAACCAAAAGAGCGGCAAAACAGAAGGGAAACGTGTTCGATTCATGGTCATTGCCGGATAATTAGCCGCACAGTGGTGCGAAAGCACAAGCTCAAGCACAACGTGTGCAGGTTCCAGAACTACTCAGAACATTAGAAGTGGTTTGCGTGTGCTGCTAACTATGAAACCCAAGAGAGCAGTATTTATGAATATATTGCAAAGTGGTCCATCTCGATCTTCACACGACTCTGCGGCTTCAGGATCCGATCTCTATCATGGCCGAAATTGAAGAAGGAGGTGTATGCATGATGAAAAAGAGTAAGCTGCAGCATTTTATTGATACTGCAGTTTCCGCAGGGAGGTGCGGCTTTGTTCCAATCTTTTCTGCAGAGAATGTTGGTCGCTGTGGAAGATCTTCACGACTACGACAGACAAGTAAATATACACTGGAGCTCCATGCACAAAAACAAAAAGCGAAGCACTTCAACTGCTCTACACAGTCGTGATGGTGATGATCCGCAACTCCACCTGTGCACGATGCTGATCTCTATTTCAATTTATACTCATGTTAGAGTCATTTGGGATCAAAGCGCGGGGACCCATTTTTACGAGAATAAAATCGAAATACAAAATCATGGAGCATGCGTTTTTGTGCCTGTGGATGCAAATTTTAGCACATATTTCATTGAGGTGGAGATGCAATTTCATGGGACAGCAGCAACTCTATCCTTTTCTATTTACCGACAACTGCTGACGGATAAAATTGGAATTCCAAATGTGATTAACAGGAACAGGTAGGAGCAGGAGCAAGGCACAAGAGCAACAGGAGCACGCTGTTGCTACTGATGCGCACGAATATGAGTATGGAGAAGATGTAGAAGATGAAGAGTTAGAAGATGGAGCATCAGTGATCGTAGTCCGAATTGACAAAGTAAGATATGATAACTTGAGAAAAAAAAACCATTGGCATTATAGCAACCGAAACTATAAGTATAACTACACTGAATCTCCTCCTAGTATCCTGGTACGCAACCAATGTCCGACTCCGACGAAGGCAACCCCTTTCTTGGCGGCGGACCAAACCCATTTGCAGGTGGCGTGGGGCTGGGAGGTGGCAAGTCTTCACATGCCTGGGAAGGCGAATCTTCGGAAGAGGATGAGCGTCCGGCGAAGCGGACTAAGCTATTTACCTCCGGCGGCAGTCACGGCATGAAATTCGTGAAGAAGGAGACCATTCAGCCGAAGGAAATTCCAAAAGCCACAATCCACATGAAAGACAGCGAAGGAAAAAATCAGGCGACGTCTCCCGATGAAGCAGATTCTTCAGAACACGAAAACGATGACGATGAGGAAAACCCGGGCACAATTGACCCCCGGTTCCAATTCCAATTTGACGCCTCCTCTGCGCAGCAGAGGAAAGAGCAGGGTCCGCAGATGCCTTCGAAGGTCCACCGTAGTGATCGGCAGCTCGCGGACGATTTCTCCAACCCGGTGCTTGCCTACATGAAGAAGATGGGCTGGAAAGGCGGGGGTCTCGGGGTCGACGAGCAAGGGCGCGCGAATCCCTTGAAAGGTGCGTACGGACGCAAGAAGAACCAGGCGATCCAGGAAGACGGAGAAACCAAGCAGGAGGAGGACGATATGGCTCTCTCAAGCAGTGCATTCGCATTTCGTGGTCGTGCATTTCTATTTGGCGATTTTTTTGTGTTTGTGACGCAAAGAAGCCTGTAAGTATAGAATAGTAAACTACGAATAGTGGCTTCCGTTTGTTCGATATTGTCCACGTGTCTGTGGTTGCCTGATCTTCCAGCTGGTTCTTCAAATGAGAAGGTTTGGACGCTCTCGAGAGCATGCTGGGAATCCGTGCCGGATTTGTAAGTAGAGCGCTGCAATCGCAATGGCAAAATAAAATAAGAAATAGTTTCCTAGTGGTCTTCGGGCCGTATCGTTCATCGGGCCGCCGGGCTGACAAGACATAAGTTAGTACCTCTAGTATCCTACTCCCGAAAGGAAAGCAAGGGCTCGGGATCTAGGACCCCCAGCGGTCCCCCGGGAGGTTGCCCAGTAGAGCTGCCCAGCGCTCGCCTGAATGAAGGTCCTCATTTGAAATTACAAGAAACACAAAACTGAATCGCATAGCAATTGCATTCTTTTGTACTGACAAACATGCAAGCTCAAGCAATTAGCAAGAAGCATTTGCACATGAAAGTGTAACGTTTGAGAAGGCCATAGGCGACCGTAAGAAGCCCGACCAGCGCAGCGCGAGGGACATACTTCTTGGCGGAGCGACAGGCTTATGCAGTGCAAAAGTCTCGCTCTCGTTAACGTATTCGATTGGTAGTACTGTCATAAAACTAAAAAAGTTCAAGCTGCATAAAAGCCTAATATCGATGAGGCGAGGCCTATCCAGGAAAATAAAAGCACCCATTTCCATCCAATTTGTGTTTGTCCTGCAAAACATGCATAAACTCCAGTGTAGTTTGCCATCCAAACGATGGCTGGGGCTGGCTGTTTTTTCCTGGATAAGAACTGTGTTCGTGCAGTGCCGTTCGAAACGGAATTTACTATACGACTGCGATACTTTTGTACGGCATCAGGGGAGAAGAGCACACGCGACGTGATCCCGGGACTTGGAACCCACATGAGTAAAAGCGATCGCCAGGGATTCATTGGGGGCCGGAGAAGACAGAAAGACAAGAACGAGCAGCACCTGAAGAGGCGCGACCGCGAGGTATTCTATGAAACGGAAGATGGGGATGGCTTCTTTGAAGAAAAAACTGTGCAGTCTAGCACAATGCGCATCGTGGATATGACGCAAGCACGCGGCGCGCGCATCATCGGGGGTGCCGGAGAAATTATAGCTGGCTCTCGTCTGACTGCAAGAGCCGTCACCGCAGCGGAGCTGCGCGGTTCACTCATGCAGAGGACGGAGCGCCCGCTCGATGATCTACTTACGGGGCTCTCGGACCTGGTGTTGCGTACCGACCAAGACGCGGATGTGCTGCGCCGCCAGGTCACGGACTACCGGAGCAGCCTCGAGGTCTTGCAGGACGGGCAGGGCGTGGGCGACAATCTTGACGGCGAGTTCGGAACAAGTAGTGGCTCTTCATCTAGTGGCGCTGATGGCGCCGACGTCAAGAAGACGAGGCACAGGTCCCGCAGACACCAACGCCGGACGAAGCGGCGCGCAGAGGATTGGGAGGACGTGCTCGAAGGCGTCCTGAATGACCTGGAAGTGCAATTCAAGCACCTGGACAGCGCTGCCGGGCTTGTGTCTTCATTTTCAGCACCAGGATACATCACTTCGGCGTCGTCCACTGATGCGGCGGCCACAGTTACAAGAGTCGAAGCAGAACTAATAAAGGTGATAGAGTACTTCGAAGAAGTGCTGCAGGCTCATGGGCCGGCCTTCTGGGCAGATTTCACCTTGGAACAGCTTTGCGCCGAGCATCTACTACCTATTTTTCGCCATCGCGTCAACCTTTGGAACCCGCTTGACGAGTCGGATGAGCTAGATCCAGTGTTCGAGCGCATCCGCGACTTACTCGTTTTGGGCTCTTCCGCAACACTGGAGCAGACCCAAAACAAACAGCAGCGTGAGCTGTTCCAGAAACTGGAGCGGTGCAAAGCTTACAAGCTGCTGACCCAAGCGACCGTATACCCGAAGATTCGCACAGCAATTAGCAGCCCGGATTGTCGCCCGGCTGATTCCCCGGCTGCCTGCGGCGATTGTCTGCTCCTGTTCACCACTGCCAGTAATTTCCTGCCCTCTTTTTGCATCACCAACTTGGCTCGCCTAAACCTCGTGCCTAAGCTTCGAGAGCAGGCGCAAAAGTGGGACTGCGTGGCGAGCGAGGGCTTCTTGTCCTGGATTCCGGCTTTCCGCGAGTACCTGCTCGAAAGCGACCTCCGCGAAATCGCGCGCATCTGCAAGCAGAACGTTGCGCGCTACTTTTCTGGCCGTTGGCAACCGCTAGAGTTCTGTGCTGCGGCCAGAAGAAGTAGACAGGCTGCAGCGCAGCAGCTTTTAGAGGAAGACGAGCAACAGGACCGTCACGATATTAACAAGGTCCCGGCCGTCGACGATAGCATACCGCCCGCCTCCGACTCGCAGCTGACCGGACCTGCGCTGGTGCGGAATTTGCGGCGCTTCCTCTCGGACGAGGATGTCTATGACCTCGAGCAACGCGTCATTCTGCGCCTGCGGGAGGCCGTTCAGCCGGACGACTCTGATGAAGTGCTATTTGTGCTCGCGCCTTGGTATGACGGCGTGGCCGCTCCGTTGGGCAGCAATGTTTCCCCCTCCACATTATCCTGAATAAGAACGTACTTACTCAACCGCCACAGCTGGTCAAGGTGAGAGTTTCTGTTTTTGCATTTTGTTGCTGTTGTGCATGACAAGTTTAGCTTTAGACTCAGTCACGGTGACGCTGTTGCTGCTGTGACCAAGAGCAGTGCAGCCGCAGGAGTAAGGCACTTTCTTATCCTGAACGGAGTATGACAAATATATAGGAAGTACAGTATGACAAATATTAATGTACAAGAACTTAGTTGAATTTATTTATTAGTACCATAATTACCACGCTCATCTAATTGCTGGCATCAAGATAAGCATACGCATCATGGCAAGGTTAGGTTGGGGAGGTTTTTCCACATGATATCCGAACAGGAGACGTCACAACTGCTCCAACGCTCTCCTTTTACTCGCGGAGGAGCTCTTCTTCCAGCCGCTGCGGCAAAACCTGAAACGGATTCTTGCGGCCATTTGCTCCTCTGACGCCGCCAGAATGTTTTTCGATGGGGCTGGGAAGGAGAAGCGCCTCTACAACGGACGGACGTTCTTGAGGGCTGCACCATTAGCATCTTCAGAAGATCCGCAGGTCAATCGCGTGAAAACGGACCTGACGAAGTTGCTCACTCGTTTCTACCGACGGGTGCGGGCTCGCTTCGCCGATGCAACGCTAGCGCAAAATGGCGACCTGGCGATGCAATTTTCGTACCTGCTTGAGGTGTTTGAGTGCTATGCGCTGGACCAGGGGAAGTTCTCGAGTGCGTCCTCTTACGTCTTGGACCTCGACGGACTAGAAACTGGCCCTGCCCTGCAGGTTGGTGACAAGGGACAGTTGTACGCGAACCGGGGGAACAGCGGGCTTTCCGAGCGCGAGAAGACCCTCAGGCGCTACGCAGATATGCTAAAGGAGGACAAGCAGCGCGCCGCCTTGCGGCAGAAGGACCGGCAGCACATGGAGGAGCCAGACATGGGCTTGCGTGAGTATGCCCCGCTCCCCAGATGAAGCGATCTCAGTTCGAGTGATGGGTTTACGGTTTTTTATGAACAATTTGGATTTCGGTTGCGCACGTTTTTGGTCACTTTTTAAACAAAGGACCGTCCAGTTTACGTGGATGCAACTGCAAGGCTTGAATTTGTTTTGCATAAAGTTCAAAATGTAAAAAGCAAAGTCTTTTTGTTGCAATTCCAATGCTGCACTGCGATGATTACGAAACCAGGTTGCTTTTGAATTTCTGTTTCAGTGCGGTCGTTCGGCGCGGTTGCATCCCCCGGGGGCGATGCCGGGTTACCAAGGTCCACTGGATTTCTTTCTTTTTACATGTTTTCCCACGCTTTGTATTTCTGCTTTGTGTGACGTAGAGAGATGACCCAATCCAGGATATTTTGGCTGCGTCCCCTGCTTCCAACTTGCCTCATCTCGGCCTTTTACGATCTACCACCCGGTGATGGAGAGATAGAGGGTATAGCGCTATTTTGTCACACCGTCTCACGGTCACTGCGTACAGTCTGCATGGGCATGATTTTACGCAGGATTATTGTGCGTGGTTTATATGGTTGAAAAGTCGCGACATTATATTGAGAATGAAAACGGGCCTGGCTCCCAAGATTGCCCTAGGTGGCAGATACACTCGGCCCCAGATCCCGCCTGCGCCCCTGCGGGCCGATCCCTCTCGTCATAATCTCAGAAGCTTGCGGCGTTTTTGCGTTTATTTTTCTGGCACCTAGAGACCCACGCCCCGGCTGTACCCCCCGGCCGTTGTCGCATTGGAACGCCCCCAAGGTTGCCCACGTGTGTTCGAACAAGAACGCAAGCAAATAGGTTGCAGCCATCTACCGCCTCCGTTTTTTGACATAGATAACACGGGCCGCGCGAGCTGGCACGCAAATAGGTGGGTAGGTGCTCTAAGCTGTAGCGCTGGGCGGACTTAAGCCCATGCCACCGCTTTGCAATGTTAGTTTCGAGCCTGTAGCCCCCCCACCTTCCGAAAGCACCCCACGGAAGCCCCCCCCCCTATATTTTATTGCGTTCTGGCCGATCGCCCCCGCAGGTGTTTTTCCGTGCCTGCGCCCGATCTCACCCGGTAGCCCCGAGCGCCTGCCCCGCCCTCGTTTCGCCGCCTGGCCGCGCATTATGATTGCCGGCCACTGCTGGAGGGCGATCGCGGTGGTCGAAGCTCGTGGCTTTTTTTCGGGTTTGTTCCGAATTGTTTTCCAGTGCCAGGCGCGACGGCCGTGCAGTTTTGTCATGCCGACACGGCACGGGATAGTGACGCCCCGGCTTTTGTGTGGCGTCTGTAATTACAGACGAAGGCACAGCAGCAGCGCCTTGCTTTGTTCCGCCCCACCCCGACGAGCCGACGCCCGTTCGGTGTTGGGTTATTAGGCGCCGCAAAAATCTTGCCAGGCCTGTCACTGGCAAGATTGTGGCACTGCGTAGCAGTAAAGGACTAGCAGCAGGAGCCCGGGGCTTGTTTTTCTTTTCGTTTTTTTCATGCGCGTAATTGATTCTGCCACTCGGGGAGCTGTGCGCTCGCTGTCGTATCTATTTGCATCGCCCCGCCCATTGATCCCCCGCCCTGCTTCTCGCAGTTTGCTGGGTGGGCTGCCCAAAAATGGCGGGCGAAGCCCTGCAGCCCGTAACCTTTGACAGCGGAGCAGCGCTGGCCCTCTTCGGTTCGGGGCCAGTGCTTGGCAACGATTTGCGGGACGCGCGTCGCGTCTGGTCTTTTTGCATGCGGAGACTTTTCGACGCCTTTTGGCTTTCGCCGATGCCCTGACACTGGGTGGAACACTGTCTGCGTGGTTGATGCCTGGATCCCAGCACCCCCCGCGCTCGCAGATCATATTGCCAACATTGCCCCCAGACAGACTTTGCGCGTTGGTATAATCTAGCGCGGTGCTTGGTTTCTCCAGCCTTTTCCTTTCCCCGATGGGGGGAAGGAAAGGCCGCTCCCCTCCTACCGATCCGGACGGATCAAAAATCGCGCAGGATCCGCCAGATAGAACACCAACGGCGACGCTGGTCCGTCCCATTTGCCTAGCTGACGCCCGGCCCCTGCAGCTTGTCAGCACATCAAACCGCCGGCGTTTCCATGAAAGTAAAGCCGGCGCGTGAGCGTGCGCGCGTGCGAAAGAGAGAGAGAAACTTCGGAGAGCGTGCGAAGGCCTTGGCGCTGTCGTCGCTGTGAACAGGCCAGCAACTTCCGAAGAATTGCGAGCCCTTTCGGAAGAGTAGAGAAGTTCCCGCCTGGCCAACTCGCCGGCGCGGTTGGGGAGAACCTTGCGCACGTCGCGCGTGTCGACTTTAGCGCACAGCTGCTGCTGGTTTTGCGCAGCTTTTTCGTCGAATAGCCGCACTGCTTTCGCTTGCGTTCAAGATGATCGCGAAGACCTCCGCGCGGAACTGAGCGGCTGCGCCCGGTTGCTCGGCCCTGGAGCGCGTGCAGTGTGGTCGTTTGGCCTTGCCCCCATGCCCTTGCTTGGTCGAGTGTATGACGGAGAACGAGGCTGAGACTCCGCGCCCCGTCGCTTGTCCCATCCCTCTGGATCCGTCGACGATGTTTTCGGTTGGAGCGGTGTGCGTTCATTGTCGTGCTGATGGTGTAGCTCCCAGCTGCTTCACTTCGTTCTGCGTAGGTTCTGGTCTTAAATTCCCACCCAGCGTCGTCCTCCCCAGGAATGACTCGGACACTGCACATTTTCACGGCGTGGCTGCATAGTAGATTTGTGATGCTGCACACCTAGCGGAGAGATACTTTCACTTGCAGACCGTCATCTGCAATTTTTTTGCACCAAAGAAAAACTGTTGCAGTTGAGATTGTTTCAGCTGAGGCTTCCATAGCGAGGTGTTGGAGCAGTGCGCCGCGGAACAGAATGTGGCCTTCGTCGAGAAAAAGGGATTTGTTTCAGCTTCTGGTATATGCCTTGCAGCTGTATGTGTATCGTATGCATTTTAGAATTGGTGCTCGAGAGAAATATACATATAGAGAAGTCGCGAGAGGTGGATGAAAATTTTTCATGCAGAGGCAGATTCAGGTATAGACTAAGATGAGATTATTTGTCATGCATGCAAGACTAAGACAAAATTTAGATACGAATGCGATACTTCTTTGGCAGTATACGGAAAGCAGTGGTTCACATTCGGGAAGAAGCACTTCATTTTATGCATAGCAAATATGTCTGAGTCTGAGTCAAGAACAAGGTAGAAGAGTGCAAGTTTGTACTGCTAAAATCCCTGTCATTGTCATGCAAAAATAAAATGCAAGCTGCCAGCGAAGGGAAGAGAGCGAAACACCATAGGACCTCGAAAACTTGTCTTTGTCATGCGTGGCTGGTGCATATCGCAGCGCGCTCACGACCATTCACAAACTAGCATCATAAGTTTCCCGACTCAGACATATTTGCACTCGATGCATGTACTGGGAAAACGACATCTGCTTCTACACCACGAGTCTGCAAGCCAAGGACAAAATTTTTCCGACCAGTCTCGAGAACCTGTTGCAGATTGTCAAAAAATGATGATCTTCATGATGCAGCATTTGCTGCATTATGGCGATGTGCGGCAACAGTAGTGGTACAACTAGTACTCAGAATCAGAAACCTACGCTCAAAGCGACCACTCTGACCACGGGTCCGCCGTACTCGACTGTTGATTTGCCCTTTTACAACAACGGCTGACAATTGCACTTCCCCATTTAAGAGTATGAGTAAGACTGAGCCATGGAGCACAGTATTGAAAACGAAAAGCCAGGTGAAGGTGAACAAGAAGTGTCACACCTTCGCCACCCCATGATAAGACATAGTTGGACCAGATCCAAGCACCAGGTAAAAGGCAATAAATTTGACAAGTAGATCATATTTATAGATCATTCAGAGGCCGTGCGATTAATGGGCCCCCTTTTCGATACCGAAAAGGGGGGGGTAGGTGCGGTCGGTCGTCTGGCGGGCCGTATCCAGACATGGCCGGGTGACCAGTTTTCCATCCTTTCCGGACTTCAAAAATCTAAATCCGCAACTTCCTGCCCCGGCAAAAAAGCTTTCGTTTTGTTTGCTGCGGTTTCTCAGCGTGTCTCTCTTCTGCTGCGGTTTCTGCGGTGTGGCTGGAACAGAATGAAACAGAACGACAGAAATTTCTTGGGCGCGCGCGGCGCGCGCGCGGATCGGCATACGGATGCGACAACAGAAAACGCTTAAAGCGCGTGACGCGCGCGCGCAAACTGAAAAGAAGCTCGCGGCGTGCGCTGGTGTGCGCGCACAGCGGAGAACATGCAGTGGAGAACGTGCCGCCCTAGTGACCGAAGTGGCCGTCTCAGCTTTTCCAAATGCAGGAAGTGCTGGGATGGTCGCTGCAACAACCCGAGGGTGGTTGTGCAATGCTGCGCTCTAAGTAGCTGCCTCCTGGTGGTCTATTGCGTCGCAGCGCCGTTTTTGTGCAATAGAGCTACTTCGCAGGAGAAGAAGCTTCGTCGTGATGCATTGCGAACCGCCTTCGTTTTTGAGCAGTAGAGCTGCTCCACAGTGAGTTCACCTCTACAAACTGCGCCCAAGCTACTGCGAAGCAGTTCTTTTTTTCCGCGGTAGGTCCACGGTCTACGTCTACAGCTACCAAATGGGATTGCTATCAAGTTGGAGATGATTTCCTCCAGGGTACTAGCTGCGCTGCTGCGAGGTTCTGCGAAAGAAAGCCGCCCCCTTTGTCTTGGGAGAACAAACGGGGCCGGCTTTATTTTGAGAAGCAGAAAGCGCGTCGCTTGCGCTTTCCTTCTCTTGCGCTTTTTTTGTTTTAAAGAAAAAGAAAAAAGAAGAACTCGCTCCATAACGTCGGCACTGTGTACTTTGCGCACGGTAGTGCGCCTCACAACCAAGCGAAGCTAGCTGTAGCTGGGCACCGCATGTGGCTGCGCTTTTGAAAAAACAAAGCGGCGAAAGGCGTCAAGCGCGCCGTGCCGCCCGGATTCAGATTCGCGATAGGTTTCGCGATAAACAGCCCCCGGATTTCGAAAGGGGGGGCGTGGGGGGGGGTAAGGTCGGTCAGATTCCCGCTTCTACCCTCCTTTTCGGTATCGAAAAGGGGGCCGATTAATCGCGCAGCCTGAGCCTCATTAGATATCATATTTATAGGCTATCGCTATAGACTATTACTATTATGTTTATGATCATCATGCTAGCAAGATGATGACGATGATGATGATTTCCTCCGCCCGGACAGGTTCAAAATGAAAATCGACAAAAGGAAAGACGTTTGTTGACTGTCTGATCGTTCCACGGTCCGCATGAGATCGGAGTAGTGTTCAAGGTGGCATTGAAACGCCGTTGCTTAATCGGAGCTAAAACTTGATAAAGATACTTATTTTTCGGAGGATGTCGATCTCTAACTCTATGTCATATTCATATGAACGAAGTTTCCCACTTGACACACCGCGCCGCACCACATCAGCAGCAGAGCCGGCGTTGGATCGCGATACTTATTGCCGCAACGGTATCACGGGCGAGGAAAGTCGCCAAACGGCCTGCCTTGCCCCCCCTCCCGAAATTTGTGCAGGGCCCCCGGAAGCCGCCGCCGCTTTGCGGGCCTCAGAATCGGCCTCGTTAGGCCGTTTGCGGGCCTCAGAAAAAGCGTCAGGATTGACCTCGGGCCCCGGCAGCTGGACTCGCGGCAAAAACATAGCTGGAAAAGACTTGGAAGAGACCGCAAACCCGGGGCGGCTGCTTTGCGACCTCTGCAAGCCAATCCCGGCGGCGTCATGGTTGACGGGGGTCGTTAAGTTGAGCCCTGCCAGTGTGTGCGTATGGTTGGGGGAAGTTTTTTGCGCCTTGTTCTGGCGAAGCACATTCATTGCCGGAGGTGGCGCATTGTTGCCGCCGCTCCCTTCGGCCCCCCCGCAACAAGTTGGAACGCCGTAGCAGCGGGGCAAAGAAAAAAGCGTCACGGTCTGGCCGCGACGGTATGGCGGCGGGCCGCCGCTTTTGCGGTTCTTTTCCTTTTTGGTACACAGTGGCACCCTGCCAAAAAGTGCTACGCCCTAGCCCCGACACCCTGGGCCGCGTCGCGGTTTTTTGATTGCGTATTTTTGCGCATCACGGAGGGCGCCCCGCCGAAAAGCACCACGCGCCCCGCCTGGTGGCGTGTTACTTCCGGCGTTATGGAATTTGGCCGCAAGTTCGCGCGTGCGGCGGCAGGGCGCAGGCACTGAGAGGCAGACCAATAAAAAAGGCCGCAACCCTTCTTCTGTCTAGCCCGAAAGAAGTAACGCAAAAGAGGCCGCATTTTGGGAAGCCTTAGCCTACGGTTGGAGCGTGTTGACGGGCGTCTATGAAGAACAGCAATGCCCAAACTCTCACCGTGTTCAGAGCGCACAGCAGCGAGCGCCGCAAATCTGTGAGGATCGGGATTTCGCGAAAAGATCTTGCCCGCAGCGCAAAACGTCAACCAACAACAAAACGAAGGAGACCAAGAATTCTTCAGGGCGACTCAAAAAAACAGACAGGAACTCCTCACCAATAGAAAGCCAGTTCTTAGTGGAGGTTCGTTGTGCTTGCAAATGATGCGAAGACAATCACGAGTGAAGAAGTTTGCTTTTGCGCCGTTGCAAAAAAATTTTGAGCCCCGAAAAGAGTTAGGGACTTCGAGACTAAGACGCGCGGCAGACTGCAAAAGCGCGACGCAGTTCGTACCTTCTGTTCCATCTCTGGAAAAATTAAAATGCGCGAAGCAAATTTCGACGCTTTGCGTTGCCTTCTAACTATGTGAAAATAAAAAACGTAAACCGCCCGACCGAGAGGAATCAGCGCTCAGCGTTCCGCTAAGCATTGAACTGCTACTCCGTGGAGGTCTCGCCAGGGGCCTCCTTTAGGCAATTTCGGGTTCTGATTTCAGAATAGATATTCGAGACCGTTAGGGGTCGGGGCTCTCCTTTTGAGCCTCACCTGCGAAGTGCCGTTCTGTTTGGCTCTAGGAGAAAATAGAGCGCCGGGAATGCAACCTGTGGAGGTCGGAGGCTTCCTTCAGGGTCTCCTTTAAGGTCTCCCTCGCAAGGTTTGCTCGTGATTAGACGCAGAAAAGAGCGCGCCAGAGATAGTGCGACCTCTCGCGGTCAGGGCTCTCATCGTTTGAGGTCACTTTGTAGCTCTCTAAAGCTATAGCGCCGTCGTGCAAAGCCAAATGTTTTTTTTGAAGCTCTATGGGTTTTCTTTTGTGCAGATTGTGGGTCTTCTTGAGCGTCGACGACGTCAGGTCTTTAGTTGAGTTGGTTACTGTCTATCGGTCTCATCTTCGGCATGCTTGTCGCACATGAAGTCGAAAAATTTGTGAGTAAGTGTGGTCGGCCACCCGGAGCATCCATTGTTCGAGTGGAAATCAGATAAATTTCCAAGATGGTTATGGTTTCTTATTCTCTCGTCGCACGATGTACGAGGTTATATTTTTATCGAGAAGCAGCAGCTGAAACATAAAACGAGGTCGCCGCTGATCCCAACCCTACTGATAATCAAAGACGAAGATGACGAGACGAGAATAAAAAATCAACAAGCTGCCTGCGACTCCGTAAGTGAGACAGCGAAGGCGAACCACTGGACAGAACAGAGGAGATAAATGAAATTCGCATTTTCTTGGCTGCCGCTCCACATACTTTGCCGCTGCAGGAAAAAGTGCAAAAGAAAAGGAACATATCTATGCAAATACAACTGTCCACTAGAAGAAATTTTCGGGGTGGTAGTGGATGCCGCATGTCGTGACAAGGTCGTGGTGCCGATGGCCCTTCACTCTAGCATCACTATGCGAGTATTTGCAAAGGACATGCTGCCTCTTGCGCCTGCTGTTCCAAACACATTGAGGAGCCGGAGGTGCCCATGTTGTCTGGTGCTTGCTTCTCTTCTTTTATGCCTCCACGATGGCCCGGTGTCAGTTACTGCGCTTTCCCAGCAACGGGTACTGGTAAAGAAATGGAAAATGGTAAAGAAGCGTGCTGCAGCTCGACGGGAACAGAAAGCAGTTGACGCTGGCTACGATGAGCAGCCGGCTTCGGCGCTAGTTGCTCCCAAGACAAGCCACAGCACGGCGCACTACGACCACGATCCACATCGCGACCAGCGCTTACACACCGGTCGGTGGAGCTCCTTTTTCGACATGGGGCAGAGCTCCGTTGAAACTTCGGGCAAGCCTCTGCACCTTCAGCAGCAGATAGAATCTCAAGGGGTGCGCGTTCCTTTTTTTGTGTACGATAATCACGAATTGACAATGAACAATTGGTATGAATTGCAAAACTCTCGTACTCGTAGAAAGGCATTACAAATTTCCTCATCGCGACAAATGGTAATGGACCCTCTTATGCTGATTCAGCTTGAAAAAGCATGGGAAATTTGTCGTGCATGATGACTGCGATTAGTACGAGCGCGATACTTTTGCACAGGATAATTGGACGCACGTCTGTGTAACCGAGCGTGATTGCGCGGACGTCTCGCTTTTGCAGGCATTGCGAAAACATCCGTGGCGGACTGCGTCACCGGAGGACGCCGAGATTTTTGTCGTGCCGACACAATTTTTGCAGTCGCGCCAGCTCGACGAAAAAAGAAAAACCGGGGGGGGCAAGAACCGCGGACACGATAGACGCACGCGCACAGCGCTCAACTGGCTCTTCACGCAAAGTCCCTGGTTTCGCAGAAGGCAGGGGCGCGACCACCTCTTGTTGGCGAACCCCTGGTACTTTTCTCGTTTGACGACCGACGAATATCGCGACGGAGAATACCCCTGGCCCCGCGCATACCCAAAAGAAAAATATGTGATGCGAATTTGTGGCCACCATTCAATTGGAATTGCAATTCGCAAAAAGGCTGGCGCCGAGGTGCACGCCGCGTTATGGAGTCGCTTTGTCATATTGTTGGGCCTACAGAGCGGGCGCCGCCTATGCTAAACCAAGAATAGGCCCGCGCGCTCCTAGAGAGCAGGCTGGGCCTCTGCCTGGCTTCCGTTCCGTAGTTTACAGCAAGACAGATCTCCGCTCTAATCTGGGTCTGGCTTTGGCTATGGGGCGCGGGGTTTCTTCATTTTGATGCCGTACGAGATAAGTGCATACCAAAAGATGCGTGGCCAGCTTTGAGCGAGACCATCCTGACGCGAGAAGAAGTAGTACACATGTCATCCTGGGAAAACTCTTTCAAAAGAGGCCCGAAAGCCTGGTGGCGACACCCGCAGAATTTGTTCTCCGTACCATGGGAGTCGACAAAACGTAGCGTCGTGACTCCAATTGAGATGTACCCCGATGTGCAAGTTGTGCCCGCGGAGTTCACGCCAGCTTGGAAAAATCGCCAGCACCTGATTTTCTACCACACGCGAAAACCGGCGTCCTATCATTTGGGAGACCTTCAGGCAATGGAATTTGTTGCTTCCGCACCCATTCAGATAGAAGTGCTGAGTAGAGAGAAGACATTCATATTTGTATTTCTTTTGCCCGTGTTTTTGGGGGGAATGAAGAAAGTATCTATAAAGTTAAGGATAGGAGTCGTTAACTATAAAGCCGGCACATTTGTTCCGGACGAATTTGATACATGTAGTCGCGGACTAATGCAGGCTGGAGCTGGTGCCTTTCGGATTAGCTCCGGAATGTGAAGGCTTTGAAAGCTTAGGGTAAGGCTTCAAAGCCTTAGATTAAGGCTCCTAAGATTTCAAAATCTTAACATTCCGGATTAAACCGTTTGCGGATTTATCCGAGGAAGACATCAGTTTTTATATGTAGTAAGGCCAAGAACTACGCTCTAAGCTAGCGGCTTCTTTGACAGGCATCACGCAAAACGACCGGCAGTGTTCATTCGGCCGGCAGGTTTTTTGCACAACCGTAAAAAGTCTCCATTTCTCAATCGGGTGGGGCTTTGAGTTTGATAGCAAACAAGCCCGGACGGATCCTATCGGTTCCCGATTGTGATATGATAAAACGACGCACACGCAGGGGACGAGCCGGCAAAAGGGGCGCCCTTCTGAGGCGCCCGCCGCATCTGCTTACGCCGATTCGGGGCGCCCAAAAAGGGACGCGCAGCAAATGCCTCGAATTTCAACGCCGCGCATCCCCATGGTACGCATTGGCCCTTCTTGTGCCCATTTTTGGAGGTCGCAAAGCCGGCCGCAAAAGCCGGCCACTTGTAACGCGGGGGGCAATCCAGCAGGTGCGACTTTTAAACAAAAAAAAGAAATAACTTCACAGGCCGCCAAAAGCAGGAAGCTAGCCAATCCGCATGCTATCGGCCCGCTTTTGGGGGCCAATAGGGTCGGCCCTGGTGGAGCCCCTGGCGGGGTCATAGCGTGCTCCTGGAAAAAGTTTCATCTCTGAAGTCTGCGCCTCGGGGCCGGCCGCGGCCTCGAGACGCTCTACCAGAGACTCGCTATCTTTCTGGGTGGTGTAGGTGCAACAGACAGGGGCCTTGCTTTTTTTCCGTTTACTTTAGCAGGCCAGCGGGGCAAGCCAGACTGATAGAAGGATCGGCCACGGCTTTAGGGTCGTGCGTGTACGATTGAGGAGCCCTAGGTCAAGAGGGGGCAGCAAAGTGCAAGCGGCTTCGTGTTCCCCACGGCGCTCGGTGGCGTCGGGCTGGTCGTTTCTTGACTACGCGCGAAGCAAGTGGCCGGGCATTCGCTTGGGGCCGGCGGGAGCTTCCTCTTCGACATCGTTAGGGTCTAGGTTTGGCCGGCCCTTGACCCTTACCCGGTCCGTGGCTTTCGGTGGTTTCCCTACAATCTCCTGAACACTAAGGGCGGACAGGCACAGGTGGCAACCCTGGTCGACCCCAAGCGCAAACGGCTACCCGTCCACTATTCAAACGGGCGGCGTCCGGGCGTTGACGTCTGTGGTACGCATACGGCTGGCGAACAGCCCAGCGCATGCAATTAACCTGGAGGAGGTTAGCGCATCACTGTGGCAGTTCGTGGCAAGCTCGCCGGATAGTTTTAGTTTAGCTGCTGGCTGGGCTTCTATGTCGAAGCAGCTTGCTTCGCATTGTCTTCCTTTGTTTCTTTCTGCTAGCCCTGACCTCGGACTGACTACCAACCCACAGGAAGTTCTCCTCGCCTCCTCCTTCAAGCCAACTTGTTTGCGATGGAAAATCCACAAAGCAAAGCGGCCACGCGTTAGAACTAGGGGAGCTTTTCGCCACGGCTGCGGTGCGTATTTTTTTGCTGGGAAGATTCCCCTCCTCCTGCTCGCGTTTTCTAGATAGGAGCCGAAGCATAACACGCGGAGGACTAATTTTGATGAGCCCGCTAGGCCGTGGCAGATTTCTCCTCCAGCCGGAAACTGTGCGCATTTTTACCCGGGACAACCCGGCGCAAATTGGAGGAGGAGGAGAAGCACGCGACCCCGTGCCCGAGGCCGAGCAGCGCATGTGTTGCGTTCTAGGGCCGAGGCCTACCGCCGCGTAATTAGCGTTCTAGCACCTACTCAAGATGAAGCGCGTGGCTGTTTCTATTGGGGTTCATCTGTATAGTGCTTTGCGTATGTGTGTAGCGCCGAAGGTCCAGCACGCACTCATGAAGCCCGACCGCGACCGGGTTACGATCTTACGTATGCAAACCACGAGGATGGAACGAAGTGACTTCTACATGGCGCCCGCGCGAATGCGGGCGCTATAAATACTCAGTCCAAGACGTAGCCCCTTTCTTCCTGCTTCGTGTTTACTGCGGTAACATTACAAACCTGTGGGAAGCATTCGGAGCGAGCTGATGTCTCAGACTCAGACTCGAGCTGGTATCTCAAAGTCAAGCGCGAGCTGGTGCCTCAAACTCAGACTCGAGCTCGATTCTCAAACTGAGGCTTGCTGCTGGGCTTCTAGCTGACGCCTGCGCTCTTTTATGCCATAGCAGTTTAGTAATATCTCCATCTCGATAGCTATACTGTTGGCCGCATTGAGTGGCCAAAGCTGCTACCGGAGTGCGTAGGTCTTTCAATCGCCACAAGCGCCTCAATCTCTCAGCAGACAGGGCGCAAGCCTCTGGCTGCGTTGCATCCTGTGGGCACGGCCCACAGGATGCAACTGCGTGCGCACTGCGTCTCATCATTCAAGGCCCAGCGTCGTGCGTCATCATCTCGCCACAGGCTCTGAGGCCCCAGATCTCTAGTCATTCTGGGACCTACTCCCCACTCTTTGCGCCCAGGTTTGATCTAGGTAGGAGACCCCTGATAAAGTTTCGACCAAGGACTTGGCCAGATTCTGGGACCTCAGGAGGCCGGCCAGATCGATACCGTAGAAGCCTGCGCAAGGTTTGATCTAGGGCGGCCGTCCTGGGTAGAGTTTTTAACAAGGGCGGACGTTCTAAGTAAAATCCTAACCAGGGAGCTACCAAGCCTGAGAACAGAGCGCGAATCCTCTGGAGAGCCTGACCCGCTCCCGGATCTCATCAAGTCACCACGTGAATTCGGAGAGCAGGCATTTCGGGATCTCATAGGAGCTGCAGTCCTGCGTAGAGGTAGGGTGTAGATCGCATGGCCAGCGTGTACAGTGATAGGATTGCCAGTGCGCAAGGTGAAGGTAGAAGCGTCGCGATATGTATCGGATTCGGATGCAAAATTTCAGATTGGCTTTCCAGCGCAGCTTCATAGTATCGGCTTCGGTGCAACTTCGCTTCGCCACTTACCGACCAAGGACCCAAAGTTGTGGCCCGGCTGTGATATCGGATTCGATACGACTCGAGAGAAGTGGGTCCGTGGCTGGAAGGACGCAAAGTTTTGCCTTGTTATCCGCGGAGACATTCCGATTACGGATAGGACGTGGGGGTTGGCTCGCCTCTCTGACACTTCTAAAATACCTTCGAGATGCTTTATTTGGTTTTTGAAAGTTCGCATATATATTGGACTCGTGCCCTAGAAAACGACAACGACTTTCGATTTGAAAATCCGCACTGTGAATCCATACAGAAGAATCATTTTTTTTAATGCCGCTTCCGCTTCGTTTCGGACCCTGAGAGGTTTGCTTTTGTTTCATGATTTGCGCGCCCGGGTTTCAGGGGTCATTTTCTGGCTGCCGTTTTCGCAGGCCGGAAAAGCATTTTGGCGCACCCTGGCCGAGCTTCGAAATAATAGCCCGCGGGAAAACAAAGCGAAAGGCCTCGGGCGGCGACAGTTCGCCGGCATGTGAGTCCTTTCGCACCTGACAGGTGCGGCATGTTCCAAAAGAGCCTGCCTGTGGACCTTCCTTGCAGTCGTTGGGCTGCCCAAACTGGGGAATATGTGCGCCGGTTGGTTCTTCACTGTCCGGCGGCCGTGGTCCCATCTACTCGGAGCGGGCCGGGCCATTTGGTTTTGGGCACTTATTGGCTTTTTCTTCTTTCGAAGCAAGCAGGAATTGACTCTGTCGCGCGAACCGTGCAAGCCCAAGCGTAGTAGCATGGACAAAGTCTTCGCGTTCGCATTCGCTGGGAGAGGGCGAGAACTTTTATCGCCGAGAGATGCTCTTCGTCATCGTTTAAGACTAAAAACAATCGCGAGAAGCAAGGCGGTATAGGTGTAGGAAGCTTAACGCCTTTGCTCGTACAAAACCGCAAGAATCTCTGCCCCTGCCGCTCTACTATGCTCTGGAGCCGGCTAAGGGGAATCATTTGGGGGGGAGAGCAGTGGAAGAGGGTCGATGGCTTTTTGTTCTTTTTTTTTTAGTCTAGGTCGGAGGAGCAGGGGTCTCAGGCTGGGGTCAAGGGCTTTAAGGAGGCAACTGGGAGATGCAGGATGTAGCCCCGTGCTTTCTTGCGTTTCCCGGTGGCGTTCGCGTACCGCTACCAGAGCTTCGGCGCAGGTGGCACAGGCAGGAAGTGCAAGAAGAGGCGTCTTGCTTACGACCTGGACTTTGTTTCTGTGGCGCCTGTGCTGACGCAAGGAAGGGCAAGCGGAGGCGGCTTGTCTTGGACGTTGTGGCTGTGTGGAGGTTGATCGGTGCAGTACGGATGAGGTTGCAGCATTGCGCCTTTGTGAAGCCAGGGCTGATTGAAGGCGCCGGCAGCTTTCCTCGTTCTCCCCGGTAACTCCCCGAGTTTGGCCGTTCACCACTAAAACGGGCGGCGTTTCGTCAAGCTCCGGCGGCGATTGGTTGAGACACTAGGCGCCAGCCACTTAGTACAAGCAGGGACGTAGATAGTACGCTAAAGATCAGGCACTCGCTCGCCAAAAGATATTGAGGAAAAGACACCCACCCCCATCCATTTTTTGCATGGCAAGCAGTGGACTTTGCGCATGTTTTGCATGACAAATTGGATGGGGATGGGTGTTCTTGCCTGGATAAAAGAAGCGGGCACGCAATTGCCTGGCGACTCTTTGTCAGGTGTCGAAGTCCTCTGCTGTAGGTAGTTCGCGTCTCCGATCCAGCAGGCTCCTAGGAAGGTGATCACGCAAATCAAAATCAAAACCACATGAAAACATTAGCGAAACAAAGAAGATCGCAAAAGAAAGGCAAGAAAGCGTGGCGAGGACAAATCCACAAGGATGAGCAAGCTCAAGGGCTTAGAGGGTACAGGCAAGGGCTTAAAGGCAAGGCCACGGGGCGGCGTTGGGCATAAGTTCGCGCTTTCTACTAGTGCTTCATCCCGGTGGCGTCTGTGTGGCATCGCTAAAGGAGGTAAAGCCTCGGCTGCGGCGGTGTTGACAGGAAGGGAGAGCAGAGGAGGCTTGCTCAGGGCCTGTTAGTTTTGAGGACATCTGTTGGACACATCAAGGAATGGCAAGCGCGGAAGGCTTTTTTTGGGCCTTGTGGCTGCGCGCAGGGTGGCAAGATAAACACGAATGGAGAGCAGGGGGCAGCGCAGTGCTATGCCTGCCGGAAGCCAAGGTCAAGGAGAAGAAGCGCCTGGGTTCTTTCTCTCCACGGCAACTCCCCAGGTCTGGTTGTTCAACATCAAAGCGGACGGGCGCTTTTTTGTGTAGTTCTGGTGGGAATTTGTTGAGACGCCCCTTCATCTCAGGGACTCAATTAGTACGCACAGCAGTAGTTACTCGCTCGCCTGGAGAAGCGTCGTGCTCGCGGCCGCTGATTTTTTCTTTGTCCGTCGGAGGTTCATAAGTAGGCCCCTTTCGGGCGACTTCAAGGCCAGAAATTTGACGCCAGGCGCCTTGGCGTAGGTCTTTGGAAGGTGTGCGCCTTGTGCCGGTTTCTCCTCGTCGCTCGTGCGCTCGACGCTCTGACGCATTTTTCCGAGCGCGTGACTTTGGCGGCCGGGCGTCAGTCTGTGATCTCACTCTCGCCCCAGCCTCTGGCCAGATCGCCCGCCGCTTCGCCCCCCCCGGCCGGGCGCGGTCTTTTTGAAAACGGCCAAGGTCGGCCGCTCTTCAGCCTCGTACGTGGGTGCACGCCGTGGCATGGCGCCGCCCAGCCGGCCAGGGCGGTCGGCATTTTTGAACAGTGCCCGCAAGTGTGCGCACTCTGGCCCGAGACCATCAGTGGCCGCGCCCTTGTTGGTAGTGTCTGTGGCGGATCATACCGCCGCGCGGGCAAGGCTGCGGCAAGATGCTTACTTTCGCGCAGCGCCCGGCGCGGCTTTGCCAAGGGGGGCCGGAGCGTGGCGTCGCGCGCATGGGGTTCGGTGGCGCCCTCTTTCTGCCACTCGGGAGGGCCTTGGGTGCCGCCGCGTGGCCGCGGGAGGTTGCAAGAGGTCGACCGGGAGGGTGCCTGCTCTTCTGCGCGGGCGCAATAGCGTCGCGCGCATGCATTGGGCACTGATCGGTGTAGGGGTCCTGGTCCACAGGG
>CAJINV010000003.1:10369974-10398915 GCA_905178155.1 Amoebophrya sp. A120
CTGGCGGCGCACAACCGCCCACGAGTTGAGCGCCCCCAGACATGCAAATGCTTGCTGTAGCTACGCAGTGCAATACCAAATCGGACGAAAATCAACGGCAGTCGTGGGGAGGTGTTGGTGTTCGCGAGGCACTACGTCCGACGCGCCTCCGAGCCGTGAGGGCACTCGGAAGGGTAGGAGAGAGGGACCGAAAGTGCACCTACTCCGGGTGCGGGAGATCCTGGCGAGACAGATCCCACATACAATGCACTGAGACCCATCCGTCCCCTTGTACGTGCGATGTTTGTGCACAGTGGTCGGCATCACCTGTGGCTTCGATAATAATAATACAACGACCAAAATAGCATTACCATTACAAATCCCACAATCTAACTGTAAAACGTATGCGAGGACAACTTGTAAAGCTAAAAAAAGATATTAACGGGGCCTGTTCTTGCAGCGCCTGCGTTAGCGTTCCGTCCCTTCTCTATTAGTGGACAAAGTGCGCGGTACTCTTCGTTGCTGGGTCGAAGTACAGAGCGAGCTTCGTAGCAAACTCCTATGCTAAGTGAAGTCGTGACCTTGACCCGCACAATAGTGGCAGAGCAAAACTCTCTGATTTTCGATAGGTAGGCTACGCAATACAAATTTTCTTCGTCGAGCCACGTGCTAACTCTAAAGCACACGACGCCAAAATTAATTCAAAACCAATTCAAACCGATTCCAAAGTGTAGCACTTTCGGTGTTTCGGAAACGTCGGAGCGGCCAGAAAGTCGCTTCCTTCGTTGTCTCAAATCGGCTAACGTTGAGCGAAAAGCGAAGCGCCCCTCGCCGCCGTCGGCGTTGTCTTGATCTATGTTTCAGAATGTATCTGCTATCGCGCAGGCCCCATACCATTGTGTGGGGTAGTGACCCGTCCGGCGCATGGCTTCTGTTTGTGGCGATGGCCTAGCCATCTCGTCTGAACCAAGCGCCGTCGTCTCGCTGAGGCCGCCGCTTGGCGTTGGGTATGGGTTGTCTTCTATAAAGACGAGGAGGACGAGCGGCAGCCTTCGCGCAAAAAAGCAAAGGGCTACTCGGCATTACCTAGCGCTACAGCTTCGTTGGCTGGCGCACGGTAGCAGGGGGATGAAAGCGACCGTGCCTGTTCTTGTGCTGAGTGAGTCGCGCCTGTATGTCGGTAGTTGGGCCGATCCTTCTAGCAGCACGAGCAGAGCCCTAAAAAGAGCAAAGGCGACGCAGGGCTGCAGAGCGTAAGAGCCGGGCCGTGTTTGGTGCGCTTCAAGGGTAGGACGTAGCGCCAGCGCGTGTGACTTGGAAACGCCGGGGCAGTGTTTTCCCCTTTTGGTTGGCCCAGGGGTTGCTTTTTGAAGCTGTGTGCTGACCACACGACAGCGCCCGGTGGAGTGGCGCCAAGATTGGCGGCGTCCCCAGGGTGGGCCCTTGCGATGGAGGAGCAACAGTCTTGGCAGGTCCTTCCAGTCCCCTTTAGGGTGCGGGATTGCCTGCTCAAGTGTGGACTCCTCGCGTAGTGTGGCCCACCTTTACAGAGCTGCCTGTGGTTTCGCTTATTCCGGCAGCTCGGGCAACGGAAGTGCATTCCGGACGGAGCTGCCCCGGGGCCGGGCAAGTGGTGCGCTTTTTTGTTGCCAATGGGTGATGTTGCGGCTTGGCTTGCCCAGGTACCGCGCCCACTCATAGATGCCCACCCAGTTATCATTTTCCGTATTTTCCGGAGAGCAGAAATTCGAACTCCGATTTTCTGCTTCCGGGGCTCATTTCAAAACCAAGTTCAAAATCCGGTCAAAACCAAATTTCTAATATGGGGAACAAAAGGTTTTGAACGGATTTTGAACGGAAATTGAGCGGAGATTGAAGTTTCGTTTTGAAATTGGTGGGGAATTTGAATTACGTTTTGAAATTGGCCGAAATTTGAGTCACGTTTTGAAATTGGCCTGGGGGGTGAGTTTCGTTTTGAAGTTGTCCCCCCCCTTGAAGAATGTGAATGTCGCTCCGAAATGTCAACCGGGGGCGCAGCCACGCTTCGAGCCTAGGGCCTCGGCCGCTCGATCGCCATTTTGCCCGGAAAATGCCGCCAAGCAGCCCCCGCAAAAGCGGCGGCAATGGCATTCTAGGGGCGCGGAAGAGCCCGAGTTTGAGTTGATTCATTCTGAGACTCAAACCCGAGCGTGATTCTCAGACTCGAGCTTGGTTGTCAGACTCGAGGTTGATCCTCAAAGTCAAACTCAAGCTGGCACTTGCATTCTTTTAGGCCAAGGTAGTTAATATCTATACACGTATAAGACTACTCATATTTATTATAATTATTTATTTTTAGTGCCTTCGCCCACACAGGTTCAAAATCGACAAAAGCAAAGACGTTGTTCATTCTGTCTGATCGTAGGAGATCGAGGCACTGTTCGAGGTGGCACTGTTGATTCGTATTGAAACAAAGTTTCCATCGAAGTGCATGAAGTTGAAGTCCCTAGCTATATGGTGTGGATGCGCATCAGTCTCAATTTGAATTTTTCGTTTGCTCGTCGGAATGAAAGAGATAGATGGAAATGCGCAACAAGATTGACGAAAACGATCCCGGACATCAACGCATGATACATTTTCTCGAACGACTACGACTCAACGCCCTACATGGTTTCGCGATGTTTTGCTACGATAATTTTTTCCGAGTCGTGCTAGTACTACTACTGCATTCCCAGAGAGGTACCCCGGGGCACAGTCAGTGTTGGAAAAGCAAGCGAAATATTATTTCGCTTTATCAAATTGGTATTGGAACGTGAATAATGGCGAAATGAAACACGATAAACTTAAACATAAAAATGATGGACACAGCGACGCAAATAGAGTTCAGATTGATAGTATTATTTCTAGAGCCTGAGAGGTACAACTACACAACATTCATATTGTTCAGATACAGATGATTATTGAGACGGAGATCAGCGCGCACTGCGACAATGATTGACTAGCTTCTCGTACACGCTGAACCTACTGTAGTACCCGTTGTCGCTGTTTATTCTTGGCTTGGTCTACTTCTCCTCCGCAGCAAATCAGAATCAGTTTCAGTTAGACTCTACAGGATAGCGTAGCAGTAGCTGGAGTGGCTGCAGAAATTGCATTCTATCAAAGGAAAAGGAGTGGAAGAGGAAGTGCCGGATCCGGTCGATTTAGGAACAACGTCACACGCGTCAGACCAGTCCTTGGTCTCGTCCCGGCCGGTCCTTGCGCTCGTCCCGATCCCGAACATATTGTGAGGGGCGCCACAAAGTCGGAAAACGCGGACGCGTAGAAGACGATGGAATTGTTCGACGACGCACCATCGGCCCCGGCGGCGCCAGGTCCTAATTTTGATTTTTTATTTCCTAGAGATAGTAGTGAAGGTGAAGGTGAACAACACGACCAAAAAGCGGCGAGCCGGTTGCTGTGTGCTGCTTTCAGGGAAGAGCATGAGGACCAGCTTTCGGCGTTTCAGGGATCAGGGCCACCGCTGTTGCAGTTTCAAGAAGAGTCTTCCTCTTCAGCAATCCACGGAGTTCTGGTTACGAATGAAGCAACGTCGCGCACAGGAGGACGAGGAAGTACAGCAGGAGGTGGAGATAATCAATATGCATTTCTTCTTGGCGCTGCGACGAACGCGAATGGGAATGCGCACTCAGCAGGTAGAAGTACAACAACTGGAGGAACTGCCGCAGGCGCTCTTGATATGCTTGTGGCGAGATCCAGCTCCTCCATTCCTGTTGGAACTACTGGAGCGATGAATTCGGTCGCACAAGTCGTGAGCACCTGTCCAAACAGTCCTGCAATTAGCACTGTTCCCTGCTCTCTGGCGGGCGCGGGTCCACGCGCTGCTTCTACCTATATTCTCACTTGTGCGGCTCTGGCGGATCCCCGCTCGGCTTCGACGTCGATTGCCACCGCTGCTACCCAAGCTGAAGCACATCATGATCTACAAATCATCGCACCAACTGGAGCAGTGGGAGTGGCCAATTCGCCGCGCCATCTGCACCTGTTTCCTGACTCGGAAAACTCCTCGGAGGGGGGTGATTTTGACGCCGACTTTCCTTCATCGCGGACGGGAAGCTTATGGAAGCATCAGAAAGTGGAAGATCAATAAGAAAAAATTTGAATGACATTGATTATAATGATTCCTTATGATGCATCACTCGAAGCCGGCTAACTATAATAGCAGCTTCGTCAAGCCAGACATTTTTAGGCACAAAAAAAACATTTTTCTCTCAGACAATTTCGTCGCCGGGCAGCAGTCTTGCATGCTGCTCAATAGCGAGACAGGTGTGTGAAGTTCTCCCGTGACGCTCTACTCTAACAAAGATGCATTTCGTCTTCGATAAAATGTGTCTCCTTAGCAAGAGCAACGCAAGATCTTCGGCTTCATTTTTTGCGTCCCGTGCAAGTGCAGCTTTGTTTTTTTGCCCCCGTGAAAAACAAAAACCATTTCCACATTCTTGACGACTTCCCCTCCTGGCGCTTCCATAAAACACTTTGAGCAGTCGTGAACCAACGCTAAGCACCCAGGTTGATGAAGATCGGATTTCGATTCGGACCCAGGAGCTGAACCCGCTAGCATCGGTGGAGGACGTCGAAGAGGTCACAATATCAATAAAGCCTGGGGGCAGCGCTGCCGAAACTGCAACTCCGAACGACTGCGCGAATCTTATCAGGTTCTCAAGCGTTACGGTAAGTCACATTGGTTGCTGTTACATGGCAACACATATGATACCAACATTCTTAAGTGCTATTATTGGCTCATATAGCAAAAGTGTAAGGGGTAGGGGGAGCGTGCGCGTCTTGGGTGATCAAATTTGACAATTGGGATGCTACTTTAGTTCGCGGAAGGCCTGTCATGCGAACAAGTAGATTAATATTTACAACATATACATTGCTTGACTTCCGGGTTTATCCTGTGCAAAAGTATCGTACTCGTATAGATCCGCTACTGGCATGCCAATAACCTCTCACCCCCGACCTCCCACCAACTTCCCATCAACTTCTGCCCAACCTTTCCACCAACTTCCCAGCTGTTGAGAAGTTGGCGTGGACCCTTTGCCGCGGTTGTTGGGAAGCTTGATGCGGAGTTGAAATCCACAGCAAGCTGCCCACAAGCTTCCGGCTAGAACGTCTCAAAAGGAATATCGCGGGCCTCGATTCGTGGCCGCGTGCGCAGTCACGAATCAGCGAGCTCCCGCGATGATCCTACTGCGGCTGCTAAGCCTGTGGCAGATAGCTTGGAAATCTCTTGCAGCTGGAGACTTGCGAGGTCCTGCACAAAAGACGCACACCTACGCCGAACACCCCGACGCATTTCGCGGCAAGCTTTGAGCTTTTGGAGGCGTCATGCAATATTGGAATTGCGCGGCGCCTCCAAATTAACGCCGGGCCGTCCGTTACCAAAAACGCCCCCAAAACAAATATAAACCGAATGCAAAACGCCAGCGCTTTTGACTTCTTGGGCCGCTTAGAATCTTTGTCGCAAGAACCAACGTGGCGGGCAATAGCACGGCTTCCGTGCCCACTTCATGGCGGGGCTCGGGTGCGCCAGTGTGGTGGGTCGCGTGTCTGAGGGGCGCAAGACAACTCGGCTGCAGTTTCATTGTCGCCGGCCAGTTAGATATGACGCGGACCCTAGCAAAGTGGTACGGTGGACGGAACAAGAGGCGGGCGGCTTCAAAGGGTCGAACGAGCCCGTTGCGCTCGCTTTGGACGCACTGTGTGGACGCTGCCCGATGTGCCGCCCTGCGCCGTCGGCCAGACGCTCCAGTGGAGCCGTCAGAGATGCGACGCCTGCGGCGCCACCTGGGGCGCGGGCTGATGACAGGAGGAAAATGCGCGCGCGCAGTATTATTGCCCGAGCTACTCCCGGCGCGGTTTCTTTATAAGCCGGCGGAAAATAGCGCCCCGCGATTCGACGCGGTGTGATGCTCTGTGGTCCGGGTTGCAGAGAGCCGGCCCGTTCGTGGGCCGGCCCTCGGAGCAGAGCAAGCGCTTTCCTGTTCCTTCTCAGGACAGGGCAGCTGGGTCCAGCTCTTCACCGGAGGTGCAACGCAAGGCCGACGCGTTGACCTGCGGCATGAGGCGGCCCCCGCATTCAGTTTCAGACTGAGCCCGCGAATTCAAAGCGAGTCCGCGAATTCAAACGGAGTCCGCGAATTCAAACTGAATTCGAGGGCGCCTCTTCAATTTCAAACCAAGTCCGTTGCTTCGTGGAGCGGCCGCACCAATTTCGAACGGAATCCGAATTCCATCCGAACCCCATCCGATTTCCATCCGAATCCCATTTCCCTAATAAGCAATTGGACTCGGATGAAAAAAGGATGGAACTCGGATTCCGTTTGAAATTGGGCGGATCAATTTGGGGCCCAATGCGAGACCTTCTTCTGCGTTAGGGCAGAGTCGCTGGGCTAGGTTGTAGATTTTTGGCGCGCGCTGCCGCGCGCGCCACAGTCTGGGTGTTTTTCAATGCCCTTTCCTTTCACTCTGTGTTGCCCCGTGGTTGGTGTGGCGAGTTGTGTGCTCTTGGGGTTGTGTTGCAGCCTCTGAGCAGCAGGGCCGGCTGTCGCAGGTGACGCCGAGTCTTGTCATGCAGCCCTTCTGCTTTGGTTGAATCTGCGTCACCTGCGCTTCTGCCTCTTGACCGCTTCACCCATAAAGGCGCTGCTCATGGACAATTGCCGGTGGGGAGCCGGCTTCTCGCATGGAGCGCTTCTGCTCAGATTGCCAGGCTGGGCCGTGAAGCACGTGGGTGCTGCAACTGTACTGAGGCCAGAGCTGGGGCTTCCTTCGTTCGTTCGAAAGCTTTTGGCGCATGCGGATTACCAACCCGAGCCAGCTCTTTCGTGGTGGTGTTGCATCCTGAGCAGGTTTGTTCCATGTTCTATCTTCCCTTTCCGCCTATACCGCAAATCCTTGCCGCGCTGTGCGTCCTTGCTCACTCCGTACAGAGTGTCGCGCGCCTGACAGATTAATCTTCCTGCCGTGCCTGTGGTGGCATCCGGGGCCATGAGCCCAGTGCGCGACTGCGAGGGTTCTCTGCGCTTCTGGGTGAGGGTCTCGACCTACATGCCATGCCCGAAGCGTCTCAGCATGCTTCCCCAATTCTCTTTGTTTGAAAGCTGCTGCGTTTTGAATTGCGTGCGAGTTCGGTTTGAAATCGAATCACACGACGGCACGCCCAGAGCTAACCTCCAAAAGCCCAAAGCTTGCCGCAAAATGCGCCGGGATGTTCGTCGCGAAGTGCGTAGAGAAGCCGCTGGGCAGTGAGTTGGTAAGCTAGGCAATAAATAGCGTAGGGCGCGCGCAGAGTTGCGGCGTTTTTGTAACAGAAACAAAACGCAGCGAGTTACTAAGTGGCGCCATTCAGTTGATTGCTATAATTCGCTACGAACTGACGCGGGAAAGTGGCCCGAGTTCAAAGCTTGCGCGCCGAAGCGGCGCGCAGCTCCACATCGCCGAGGGCCGCTATCCTCCGCTTCCGTCTTTGATGGCTGCACGCAGGACAGATCGTGCGCGCAGACATCGCGGCGGAGTGACGCGGCGCGTCGCTTGATCGAGGCGAGAACGACGGCAGCACCTCGCGCCACTTCTCACCGACTTTCTTCCGTACCATCTTCGCGACCAACTTCGCGGCCGATTTTTCCCCAGCTTTTCCGTCAGTTTATGCCGGGGGATTGTAGCGGATTTATACGAGTGCGATACTTTTGCACAGGATAGGGCTCGGGTACGGCATACCTCCGGCGGCAGGTGCCCTCGACAGATGACCTCGGCGCGTGACCTCGGCCGGTGGCCTGGTCAGGTTGCCCGTTCATGTCGCTGCCTGCTGACGTGACATGCAAACTTGTGCGACACTACAGAAAACGAAAAAGCTAAAAGCGCAAAACAAAGAAACTGCGACGCAGAAAATGAAAAAGATAAAAACGCAAAGGCACAAACTGCCCCGACACAGAAAGAAGTGCTTGCGTTGCAGTGTAAAAAAAAGCAGCAAAGTGCTTATCTCTGCAATGCACGCCCAGGGGGCGGCTGCTTGATTCGCCTGCGGAATCGGGAACGCGTTGCGCTTCAGTATTATAGGACTCCTCTGCAGCACCAGCAGCCGGGCAGAGACGCTCCCCCCCTTTGCTTCGATTTCTGTTTTGTGTTGCAAATTGCAGGGCACCTAGTTCGTGATCCTTTCGCCCATAGCGCTCCGCGCACTATTAAGCCACTAGCACTATGCGCGCGCCTCGTGTGCGGCGAGGGGCGGACGCTGTCCGCCCCGATGCCGAACACCCTGCCCCCACTAGCGTTTCGCGCACTAAGGCACTCGGCGCGCGCCTGGTGTGGGGCGCAGGGCGGACGCGTCCGCCCCGATGCCGAACAGCCTTCCCCCAGCCACAACTAGCGTTTCGCGCGCTATCAATCTAAGCCACTAGGCGCGCGCGTGGTGTGAGGCGAGGGGCGGACGCTGTCCGCCCCGATGCCGAACACCCTTCCCCCGCTAGAGTTTCGCGCACTAAGCCACTACGCGCGCGCCTGGTGTGGTGCGAGGGGCGGGCAACCCGATGCCGAACACCCTGCCCCCAGTAGCGTTTCGCGCACTAAGCCACTATGCGCGCGCCTGGTGCGTGTGAGGCGAGGGGCGGACGCTGTCCGCCCCGATGCGGAACACCCTTCCCCCACTAGCGCGACTAGGGACGGGCACAAAGCCCCAGCGTGGGTCTTGTTTTACATGTTTAGTGTGATAGAGATACTGATTGACTCTGCGTGACACGTCATATAACAGCAACGGCAACCAATCCAACCGCAACGTTGAGGATGCCATAGATCATGTTCGCTCTTCTTCTTGTGCGGACAAGCACAAGCAGCTGGCCTCGTCAGAGCCGCTGGGCTGCGACATGAGGTCGATTCGCTTGCTATGCATTGCATATTACTAATAGATCTAGGTCTGAGACCTTGTTGCGAGCTCGAATTTATTTTTGTGACTGATAGCATGAGCATTACAAGTTTAGCATTTGCCTCGACGCCTAAGTCCAACTAAGTACTGCCAAGCATGAGCATTACAAGTTTCATCTCAAGTAGTGCTTGCTTGCACGTTGTACTCAGTTCGCAAGAGCATGAGAAAAGAAATCGCGCTTCGTCTGCTGTTACCAGCGATACCGAGGAATGCCAGACGAGTCAGATAAGTCGCACGTTTTCAGACCCGGGCACTCATGTTTGTAGTTGATACATACGTTCCCAGGACCACATTCTTCATCTCGGGGCCACCTGCTCCACCACCCCGGGAGGGATCGGCTCTGAGCAGTTGCGCGATTTTTTGTCTGGCACGCCGTCGCCAAATTTTTCAGATCGGGAGCGCGAGACGCTCTCACCGGATTGCGGCTTCCCGCGTAGCATGGAGAAAAAGCTCGGCAAGGAATGTGAGGACAAGATGTAGGAAAGAGGGACCAAACTGCACTAGCAGGTATCGTAGCGGTGCACGGGCGGGAGTCCGTCTCATGATTCGGCGCGCGTGCAGTTTGTTTGCTTTCCCGGGACCTGTGCAGAACATGAGCAAGCAGAGTTTCTTGTGGTTATGTGATTCATTGCCCTGATGAAAGAATCTTTCACCCGGGCAATAAAGCACATACTAACTCATGATACCGCTTTAGTAAAGCAGAAATCTAGTTGTAGAAGAAGATGATGAAGATCTAGGACTAGTACTTAGTCGATTGTGTGATCAAAATTTCGGCACTATCTGAGTCGTCATCAAAATTTTGTTCGCCTAGAATGATATTGATAGTCACCATAGAGAACATGATCGTAACGTGTGCCGCTTTGTCCTTTGCCCAATTTCCTACGTTGTCCTTCTCCATACTAGCAAAGAAACGGCCCTGGAAATCGTGGTGGAGTCGTGTGTATCAGGTGCAATTTATCATGTCTGGGTCTCGACGTTCTGGGCGAAGAACGCACCGATGCATCCATCTCGGGTGTAGCCCATCCAAGTCAACATCTGGAATGCGTGCTCTGCTGGCATCGCAAGTTTTGTGAGGACTTGTATACGCCGAGCCAGGGTAGAAGTGTGAAATTGACCACAGAAGACTTTTTATTTTTTGCGTCCCCTGACGCTGCGCGAAGGGTATGTACCACAAGTGGTTTGCATTGCAGTTCCTGACCGCCCATAGGCCTTATGATTTGCGATGTATACTGTCCGTTCTCCGGCGTCGTGAAAGCCGCCGCGGCAGGGGCTTTGCCGAGAAAATACACCAAAACAAGCCAAGGAAACACTAGCAAGCCCGCGGCGTTTCAGCACCGGCCGGAGCTGGTGCGGACCGGGGAAACTGATGATCTGTCAAACAACGATCCAAATGCTTACTCGTATAAAAAGTCGCAAGAAATGGAGAAAAGTATACTGAGGTTTCCCGAAGCTGCGGCCTCCAATGCGAATGGTAAAAACATCACGTTGAGTTGTACTGCTCAGGACGTCTTCTACGCAACTAGAGATCAGGAACGTTTCCATGGATCAAAATTTACAGTTGATCCGCTGTCTTTCATATGCACAGCAAAACCAGAAGTATTGTACTCGTAGTAATCGGAATATTTTTGCGTGACTTCGGTAATATAGCATGACAAATTCTGTATTCCACTTGCCATGCTGAGTGTATTTCTAAATGCAATTACTACCAGTGCGATAGGATGCTTTTGCGATCCATATTTCATGGCTCCGAGCGGCACCACCCCGTCGGCAACCCCAACAGGTGGTTCAAACACAACGCCGAAAGCCGCAGACGCATTTGCCGCAATCCCAGCAAGCGCAACACCAGTTGCAGGGGCTGAAGATCCATTCGTACTTCTACTTGATATTCAGTCCTCTTGTTTACTTGTTGTGTGACTATATGTATATTCATTTTGCATTGAGGATTCTGAAAAGCAGGGGCGCACGACGATTTGGCGCCCGCGTGGTGCAACAATCGCGAAGGGCGGTTTCGATAGTAGCAATAAGACAGAAAGACAAAGAAAAGGGAAACCAAATAAGAATAAACACTAGGCGGCTGCGGATCCGGGGAAAACAGCACTGAAAGAGTGGGAGGCTGACCAAGACGCGAAAAACCAAAAGAAGGCACAGCAGGAATTGGAGACAAAAAAGAAAAGACGGGAGGAGGCAAAAGCAGACCTGGCCAAGTGGTACGCAGATAGGAAGACCGCCTTAGAGGTATCATATTTTTATTCTATTTGTATGCGAATGCGTGTGCTTGTCGCGTGAGTCTGAGTGTTGCTCGTTGGTTGCATGCAGTGAGGTGGTCACGAAAGCGCTTCCAATCTGGTGGCTCTCTGGCAAGAACATGGCGCCAGCAAAAAGCCCGTTTTTTTTTTTGAAGCGACCGAAAGTGTTTTTTTGCGAATAAGTCAGGAACAGGACCCTTAGATCCATTTGATTACTCTATCGGGGTCCTCTGCATCGAGTCGTCCGAAGAGTAGGGTACGGCTTTTCGCTTCCGCTTGACAAAAAGATGCACGGGAGCCGACAAGAAGAAAAGTGCGGCCCCTCATCTGAGGCGCATACTGCGGCCGTAGATTCGTGCAGTCTTAGGCGCTCACGAAGGGACACCAAAAGAGCGTGAGTGTCATTTTTGTCTGCATAGGAAAGGAAAGGTCAGATGAAACGTTGCCGCAAACGTCAACCGGTTGCCATGCAGGGAGCAAGCAAAGCCGAAAGATTCAAAAGCTGGCGTTTTTTATTGACAAAAATATGAAAAAGAAAAACAAAAAGGCAAAAGCCAGCTAAGCCTGATGAAAGTCTATCCGCATGCTATGCGGCTGATGGCGACGCCCACTGATCCACCCCTGGTAGCGGAGGCCCAGGCGGAGTCATCGTGGGAGGGTGTGTAACTAGCACTACTAAGTTTTTCGTCGAACAGGCTGAAGTTGCTCACGATCTTCATCAGCCGCGACACCCTCGCGGATTCAATTAGGCGCGAGGTTGTGGCGCCACAGAGCGCAGGAAAGTTGTGCGCTGTTTTTGCGAAGCAAGCGCGAGTCCAAGTTTAGCGCAAGAAAAAAGCACCGAGCCCACCACCTCTACCTCCGTTTCGGCGACTCTTATGAGGGAAGTCGAAGTTCTCTGTAGTAGTCTCGCTCCTTTCGCAGAACTTAGGACCTCCGCAAATTTATATTTTCTTCCGTAAACGTATGGGTATGTCATGGCCGCAAGAATTGCAATGGCTCATGATGTGGCTGCTGATAGTCATGTGCCGCTAAGACTTCCAGCTCTTTATATATTTGATCTAGCTGCTAGAATTGTAGTTTTCATTTTGAGACAAGAATCAGCAATGTAGTACGAAACAGGATTAATCGACAACGATACCCGATATTCTTTTCTGTCTTCTTCTAAAAGTGCAGCGATCTCGAAAATTACAGAAAAAGAAAGCCGCGAACCGACACGAGGAAAAGGAGTGGCTTGCAATCCAGAACGCAAGCGGCGCGGGCAAAAATCCGTGGGAGCGTGTTCTTAGCATGATCAGCGACAATGCAGCGGCGACCAAAGCGGGTAGGTTATTTAACAAGATTTGATAAATATGAAGCGCACTATATATAGAAATAGAATTATAAATGTATTTTTTTTTTTCCTGCGCCTGCGGGATGAAACTACACACAGAAAAATGCCTCCCGGAGAGGATTTTTGCCACAATAAAGCCATGATATTAAAAACATTAACATCGCAGACTCCGCTGTGCCGCCATTACAAGACACCTCACGATTCAAGCAGGTGCTGATTCAATTGAAATCGAATCCCGTACCGAACTAAGTCAGTGGACAATCCGGGTCCGGGGCACATGTTTGCATCGGAAAAAAAAAGCAGATTTTTATTTTTTTTCGATGCGGTTCTGAACAGTATCGGAGAACGTACAGTAAAAAACGACGGCGCTTTGTAATGCTGGACGTGATTGTAAAAAAAGTAAAAATAACAGCAAGCCCCGACCTTGGAATAAATACCTTTGATGTAGTAGTTTGTTAGGTTGCAGTTGCACCTTTTTACCTATTTTTTTAAACGCCTAACTTCTCAAATTTTGTTGAAATGCATTTTGGCAGACCTGGCTCGCACAAAATCATAATCAAGGGAGAAGTATCATCATCACGATCGAGCCACAGATGATAAACAGGACCGCTGTGCTGCTGGTGCTTGGCGGAATTTTTTTTGGAATTGATAGCGACATGGGAATCATATACTATAAAGCCAAGCGACGCAGAAGTCGCAGCATCACGAGGATGGAGGTAAAAGAGTTAGTTTGAGGGCATTTCGGAGACCATACTATTACTAATCCTCTTTAAAAAAGGAGACATGGAGAGCCCTACGCTTGATGGTCAACAAGCCTCGTTGCAATGAAGATAAACGCGCGGCCGATGTTCTTCGATGAACTTCGTCCTCTGCTAAGGGATTGCGCAGTTGATCATCTTCAATAGCTTAGCATTAGCATGGCTCATATTAGGGGAAGGGGGCATGGCTCAGGTATGATCGCCATCAGTGACGGAGGGTCGATTGGTTCTCTTCACTTGCCAGGTTGTTGAGTGGGAGAAGAATGTGAATGGGCGAATAATTTCCATTTCATTGAGAGCTTCGTGACCTTTCGCAGCATAGCAAAGTAGACAGGAGTCCCAACCTACTGAGAAGCAGTGTGGTCTTGTCCTCAGCCTCACATTGCTGCAGTGATTCTATCTCCGAGGTACTGATTTAGACTTTGTATGCATTGATCGGCATCGGTCTGATAGAAAAAGAAAAAATAAAGCTGTTGTCGGATCATGCAGCCTTTTGCCAGGAAGTAGTATTTTTGTTGCGTGGATAATTGATGATCCTCGATTGGCGATACAAGATATACAAAATGCGTGTTCTAGTGGAGGACGCCAGCCACGCATAATTCCTCTGCGTTGCGGTCACCTCGAAAAGCATTTGGAGGATTACCGCGCGCTTGTTCGCTGGCGTTTCTCAGCTTTATCCTCCTGAACAAGCAGAAGTACTACACGAGGTCGGCACTCTGGCTGGTGAGTTAGAAACATGGAGACTTCGGGGGCAGGTGCAACGAGGAACCCGGCCTGGCCGCAAAAGGCATCCCACAGTCTGCGTCCGGCCTCAGCACCCTTGCGACGTGGGGTTCGTCGGAGCCGCGACGTGAGAAACTTGGCGGAGCCGGAAAGCGCGGGGACTTCGGTTGCAGGAGGGGATGACGAAATTGGGAACAACAGCTCGACAAAACCTCCGAAAATCTGGAAAGGAATGCGGTCCGCGGCACCCGACCACCAGCCTTGGAAGGAGAGTGTAGCGAAGATTCCGGGAAGCGAATACTACAATCGTAACGCCTACGAGGTATCGTCTATGGAACAGTTGAAATTCGACCAGCAGTTGTACCGGTCCTACAGTCGAGCAGACAATCCGCTGCAACGCAGCTATGCCAGCGGGACCCACCCGAATGTCACCCTGCGCGGTGTGCCGCTGCCCGGAAGCAGCTCCGGCGGCTATGCAGCACCAGATGAGGAACAGACGGGGGGACCGCGGGGATCCGGCAACAGCAACATGGCGTCAAGATTGGAGCGCACTGCAGCCGGTGAGTTCCGTCGCCCGCAAACCGGTGGTCTTCACCTCCGGACTTTTGACGGACACGAGAGGACTCTCACTGTAGGTTTAACGGTGAAAAAGGACCCCGACTCGACGTTTGGAGAGGCATATGGGGATAACACCGGCAGTATCAAATGAATCTGAAATAAATGCGTTTTTCTTCATTGGGTTCGGAACAAGCGTGTGCCGCTTGGTTGTCATGCACCTTTTGAAGGACGCACGGACAGGATACCGGTGATGGTCTGCAATGCACGTTGAAGAAGCTCCTGTGGCACCTTTTGGCGCCGCTCATGCAATACTGTTACGGATTTTTTTTTTTTGCGATCGACATCGATATTCGAGAACGAGAGCTGGCATAGATAGGGCTCTTCAGAGAGTTTATTATTGCAGTTTGCAATGCTCCGACTCCGAGAGACGCTGACGCAGACACATTTGCAATTTACATGCAGCTTCGGGACAGCAGCGATGCGCGCGAGTGGCAGGATGAGACTCGGCCGCGGGCAGCAAGGTTTAACTGCGGACCCCGTGGCAGCGAACGATGAGGCTGCAGCTGGTCTTCATGAAGTAGAAGGAACGTCCTCTGGGGCTCTCGAATTGCAGCTGTATAGTCAGTATGCATTGCCAAAGTATCGCATTACAGTTGTAGCCTAAATTCTCGCAAAGCAACTTCAAGTATTTTATTTCATCAAAAGGAAAAGTAAAAGGAAACAAAAGGAAAAAACAATTTGTAATCGTAATGCTGATTCATTGTGATTGGGATTAGCCATAATTGGCATTGCGGCCATTGGAGGCTCCAGGTAGTTAGATCTGCAAGTGCATTGCTAATGCATGAATGCGGTAAAATAAAGCATCAGGACGAGCGCGATATTTTTCAGAGGATAGCTCGCAGAAAGCAGCGCAATACCTGGGCACGACGGGCTTTGAGAGGTTACCCAATGGAGATGCATCAAACGAAAAGGTCGTGGTCAAGCTACCGCTAGGTTGGACGAAGCACCGTAGCACTCCTGAAGATGGAGGAGTTGCTGGCGATGCAAAACGTAGTAAAGCGTTTTACTATAATCGCTTCACAGGTGAGTCGCGCTGGGAGCGCCCTACTGCAGTTGACGTGTCCGATATGATGTACACGGAGCCGGCAACGAAACGCAAACAGGAGCTGAATGAGCAAAATACAAAAGAACAGGCACAGCAGATTGCTGCTATCGAGCAGAATGTTGTGGAGGGAGACGGGCTTCACGATGTCGACGAAAATCTTCCCGATATTGTGCTCTTTTTTATCATCATCTACCGCTACTTGCGAATGAATTACCGAAGGTTGCAGAAGCAGCTAAAGAAGGCCTTCGAAAAGCAGGTGGATGAGGAGGTAATGGCAATATTGATGCGAGAAAATGAAGCGTTTGCACTAACCCATATGGGCGTAGGCGTAGACCTTGTCGAGTACGTGGAGCCCTTGGAAACCAGAAAGATTCCTCAGAGTGCAACCGTCCACCCCTTTCTGTCGGAAGCGGAAGCGAAAACGTTGCTGCTGCGCATGCCAGCCCTTGGAGATGGTTTTGAACACTTCAAGACGTGGACGATGGAGGTTGGTAGACGTACTCGAGAGATCGTATGGGACTTTGGAATTAATGCGTTACGCTGGTCGCTCTCGCTGCTTTTGCATGATTTCTTCTCATGCAGAATCGCTATCGCCATATTGAAATAAGAAATTTTTCGTTCCAGATCTGTAACGCAAGACGCGCACGCTTCTCCCTTTCATTTTTGCTATTCCTGCGTCACAAAGAAAGTGAAATTCATGCTCATGCAGCAGCGAGTAGTATAACGCTTGAGAACGGCATAGAACGGCCGGGATGCTTGGATCCGTAGCTTGTGGGAACGATTAAACTATCAGGTACGTCGAGCGCATTTGTTGAGCAAGCCTTTTTATTTCGTCGATAACTTCTTGTATACTGCACTTGCATGATCAATTTATTGCCAACAGCAGCACCACATCCGCACTATTATTTCGCTCATTGCAGTTTTGGACAAAATACAAGTCTGCGAAAGTCGCACGATCAACCTACCAAATAATAGGCTCGCGGCCAGCCAAATGCTTCTTCTGTTCACTCTTGTTCCTCTTCCTTCAGCACTTTTTTTTCCACTATGTATGTACCTGAATCCACTTGCATAATATCAGGCTGAAGACGAGGAGAGAGGGAAAGTACCGGCAAAATCGTACTCCCTTGCGAGCCTTCAGGAGGAGCATGGTGGGCTGGAACACTGTGTGCTAATGGAGCGCGAGCTTCGGGAATATCCACAAAAAAACAACCATCCCCACCCATTTTTTACATGGCAAGTAGTGAAACTTACGCACATTTTGCGTGACAAATTGGATGGGGATGATTCTTTTTTTGTGAATAGGGAACGCGTACTGGAGATCTGTAGTGAAAAAGCCAGCACCTACGAGAAGCTCGCCCTCAAGCAGCGCACTGGGACCGCCCAAGACATGGCGCGACTAAAGGAGGCACAGAGCACATTACATCGCGAGCAGCAGGATTTAGCCAAACTCCGAAAGCAAAAAGAGGAGGTTTCTCGTGTATTGAAGCGAGTGGACAACAGCTACGATACCAGAAAACTTGACAGATAGCAGCTCCACTCGCACACAATGCAAGAACGCGAGAGCAAGTGTCTCCAGATAACCCTCATTAAATGCTACGCTGTGGCGAGACCTTCTTCATGCTCATCTCGACGCGTTAAACTCCCAGACCATAGAAGTTTGTTTCGGGAGGTTGTTTATTCACTTTCGCAAACCACGACGAACAGTAGCGTAGGAGGACCGGCACAGGCTTAGGCTTACTAAATAGACTAAGACATCAGGCACTTGGAGAAGATCTGACTGGGTCGGATTTACCACCGAACGCGAAACCCAACGAACCGAGGATGAACAGAAGGGAGAGTCGTGGCGTTTTTTGCTAGGCGACGCGAGGACGAAGGAAGAGGAAGAGCTAACCTTCCTGGTCAGAGTCGTGCTCGTGGTTATCTGAAATTTTGTACGAAGAAACAAGAAACGCAAGATGAACCGATGAGATGTGCTGACTGACACTCTTGAGCATCGAGGTCGGCCAGCGTCTGTTCGCAGCCTGGTGCTGTTCTTTTAGGAATAGCCCTCTCGTCCTGCAGATGTGAGAAGAGAGCGCTATTAGAACTTACCTCCTGGGGCCTTTTTTTTTCGGACTTCGTGCAACTGGGTTTAAAACTTGAAGCCACCGCACCGGGACGATTGGCCTCTACAGCTTTGTCAATATTTCATTTGGCAAGTTGGATGCGCGTGCAAGAAAAAAGCTTTGGTTATGTTGAGGCTTGGGCACGTACGTACCCCCACCCCTATTCGTTGCCCTTGTTGGTGCTCTAGGGAGAGAGCGAAGACCGAAACCAATGATGCGTAATTATATGTCTGGTCAGGTCAGACCCAGGCTGTGTTTGCTTTGTAAGATGTTGATTCGCGTTTGTGCTGTGACGACGTTGACGCCTAGGGAAGGGCTCAGGTCAGGAAAGCGATCTAGGAAGTATTCGACTCGTTTTTGTATGTGTTGAAATATGAACAACCGACTGGAGAACGTGAAGGTGTTTTGCCGGGTGCGGCCGCGACTTCAGCACGAATTGGATTGGGCGCCTTCCGACGGCACTGCCGCGGCGCTGGATTCGAATAGAAGCTCGCAGAAACGGACTTCTGTTTCGGCACAGGTACAAATACAATCAGATAACTGGTTTCAAATCACCAATAACAACACCACGGTCGAGGTACCGCACACAGCGCGGCTTGCTGCGGAGCCCGCGACATGGTGGGATCCGGCCCATGGCGCGAACAGAGACCAACTCCCGAGCGATGTGAGCAACTCGAACACACCCGCAGGTGTAACGACGACGACGAGCAGTGTTCTGGCTTCTAGCAATTCGATTGCTCCTTCGTCCTCGGCGACGTCCAACAAGTATGCCTTTCGGTATAATGGAGTCCTTATGCCACAGAAAAAGATAGGCTCAGGGAGGGGCAGGGCATATTTGTAAATGCAGAAATAAATAAAGTAAACAGCATTCTAGCTACACGATCGATCGCCTATGACGTATTTCAATTCCTATTTGTCTTGCTTTCTTGATTGCGCATCCTCGCCTACAGCCAGTGAGTGTCCGCTGCCTGGCCGGCAGCGAAGCCATGCGCGACAAAGCTAACAGCCGGCACACAGACTTACGGGCAGAAGGCTCCTGCTCTCAGAAAGAGCTGAGCCTGAGGAAAAGCGAAGGACGAAAGAGAAAAGAGAGAACAGGACTACAACATAGATTACGCAGAGAGCACTCGCGCCAGACTGGGATGAGTTTTTTGCGCGCTACCTTCAGAGCGACCTGGCCAGCCGCGTCTAAATCGATAGGCACTCGAGCGCAATGCTTTGCAATAAGTGAGTCGCGCCGTCTCCGGGGGGCCGCCCCTGGTCTCACTGTAGAAAACTAAGCAGGAAAAGGATCCCACCACGCGCCGCATTCAGAGGGTTGGAAGGCGCTTCGTCTTGGTCAGCTCGCCAGGACGTAGCGCCCATCCTGTGGAGCTTCGTTCAACGCGAAGAGGTTCGGGAGCATTTCTTGGCGAGAGCCTTTCGGTGGTCTCGTTAAGGCTCGAGGCTCCTCGAGGGGGCTGCTGCGCAGTCAGTAGGGGTCAGAGGTCAAAGCGTAAGTACTGTGAGCCGTTTTTGTGATAGATTTGTCGGCTCTTGACCTCTAGGCCAAAGAATAGAGCTACCAAGTCCCGCCTCCTGCTGTACGTGTGCTGGTAGTTGCGCCTGGTTCGTAGGAACCTCCGAAACAAGCCCGCCCCAGAATGAAGCGCGGCCCAGCAATAACAACAACAAGAAACGGGGTATCAGGGCAGGCTGTTCCTGGCGCGCGTCGAAGGAGGGAGTAGTGTCGAGCCCAGCGCGAGATCATCACTATCACTGTGGTCATTCTGCGTTATCCTGCCTGCTTTCTTCCCCTCGATACTCCTGGGTCCTGAGGCGGGTCAGGACGACGTGTGGTCCATGCTGAACATGGATCACATCCTGTCCCAGCTCCTGGAGGGGTACCACGGTACTATTATCGCCTACGGCCAAACGGGATCCGGCAAGACCCACTCCATCGAGGGCGTACAGTACAGCGACGCCGGCCAAGAACGAGTGGAGCCGGTTTTCCTGGAGCACACGCCCAAGGAAAATTATGGTCTCATCCCACGAATCGCGCACGCCATCTTTGCAAAAATCACAGATGCAGGCCATGAAAATACGCTGCAGCGCCGGCCCAATCATGAAATGAAAAACAAGAAGCCGGAAATGAAGAGCGAAGTGGACGCAGAAGGAGATGAAGCAGCACTGCTTGCCTGTGAAGAGGAAGACGGCGAAACTGGTACTAGCAGTGACGATGCAGGACCGCTGGACGCAGGGACAGACGCTGAGAAGCTTGGGAGAGACGCAAAAGTTAATAGCTCGTGCATATTATGTCGGCCTCCGCTATGGGTGTGTAAGGTTTGAAATAATTGACAAATAAGAATAAGTTGCTTTATAGCGAATGCATAAGATAAAGATTATCGACGCCAGTCGACGGCGTCGGAGTCCCAGTTTCTAGTTGGTGCCTGAAAAAATTTTTCAGCGCCGAAATCCAGTTTATCGCGTTGTTTGGGCAGGGACGACCTCTTTCGTGACAAAACATATATAAATCCAGTTACGATAGGGCTTCTAAAGTAGCACGACGACGTCGTGCTACTTTAGAAGCCCTATCTCCAAGCAACCGCAAACAGGCTACTTGCAATGATCTTCTTCACTTACCTGCTCTCTAATGCTTGCAGGCACTCTGCGCCTTATATTTTTCGGATTAGAACATGGGGCTGCGTTCCCGGTTTCGGTCGGTTTAGCTTCACGAGTTATAAATATATTACATCTACTAAGAACTTTGTCCTTGTCGATTATTTCAAGCCTGACGCTTCCATAGCAGCTAGAACGCGCTCAATTTGAACAATACGGAGCCCGCTTATGCCTGTGCAAGTGCATGATAGAGTGCACAGGCGTGTTGATCCTCTGCGCGCTGCAGCTTGGCGTGACAGGTTTTGATGTACGGATTTCTTCGATGCTTTTTGACCTTCTCCTTCGGTATTTTCATAGATATATCCGTGGGTCCGTGTAATCCCAGACCGCCATCCGAAAGAGCAAGAGAGACGCGAGTCATTCGCTTTGTCCATCGCAGACTGTTCGAGGCGGAGTGATTGTATTATCCGAGGCTTTCATAATGCAAGACCGACGAGCAGCCTGGTGAGCCTGACGCTAGCAGCAACGTGGAGCGGAATTTTGAGGTTCGATGCAGCTTTTTGCAGATTTACAACGAGAAAATCTATGACCTGTTGAGTTCAGAAGTCGCGGAAACCTACATCGGTTGCGATGACGACCGTGGAGGTCCTCGTAGAAAGAGAAGAACATGCGCCGAAGCCGATGATGAAGCCAACGAGCACGAGGAACAAGATGAAGAGAGAGCACATCTTTCAGATGCGGGCTCTGTATACGACGAAGAGAGCGAGTTCGACGACCACGGCGCAGACTGCGAGACGAGCGACGCCGAGAAAGATGCGAACGGAGACGTTTCATCTTCTGCATTAATGAAAAGCGCACCTCCTCGCAAAAAGAGCAAGCTGCCGGATGATATGGAGAAAACTAGAACTACATCAATTTGTGCGGGCAACAAGAGCGCCGGTACCGGATCTGCAGAAGCAAGTATGGCCGCGCCATCACGGAAGCCCTACGCAGGCCGGAGCAGTATATCGCTTGCGAAAATCTCGGGCCGTCGAGGCCGAGGACGGCATCTCCGGCTTCGACATCAAAGAGGCGAGTTCTTTGCAGAGGATTTACTGGAATGCAACTGCAAGTGCCCCCAAGAGTTGCTCAGGTATTTCCAGGCGGGGATCCGAGCGCGCGTCATCGCACAGACAATCATGAACCAGTGTTCCAGCCGGAGTCATGCAATTTTTGAAATCACTGTGGAAAGTAAAAAGCTCGGGAGCAGAGCAAAGCTGCAGCTGGTAGCAGACCCCCAGGAGTGTGTTTCTGTTCTTTTCATTTTGATCAAGTAAAGATAGCTTTTGATTCAAATATGCTTGATGTCGATGTCACGGTGTAATAAATTTGATTCACAATTGTCACGTCCTTTCTCCAAAAAATGGAAATCGAAATACGATCTGTACGAGTAGAAGCTAGGCGGGCCGCACCCGATCATATCAATCATTCGCATGTAGGTGGACCTTGCCGGGTCTGAGCGTCCTTTCGCTCGCGCTAATTCAACTGGAGTAACCGGCGACACTGGTGCGGTGACTTGTACTAGCAGCTCCGCGATATCGTCTGCGACCAGCACACCTCGCGGAGAGCGTTTGCAGGAAACGGTGCAAATCAACACGTCCCTTTTCATCCTGCGGAAAGTCATCACCGCACTAGCTTCTGGGTCCAGGAACAAGCACATCCCTTTTCGAGAGAGTAAAGAATGACAAATATTTTTATATATTATAGCATCAGTCAACCACATCCATATCACATCGACAGTTCCTGTTCCAACTTGGCAGTTACGATAAGGATAAGCATATCGATGTCATCGTTTTTCCGAGTGGAGTTGTTGCACATTGTCACTTTCGCACAATGATTGAAGAGTGCAGTTTTAGTTGTGGTAGCACGGACATACTCGATGAAACTCCAAAATGATAGGTAAGCTGACATGTCTGCTGCAACACGCAATCATCCAGGGGAATTCCAACACGATAATGCTTGCCTGTATTTCGCCGGCTCAGGAATATTTGCAAGAATCGCTGAGCACGCTCCATTACGCCTCATTGTGCTCGCGATTGAAGACATACCCCTGCCGCAACGTGGACCCGAACCTACTGATGATTGACAGCTTGAAAAAGTTGCTGCTAAAGGCACACAACTACATACGTGAAAAAGAGGACGGAAAACTGCCGCCCGCGCTGCTCGAGCTGTCCCCGGATGACGAAGACCAGCGGGAGGGTTTCGGGGAACAAAACCAAGAGCTGGCAGCAACACTCACGGGCCTCCAACTGCAGCCGCTGGCAGCATCATCTGGAGGAGTCGCTATCTCTACTTCATCGGCGTTTGCTGGGCCGCATAGCTCGTCGACGCATAGCTCGTCGACGTATCTGGACATGTACACTACTAGTCAACAGAAGGGCAGCATGCAATCCCGTGCCACGGCGGGATTGAACTATGGTACTACTGGGAGCGGACATAAAACAGCAGAAAAGCTCCTGCGTAATCGGTTTGCTGGAGCCTATTACACCGATACCGGCGTGGGTGGAGGGGGCGCGATAGGTTATCTGCGTCCTGGTGAAGAGTTGGGCTTCATGGAGGCTCTTGCTCCTGAGCAGAACTCGCACAACCTAGCCCCATCGGCTTCTAAAAGCGGTCATTCCTCTCGTTACTATCAATTTCCGGGAGGCCGCGAAAACTCCGGACTCGGATTGGGAGCAAGCACGGTTCAGGCATATGGATGCCCAGCTTCTTGTTCTTCCTCTGCAAAAAGGACTACGGATGCTCCAGGTGGAAACAACCTAGACCACGATAACTGCAACAGAAGTATAAATATGACTTTCGTAGCAAGTGTTTAATAGTTCTCGCAGGCTTCTTGTTGTAGGCTTGTGCAAATAAAGCAGATATTGATAGACGGCTGATGTAGAAGTAGAAGTGACTTGCCAAACACGACCGCTACACAGGATACACGAATATTGAATCCGAAGTGTATTATAATGGCAAAAAGTCGAATCAGGAGCGTCCCTGACCGCCGGATTTTCGGCTTAGAAGGCTCGCTGCGAAAAAAAAATGCCATATACTTACTTCGTTATATTATGTGCCGATGCCGGAGCCGGACAGCAAAAGAAATAACTTACGTACGCTTTCGCTTTCAGGTGGTGTCAGTGTGCGACGGCTGGCCCGGTGGTTTCATGCGCAAGACGATCTTTTCTATGGCATTAAAAAGCCCGACGTTTCAAAACCATCAGCAGATCTCCTCGAAAACGCGGTACGTAAGCATCTGGCTTCTTCCTCCAGAAGTGCTCATCAAGCGAGAGTAACTGAAAGCGACGAATTGAAGCACGACGAGGACGCCAGCGGCGAGACCGCGACTGCAACATCGCACAGCAGCACGACGAGGAAGAACCGGTCGAGTCTACTCTCAGGAACTGAAGAGGAAATGTTACGCAGGACGGCCGACCAAGATCAAGAACAAGATAGCGGAGGACAGGAAAAATCCAGTCACGAAAATCCAAATCTAGCAAGCCCAAGTTCCGATGTGCTGCGCAATAAACGTGGTGGCCTCTCATTTCCGATAGTTATGTCGCCCGTGTTTGAGGGCGAGAACGAGGACGCAGAGAGTGTTCTCGAAGCAGATCCTCCGAGGACCGCTTTTTCGACGAGCTTTGATCGTCCCCGCACACCCACCAGCACTCGAATGACCACACCTCCGATATCGGCGGCCACGGTGAGCTCTGCAAGCTCGTTGCGAGCCAGCAGACATTTAACGCAACGTGCGAACAGCTGCCGCCGTGGCGGGAAGATCATGGTTGCTGCAGACGTCGACCTTCAACAAGAAGTCTCACCCAAGCTGGCCGCAGGGGTTGTGGATATCAATAGTAGCAAGGGCGGCCCCTCGTCCTCCTCCTCGTGGTCAGGCGGAGCGACCTCGACTAGAGACCCGAGGCCAATAGACGGTATACGGAAGGTCGAAGCTGCCCGTCCCTCCGAACAAGAAGAGGACACAGCTTTCCGTAGAAGTCTATCTACGATGCGCAGGACGACAATGCCGACCACGAACTCTTCCAGAGCGGCTTCGAAAGAGAAGACTGTGCCAGGAATACTCGGAGTTGCGGTTTTACCAGAATTATGCTCCACCAATGCCAATGCGAGAGCGAGTACGATTACGAGTGCTAGAAGAACAGATGCTACGACCCCTGCTGGAGCGCGCCCAAGTAGACCTTCAGGAAGCAAAACTGCATTAGCATCCATCTCAAGGCGGCGGAAAACGAAAACTTCCGCAGGCGATCCAGAAGCTAGCTGTAGTGCTGCTAGTACTGATGACACCGCGAACAATCAGAATCAACGCAATCGGCATCGAAGTGACATTCCAAGTTCCATGGGTAGTGGCAGGCCCACGTCAGCCTCTGCAACTCGGAGCACCGTCTTACGACCTTCTCAAATGTTCAAGGTCGAGTTGCTTTCCCAACGTGTTGCTCCTTTTTTGCATGTTTGGGATGCAACATCCTTTTTGTTCTCGCGGATCGTGCTTCCGAGTAGATATTAGCTCGAGCAGGTCACGAACCCAATAAAAAGAGCCGAACGACGACCAAATTTGTTAGTCAGTGTTGAGGCTTCGCAGCACAGTAGCTATTCACTGTATCTGAGTCGGCTGGTGCAAAGCGCTGCTTTATCTCCTGGGCACTTCTAGACAAAACTGGCGGAAGTGCAGCCGGAAGGTCGAGTTATGTGATACATCTGCACGGAAAAGAAAGGCATACCGAGGTGAGCCAGGGTAGCTGATGCCGTCATTGTCATTCACGGCCAAAAGAAAAATAAAAATAATTAAAATACTTTTGAGCTGCTTCACGTTAAGCACCCCTGAGAAGGCCATACGTCTCCGACTTTCTCGACGGATTTTTGGCAGCCGACGACGACGACGAATTTTTGAACACGCGCTTGGACCAGTACCTCGCCGATACGCGACTGAGCACGGACAATCAAGCCATTCAGGCCAAGTCCTTCCTCGAAGACGACGTGGACCCCGCGCACGCGTTGAGCCTGCAGCGCGAGATTTTTGCAGGCGGCGATGTAGTTTTCGGAGGCGAGGTGATGTGCGAGCCTGCAGCGCCGTTATGGATGGAGCAGGAGCAAGGAGAAGGATGTCGTTCTTTCGACGTAGCAGGATTAAAAGATATTGATACTCCTCCTTGTTTGGTCACTACCTTTAAGGGTTTTGACGCTCGGCATTTACCCGAAGTGGAAGACGCATTCGCTAGCATCAATGTCGCTCAAAAGAAGTACAGCGCGATCATGAGATCGAATCTCGCGAACGGCGCCCTTCGCGGTTCGCGGACGCAAGGAGGTAAGGAATTTCAGGACGACCAGGACGAGCACCCGAAATTTTTGAATTCCGGCCCTGTCTCGATTGACCGGTCTTGTGACGTTCAGCACCACCAGCAGCAGCTCCTGCAGACGACGGTAAACACATCGCGGAACACAACAAGAAACCAATACCTCGCTGCCCCTGCGGCCAACGACGGTGGTGGAAAAAATGCAAACGGAACGTCGACCGGAGCACAGGCATATCCTGTAGTGTGTTCTCCTACGGCCGCGCATGCGTACGGTCAGAGCTGCAGCCCGGAACGAGCGGAGAACCTTCGTCTCGAAAATGAGCGCCTCTCCGAGCAGGTGAAGGAGCTGCAAGAGTTATATTGTGTAAAAGCGTATGATTATGCACCCAAGAGTTGTCACGCAGATCTAGCATAAGCTACTGTACTACTCCTACCGCTCGTGCTTGCGAATGGATCGATGCGCTGCAAGTGTTTTGTCCCGCATCGGCATCGCCCTGCCGGTGGTGCGGTCCAGCCACAGCCTCCTCCGATATCAGGTGTGCAAAGGGAGAGGTTTGTGGTCCACCAATTAAGTATCGCTGGATCTTCCGTCGCAAAAAAGTGTGGTGCGAAACGGATTGGCCGCTGGATCATATTTTATGGTGCGGCGCCTTGGCCTTTCACGTCGGCGACTGGTCGTGGGTAGGTCCCAACGACTTTTACAGGCGGCCAGAAGTGCCCAGCTGCCTTTCCACCCCGCCGGGATATGCTTAGCCTGTGGCGCCGGGGGTGGTGACCATGACATGTGCAGGATGACGATGACCATGAATGATTCATGACACTGAAGATTTTGCGGCTCCCGCTCCCCGTGCAAGGAGTTCGCTACTGTTCGGCGGAACAAGTAGGGGTCGTGCCGCTTCTCAAGTACAAGTGAGTATGATGATACAGATGAACTAAGATTAACGGAAAGTGTTTGTGATTGTAGCAGGGCTACCACCACTACAGTTACAACACCCATGTTGCGGAAGATCCAAGTTAGTTGTGTGACATGCACCTGCAACGCTCAAAGCATTGCTTGATCTCTGTGCTTGCACTTCGCATCGACTTGCACAAAAACTTTTCCCCATCTTGATCTACTTGAACATGGGTTGGCTACGTTTTTACTCAGTGTAATGGTCTCGAAGTTCGCTGGAAAATCGTATCAAGGCTGCTGAACTGATGGCCGCAAAATATGAAAGCCTTAGCTGGAACAAGTTCAACTGGAACGATTCGCGTCGCGAGGTCTGACTCTGGGTGGTTTTCAGCGTGAAAAACGTAAGTATCCAACTTCGCACTGCATGCGCATAGAAACTATCTATCTTACAGCTACAAACTCAAATTCTGTCGGGCCACTCGCTAGAAGTGGCAGCAGTGCATATTTTTAAAGGGTCATGTGAACTGCCGCTGGACAGGGACTTTGCCTCTGCCCCGCCTTCTGTCGTAAGACAAGACTGGGCTTTGCATCGGATATTGCCAAATATGTACTCAAACAATCGACGGCAGTCCCCGGGCCCCTCATTGAATCCGCAAAAGGGAAAGCGCGCCGGCCGTGCCGATAATTCTTCAAATTTTGCGCCGCCGCCCATGCATTTTCTCGCGAGCAGAATGACCCCAGCCGCGCGCTCGGATATTTTGGCACGGACCCAGCAATGGGGGCGCGGGGCTTTGACAATGGCAAAGCGTTCGCCTCTATCCGGATATTGTTTGCCGAACCAATATCATTCAACTTCAAACATCAATCGACCACGCCACTCGCTCCCCGGGCCCCTCATTGAATCCGCGAAATTGCGTCGGTCGCGCCAGTAATTCCTAAGATTTTGCGCCGTCGCCCATTTTCTCGCCCGCGAGCAGAATGGCCCCAGCGCGCCCAGGTATTTTGGCGCGGATTCAATGGAGGCGCGGGGCTTTGAACATGGAGAAGCGTTTGCCTATATCCGACACAGCTTCCGCTTGTATTTGCTCCAGCTGAGCACGTCACACAAAATCGACCCTGGGAGACTCGGACCCCGATAAAGTCAATGTGGGCGCGGTATTAACTACCTGCTATTCCTTCGATAGATTAAGATTTACCAAAAAGTTACTAAAAAATCTAAATCGGTACAGTATATATGCTTCTCGCTGCAACAGGTAGCTACTCACGTTTTCTTTCGGCAACCGCAACCCGACCGAAAAAAAACACAGCAAAAACAAGAAGTCCATTTGAAGCGGCGCGCCGTTGCCTGCGGTTCCCGGGCAGCTTTCGCTATGCGGTCGGGATCTGGGTTTTGGTCGAGCACCAGCCTGAAGGAAAAGGCTTCCCGTTGACTATGGCGACTGCCGCTGCGACAAGTTGAGTCAATGAATTGCTACTCCACTCTGACTCTAGATACAAGGCCGCAGCTTATGTCGCGCAGTGGGAGGGTGAGCGAGTGGACAGGGGGGAAAGAAAAACGCCAGAGGATGGGCAAGGGAAAAGATTTCTGAGGCAGGGCGGGGCCAAGCATCTGCGCCGCTTCTAGTTGAAAGAACCAAGGCGGAGCGCCATGGCGCCCGTGGTAGTTCCCGTCGTTGTGCGACCGCGAGGACCCCGCCCGCATTGGGCGCGCGCCCGAGGCGGCAAGCCTTAGGCCCAACAGCGCAAAGGCAAAGCGCGGCAGCGGGCGGGCCCCAGTGGACGGGGGAAGGAAGCAGGAGAACAGCCCGCGCCATGCGCGGCGCCTGCGCGCGACGCCCTGGCCGCGCGTTTGCTGTGTGAGCGGCCCGTCCGTGCCGCCTGCCGGTGCGCCGGCCCTGCCCCTGCGCGCCTTCATGCTCTCCCGTCCATCTCCCGCGCGCAGCCTTGCAGGACAGGGGCGCGCTCCTGGGGCCCCTGCCGCGCGTGAGGGTAGAGGACGGGCGCCGGGGCGGGGCATTCATTGTTTTCCAGGCGCTTGGGCCCACCAACCTCCCCCCGCACCCCCCGGACAACTATGGCTCCCCACGCGCTGGCCCGCACGCAATCTGTTCCGCTCCCGCCTTCCCTCGCGCGCAGCCAGCCCCCAAGACAGAAACGGCGGACGGTGGCGCCCTCCTACCGCCCCCCCGCGAACAGGGGGGGGGGCGTCGGGGGAGGGTGGTGGGCAGCTGCCCGCCTCCCCGCCTGGTGTTAGTTGGGGCGCGGTGGGTCTGCCCCGTGGGCCGATGCTTCCCGGCTTCTTTCCCCTTGCCCCGCGCCCGCCTTCCCCGTGCTTCCCGCTTTCCCCGTGCTTCCCGC
>CAJINV010000003.1:10399330-10410338 GCA_905178155.1 Amoebophrya sp. A120
GCCCCCCGCTTTCAAAGCTGCAAAAACGGGGGAAGCGGTATCTTTGGAAGGTTGTTGCGAAATATTTTCTGGCCAGAATATTTTTCGAGGGCTGCAAAATATTTCGGCTTGCGAAGTATTTTGACTTGCGAAGTTTTTATTTTGGCTTGCAAAATATTCCGACTTGCGAAATAATTCGACTGGTGAAATTTTTTGGCTTGCGAAATCTTTTGCGTTGCAAAATATTTCGAGTTGCGAAATATCTTGAGTCGCGAAATGTTTTGCGTTGCAGAGTATTTTTTCGGGTTGGGAAATATTTGAAGTCGTGGCAAAACGTTTTGCGTTGCAAAATAGTCGGGAGTTCGGCGATGGGAATTGGGCGACGAAGGTTGGCAATCCAGCGATGGGAGTTGGGAGCCCGTGCGTTCTGCTCTCCCCGTGCCCTCCGCCTTCAGAGCTGCAAAAACGGGGGAAGCGGTTTCTTCGGGGGGTTGTTGCGAAATATTTTCTGGTCAGAATATTCTCCGAGGGTTGAGAAATATTCTGAGTTGCAAAATATTCCGACTTCCAAAATATTTCGACTTGTAAAATATTTTGCGTTGCAAAATATTTCGAGTTGCGAAATATTTTGCGTTGCAGAGTATTTTGATTCGCAAAATATTGCGAGTTGCAAAATATTTCGCGTTGCAAAATAGTTGGGCGATGGGCATTGGGCGATGAAAGTTGGGAGCTGGGCGATGGGGTTTGGGAAGTGGGCGACGGGAGTTGGGGGCTAAGCGATGGGGGTGGTGGCGAGTTTGGCGGTGGGATATGCGAATTGGGCGATGGGAGTTGGGCGGTGGGCGGTGAGCGATTTCGCAAGTCGCGGAATTTTTGGGAAGTTTGAAAATTGTAGAAAAATTTTCGGCGTGGATGATTTTCCTCCCCGTCGCAAAGTTTTAACTCACGCCGCTCAGCAATAGGAGTTATAGATGGATACCTGGCTCATATGTTGAGCAGACTCAATGGAGTGTTTTCCTACTCGTGCTAAATAAAGATACAGCCTCCGCGCCTGCTGCTGCGCAGCGGGCTCTGTGCATCGGCCTTGTTCCGGCAGAGTCCTGCGGCCTCTTCCTCGCTACCGGTTGCCTGCCCCCGCTCTGCAGCAGTCGTGTGCGAATGGCCGCGGGGAACAAGGCTGGCGGGGCTCCCTCATCTTTCCCCGCCCCCACCTGCCGCCAAAAAGTAGCTGCTTGCTAGCCGCTGGCCGCGTGGAACCTCGCGGGGCCGCTCTACTTGCCGCTCCCTCGCCAGCGCCGCCGCTGCTCGCCTGCCGCACACACAGACCGCGCTCGGCTTTACTGTGGTGCACATCATGAGCGATTGCGTGTACGCATTAATTTTAATACGCGCGCACACCGGGCCCAACTGGCACCAAGCAGTTTTTTTCTCCTAGGTTTAGGTTTAGGTAGGCCGCCACCGCCGCCGGCACGGGATGGCTGTCGACGCGACCGCCTCACCTTCGATCCGCGCCACCACCCTCATCTGCTGCTCGAGATCGATCCAGAAAGGGTGTAGTTTAGGTGTCAGGGTTTAGGAACCAATTTTAATACGCGCGCGCACACAAAAATAGACGCAATAGATTCGCAAGCGCGCGCTACGCATCTTGACCGACTACGTTGTCTGCTTTTATTGTCTCATTGTCATTCTTTATCGTTGATATGAAGCTTTTTTTTTGTTCGAGTAGTAATACTTATCTTTGAATTTGAAGATGGTTATTCTAACAAACTCCTTTGCAGGTGAAGTCAGCTCTGGAGGTGTGGGCTCACCAGCGAAGAGACGAAGCAGTGGCCTTGAAAAAGGAGGTACAAGACCTGAAGAAAAAAAAGTTTATGATGCTGGCTATGCTGAAAACGAAAAGCCCAGGTGGAGGATCGACACGTCAGAATTGATCAGATTATGAAGAGGGAAATCGAAGTCTGCTATATTCGCTGATACAGACGCGCTGCAGAAGTATGACTATCTTCTGACGCAATTTTACTTTTATGATTATTTTGTAGGATGAATACTAGTGATAGAAAGAAATTAGAAATAGACCTAGACCCAAACCATAAGGAAAACTCAATGTCGATGTAAAATCTATAATGGTCTCCTGCCGCTGTTTATTTCCTTTCTGTTCCCTTTCGCAGCACCTTGACTAGCCACGTGACTCTGAGTACTGAACTTACACAACATAATAAAGTCGAGCTGAAGAATGATAATCTTCGAGAGTTCAGCGACGCCAACGCTGTCTACTGTACATCATAAGACTTACTTTAAGTTTAAGTTGAGTGGGGTGACAATTGGAGCAACTACGACTAACTCGGATCTCCGAGTTAGTCGTGTGGCCGGCTGAATCCGGGTGGCCGGGCGACTAACTCGGGACTGTAAGTCGGAGAGCTTTTGTCTCTAGAGATTTCGCAAGTGATGACTTCCCCTAAATAGACTTTGGCTTTATCTTTTTGATGCTTCGAGCAGCGCCAATCTAGCGCGAGTGATTATCAGTATCGAAAAACCAGTTGCCAGGAAACTACAGTGACCGAGAACTGGGAGCTTTCGAGTGCATCTGCATAATACGTGACGAATAATTTCGCTCTGCGTCCTCCTGAAAAAGGCCAAATGCTAATGCAGCTGCGTGAGTTGTATTAAGTGCTATGATATCGTGCATGCATGAGTACAGTAGTACTTAAGTATGTAAAAAGGACATCAGAAGAAAAAGGAAAAAGTCGATGATGTTGATGAACATTCAGGAAGTTGTGTTCTTTTCGGAAGAAAAATAGTGATACTAGTCAGTACAAATGTATAATATAGACTAGGGCATCTGGTCGTGGACATGTAGACATAGCCGATTGCGGCTAGTACACAATGAGAGCGGATAGTTTGGCAGCTACTTTTACATTTTCATTCTTTGCACGAAAAAGAACCTACAGGCCGAGGAAAAGGAACGGAAGCTGCCGGCATGCGGCCGGTGGACTAAGTAAGCAAAACGGCGACGAACTACATACCCCCCGCCCCCTTCGCCTTCCCTGAAGCGAACACGCAGCGCACAGACGACACGGCCGGGCCCAACACGCCGCGGGCGGTCCCCCGGCTGCGCCACGGGGGGCCACCACCAGCGTGGCCGATCGCCCAATACGCTTGGCGCCACCATGCCCGGTCGCGCGCCGACGTAGCGGTAGCTACCTGCGACCTCTCACAGCTCTCATGCGAGCGCAATAGTGCTCGTTAGGAAAAAATCGATGCCACTCCATAGGTTGTGGTCGCAATCCACCGTACGCGTACGAAATTCTGCGCGCGAGTGCATTGGATGAGCTGCGAACGGAACAGTGAGGCTGCTTTCCTGCTTAGTCACTTGAGGCATCCTGTTGACACAGTGAATAAAGTTAAAGACCCGGACGAAAATTACGCTTCCATTCCAACAAACAAACAAACAAACAAACAGACAAGGCTCGACTTAGAAGGGTGTAGACTTCTACTGTCTTATTTTCATGATTTTCCCTGGGAAAGGAACACTCCCTGCAGAGTCAAGAGAAGAAGAAGTGCATCGCTCAGTAGTTTTTGTCTTTCTTCATTACATGGACCGAGATTGAGTGGAAAAAATTGAGGAGACGAGAAGCAAGATGAGAATTTTTATATGCTCTCCGGTGCTGGTAGGCGTACCTATAATTCTGGTGGTGCGTTGTACTTGTATGCGAACAGAAACGAGACACAATTGTATAGATCCATACCCACTTTTTATATTTATATTAATATCTTTGATTTGAATTCGCGATCACTTCGCAGAACACTTCTTTTTTCTCGAACGCGAGGACATCACAGCTCCTTGCTTTTTGGACTATTGAGTAAGTACATTATCGACTTCATGATGCCTGCGCTGTATTCTTGTTTTTTGGGTATTATGCGAGCGAATAATGGCAAAGACGATGAAGAAGTAGATCCGCGGTGGTCGGGGATGGCTTTTTCATTTGCTCCTACACTCTGACAGAGGACGACTAGGCTGTTATGCCTAGTTGGTTTTGAATCTAATGAAAATTTTTGATTTCATGCTCATGTTGTATATGGTCTTCTGATGTTTCTTGATCTTGGCGGAGATTGATATTTCATGTACACACCTAAAGAACAAATTATTTCTGCAGTCGAATTAAATATTCCATTTATAACGTAGCATCGTAATTGTTGCAAGAATAATTAATAAATTGTCGCGACTGTCGTTGGTGGGGAATAAAGCAAGCTTGGAGTATCGTGATAGTGTGTCTCGTCTGTCGTCATTTTTTTGCTAGCAGAAATAGAAAAGCGGCAACTCCACTTCCGAATCCCATTCAATAGTGCATTTCTTTGAGAAGTTATACGAGAAGCGACCCGATTTGTGTATCAGGTTGCAGAGACAGACACTTCTTGATGCGAACTCAGTCAGTCGAGCGCGCCGCATTGTCTGTGTCGCTCTTGTTTACTCCTTACGAAGTAACCACTATCCAGATTCGCATTTAGATTTATTTTTGTCCGCCAGTTTTGCACTTAATACTAATAGTATTTACCAAACACTTTTTCACTTTCTCTTTCTGTCGGTGGCGGCTCACACTTTTACAAGACGCGACTGCGAAAACATCGGCGTCCCGAGGCAGTAGAGGAGATTTGTGGCCAGATCGCGGCGCACGAGTAAAAGCACTTCTGCGTGGGCAGTTATTGCTCGTCCAGTTGCTCCAATCGCCGTGCGCCCGGACGAGACAAAGGGGCTAGCTGTGGGAGCGGGCAAGTTTTTACAGCTGTTGCTGGGTAAGTTGAGGGAAGGTTTTCTCGACATGTGGAAACATACAAGAACAGCTTCGGCTTCTCATCTTTCGGATTGAAGCTAGTCGCTCGGAATTCGGCCAGGGCACGACGCGCGGTTAGGACGCATTGGTTCTTCGATACACACGAGTAGCACACGACGACGCAGCGGCCCATCATGAACGACGCGCAAATGAACCGTCCCTCCGAAGGTGAAGTAGGTGAGATTGTAGACGGCGCGGAAGGACAGCCATCGCTCTTCCGCCCACCACCGGGGTTCGGTGAGGCAGAATGGGTGGCAGAATGCATCATGGAAAGTATTTGGGGGGAGGTGAAAGTGCTAGCGCATGACCGCGGAATAAAAGCTAAGCGCTTCGGATTTGCCGCACAGGCCGCGTCAAAAATCATGCTCTCCGACCTGAGCATTTGCTTCTCCTACATAGAACCCACGGTACGATTTCATACCAGTAAGAGTGCTTTAGCTTTACCTTTAGCTGGCGTGGCAGCGCTAATATCGTGTGATGTGCTCCTACAGCTACCAGCCACTGCGGACTAAGGACTGATAGTCTGTATGTTTCGCGTTCTTGTGACGCCACTCGCAGATAATCATAGTCATCTAAATCAAGATAATCATAATCATCTAAATCAAGATAATCATAATAAATCTATCATTTCTCAGCCGCCCGTTAGCGGGGAAGGTTGGGATTGCGAGCCACAAGTACCTTTGCCCGTGATAGATAACTGGGCTCCGCAGGCAATTCGGGTGCTACCAAAGAAATCCGGCATCGCTGTCTCAACAGCAACGGGCGTTAGCGGCAAGGTAATGCTATCGACTATAGCTATACTTAAGTACACTAATTTCTTGGGACCGTAATTCCAATTCTAATTGATTCTGTGCTACTCCCTATGTATGAGTATGACCACAATGTTCATGTAGGAGTAAGAAGAGCGCTCGCGCGTTCCCTCTCGATCTGTGTGTATGCGAAGCAGTGATATCGTTGTAATCGCTTTGCATACACAAGGAGAGTTGCTACTAGGCCCTGGTTGGTGAGACGCTTCTGACAAAACGAAAACAGAGACGAAATAGAGGAAAAAATAGAAGAATATTGCAGTTGCTGTCGTCATCATCAAATGCATAAAAATAAGAGGAAAAAGACCTAACACAACAGCTGGCACAACACAAAGCAGCTGCGCAGCGACGCGTCGCTGCGAAAGCTGGTGGACCTGGAGGCGACGCGACCGAGGAAAAGCCTCGTCATGTACGGCTGGAGGAAAATGTAAGCTGAGCTACAACATATCCACGAAAGATAGCAATATGATGAAACTGCAGGAACTCCTTCATTTAAATTTCGCGCTTCAAATATCTTAGGGGTGCTGTTCTCGAGTGGTGGAATTTCCAGAATTTGTTGTTCGTGCCCGGCTCTCAATGCAATCCGGTGCAGATGACAACTTGTCTTCAGAAAATTGTGGCAGTTCTAGAGCAGTTTCTATTTTCGTTTTTGTTTTTCCGTATTTTTTGGGTCCAGAAAAAAAAAATAAAATATCACGCAAGGAGAAAAGTCAAAGCTGTTAAGGAGAAAAGTCCTGCCAAGGAGAAAAGTCCAGCCAAAAGAAAAAAGTCCGAGCGTGCAACAGCTCGCGCGGTGTGGGGACTGGTCCCGCTCTTTTTCGTGAGAAGTGGCATCGGAGAAAGTCACCGTGACAAATTTCGCCCCTAGCGTTCAAACTTTCTGTAGCGTGTCCCAACCTCCGCACTTGTTAGTCGGGATGATTATGTTGGGGGCGCACGAAGTAGGGCAGTTTTTGCGCCCCCGCACCAGTGCAAGGGTTTCCAACCAGGTATGAAAGTAATGGCGCACGGGTGCGCGTTTCGTCGATTTCTTGCGACGATACTTTTCAGGCCGCAGGATGTTTGGATCTATTTTCACCAAGAATCTGCGCGATTCATCGGCCCCCTTCTCAATTCCGAGAAGGGGGCGGATGGCGGATTCTGGCTGACGTTGCTCCCGGTCCCGCATCCCGAAGTCAAGGGGCTGGCTATCGGAAGCTTTGCTCGGAATGAAGATAGGCCTGGTGGTGGGTTTTGCGTTGTGTTTGGTTTTGCGCTTTTGCACCGACGCGGGCGGCGATGCCTCGTTGAAGTAAGAAAGGCGCAAACCCAGACCCGGCGCCCGCAAAAAGCGGAAGCCAGGGAGGGCCGCGAAAAAAATCTCCGCGCGCGCTGCGCGCGCGGAGAGAAGTTCTTGCAGCCGAGCCGCAGGCCGTGCGGGCTTCGAAATGAGCGAAGGGGGTTCGGCAAACTCAACTCCCCGAATTTGCCACGCGCGCAGCGCCTTCCTTGTGGGGTAACTTCTTCTCCGTGCGGCGCACGCGCGGCCCGGCCCCTCCCATTCATATGGAACGCCTAAAATTTTTCTCGCGCGCTGCGCGCGCTGGCTGCCCGTCCCCTCTTTGTTTCTCTTGGCCCGTTTTTTGCTCACGCGGGGGCCTCCTTGCTGCAGGGGACGACAAAAAAGTTGTCGCGCGCAACGCACACAGCCTTGGGCTTCCTTCTTTGGGGGGCAAGCCCGTGCAGAATCCGCTTTGCGCAAGCGGCCTTTGATGTCCGTGCTTGTGTGGTTGGAGGGCGCCTGGTATTTTTTCCGCGTACCAGGCACGCAGCCTAGCCTCGTCGCCTTGGGGGGGGGAGGGTCTGAAAGATCTCTTTCGCACACCGTGCACGCGGAAGCGCACCGAGCTGGCGCAATTTCCCCGGTGCGTCTATTTTCTCTGCGTGTGGGGGGAGCCTGCTCTGATTTGCTGCTAGCCCGGCGGAGATGGGGCAGCATGGCGTGCGCGCGGTGGTGCTGACTCTGCTTGCGCGGCACGGCAAAGGCGACGCGCGCGCGGCCCGGAATTTTCTCCGGACCCGCGGCCCTGTTCCCAAAACCGCAAAAAAAAACTTCTTCGCGCGCTGCCGCGCGCGCGTGCGAATTCCATTGGCCCGCTTGCCTGCGCCGCCGGCGAAGGCCACAAGCCGTACGCCCCCCCTGCTGTCCTAGGCCGTGTGGGCGTTGCTGAGCGATTTCGTTGTGGGGCCTTTGCCGGGCTGCAGCGCGTGGCACATGGGGTACCGGCTACCCGAGGGAGGCGCCGTGTGTTGCCCTAGGGTGGTACTGGGGGCGTGCCGCGAGTCCTTGGCGCGGCGCTTTTTTTTCGCTTTCTTACTGTCTTTTTTCCCGCAGTGCTGTGTTTAGCATAGTGTATTCTGGCTAAGGATACCCTGGGAACAGCTCACGCGGTGCCAACATAAGTCCCAGGCTGGCTGTGGAGGTGTTTTTGGTCTCGCGCAGAGAATGGCTTGGTGCAGGACGCTGGGCGTTTTTCCCGTCGCGCAGTGTTTAGCATAGGGTATTCTGGCTACCCTGGGCGCGGCTTGCCCAGGATAGGTGCGGGTCTGTAGGTCGATTTTTGCCTCTGAATGTAGCGGGAGGTCGCTGAGTGTAGCGTAGGGAGAGGCCCCGTAGCAGGGGCCTGTGCCCGGAGACCGTTTTTTTTGTGCCCTGAACGCATTCGCCCCTCGTTTTCTCTTTAAGAAGTCCGTTTTCCCATCATCTTCTTCACGATGTCGGGGCTTCTCGAGATTTCCTTCAGAAGGGGACATTTGGGAAATCCTTTCTCCTGGGCTTTTCGCATGATTTCCTTTGGGAAATCCCTTCTCCTGGGCTTTCCGCATGATTTCCTTTGGGAAATCCCTTCTCCTGGGCTTTCCGCGTGATTTCCTTTGGGAAATCCCTTCTCCTGGGTTTTCCGCGTGATTTCCTTTGGGAAATGCCTTCTCCTGGGCTTTCCGCATAATTTCTTTTAGGAAATCGCTCGCCCCTGGGCTTTCCGCGTTATAGGAAATCTCTTCCTTAGGAGCCGGCCGCTGATCTCCGCGTCAACACGTACTGGAAGCAAGCTCCTTCTGATCTCCACTGCGAAACAGAGCGGAGACGAGCTCGGTGGCTAGGGTCTGGGTGGGATAGGGCCTGTCATAAGTATCGCGGTTTCTCCTTTGATATGGATCAGAGGGTCCGCGATGTCGGACTTTTCTCCTTTGATATGGATCAGACGACTTTTCTCCTTTGATATGGATCAAAGGAGAAAAGTCCGGACTTTTCTCCTTGCAAAGGAGAAAAGTCCGCTGGATTGATACCAGAGCGAGCAGCTCCTGGCCCAAGTCCTTCTGTTTTTGCTTCAAATCTTTCCGTTTTAGCATCAAATCCTTCTGCTTTGGCATCAAATCCTTCTGCTTTAGCATCAAATCCTTCTGCTTTAGCATCAATTCCTTCTGTTTTAGCATCAATTCCTTCTGTTTTAGCGTCAATTCCTTCTGTTTTAGCATCAATTCCTTCTGTTTTTGCTTTTTTCTAAATATCACACATGTTGTGATATCAGCAGCGCAATCGACTTTTCTCCTTTGGTCCTGTGATATCACGTGATATCACGTGATATCAAAGGAGAAAAGTCTTTTTTCAAAGTTTAAAGACCCTGAGATATTTGGGTCCTCCGCGTTAGCTACTGTTCGCCATACAACCTGCACGTCGCCTTATGTTAGCCTACTTACTTTTACTTACCAGCGTTGTCGCTTGGCAAATCAGGTCGAAGCTGATCCAGAAGAGGCACACTACCGTAACGCTAAGGAAGTGCTGGAAGAGCAACGGCGCTTGGACGGAAGCAGATGGAAATGCTTCAGCGCTCACGGGGTGGCTTCTTCGAATCCACTTGCGCAGCACCAGCCCTGTGTGTCCGCAGGAAACCCCCGCGGCTGAAAAACAGCAATAGGCGGAGCCCAGGTGCCGCCCAGTGCCAATCTTTGCCACCTGCCTCCGGGGGCCGGCAAAGGGTTACCGCTTTCAGGGACTTCGAAAAACAGAACACGAAGGGGGCCCATGTTCATCCCTCGCACAAAATAAAACGAGCCTGCTTCTTGGCAGCTGTTTTTCGTTCACTTACGAATCGTCAGGATTCTTTTTGGCGGCTATTTTTTCACATGTGAAAAAACGGGAGCTGTTCCTGGCGGCCATTCTTTCACACGTGAAAGAATGAAACTCGTTCCTGGCGCCCATTCTTTTTCATGTGAAAGAATGCAGCTTGTTCCTGGCACCCATTCTTTCGCATGTGAAAAAATGAAGTTTGTACCGGGCCCCCATTCTTTCACATGTGAAAAAATGAAACTTGTTCCTGGAGGCGCCCATTCTTTCACTGTGAACGAACGCGCTCTCTTTCTGGCGGCTATTTTTTCACTCATGTGTGGAATAAAAGTCGGAGTAATTATGCGCTTGCTTTCTGGAAACCAGAGCCATGCGCAGTGAGCAGTTAAAGCTTCTTCCCGGCGCCCGTCAATAACGGGCGCCGGGAACAGGTTCGTTTTTTTATTTTTTCTGTCGCCGATTTTTCCACATGTGAAGAAATGAAAACTCTTTCGAAGGCTCATGCGAAGACATACAGCCTCTTTCTGACGCGGTTAATTGACTACATTCGAGCGGGCGGCTCTTCTAGTTATTCCGAGTGTGTGGCCCGATCCTAGCCTGCGCCGACTATGAGACGCCGCAGCTGTCGCGGCTGCGAAGGTGTCTCATCGTCATAAATCTTGGGCACGAAAATCGTGCCGCATTATAATTTCACCTCTTTCAATTTCATCCCCCCCAGGTAGCAATAGACCCACTTTCCTTCCAAAAATCAGGTCGAAGCTGATCCAGAAGAGGCACACTATCGGAACGCTAAGGAAGTGGAAGAGCAACGGCGCTTGGACGCGGTTGCGGCAAAAGAAGCCAGAAGAAAACAAATCGAAGCAGCGGCAGCCAATGTGGAAGCCCAGGTCGCAACAACCGGCCATTTTACCTTCGATACCGAGGGCAAGATTCTGCTTGTCGAGCTGCCAAAAGTCGAGAAGTTGCCCCAAGTTAGTACGCAGGCACTGTAAAAAATACTAAAGTAATTTGGTTGAAGATATTTGATATGTTAATGTTTCGGTTTCTTTTATAACTCCTATTGCTGAGCTGCGCAAGTTAAAATTTTGCGACGGGAAAGAAAACCGCCCACGTCGAAATTTTTTTTGTAATTTCCAAACTTTCACAAGCTTCTGGGAGTTCGCCCATCGCCCAATGTCCATCGCCCAGTCGCCCACTGTCCGCCGTCCAATGTCCATCGCGCAATGCCCATCGCACAACTCCCATCGCCCAAACGGGAAACGTACGGCCAACGGGAAACGGCCAACGGG